>JANRMT010049829.1:51494702-51543289 GCA_026402145.1 Polypterus bichir lapradei
TAGAACTTGAAAAGATATATTTTTTCGAATCTGATCGTGCATTTCAGATCGACTTGACGCGCATTGCATCGAGCCTGCGAGCTATTCAGCTCTCGCCTGCCTGGTTCAATAAGTCACCCTCGCTTCGCTCTTACTTTTTTACCGTTCATTTAATCATGGTTAGTCGCTAAAAAAATTAGAAAATGGAAGGAGAATTACACTGAGTATGGCTTTACCAAAACAATTATTGATGGCGAATAAAGTATCCATTATTCATAAAGCTTCAATTGGTGATCTGTTTTTCTGCGTTAACCTCATATTTTTTCATACTTCTTCTCAAACCAAGGGGGTGCGAGGGTAAAATGAATCGGGAAGCTCTGATTTATATATATTGAATACACTGAAATAGTTTTACTGTCAAATAATGCAAACAATACGGAGCACGTGTTTCGCCCTAATTCTGGGCTCATCAGGCGTACACACTCACCGCACCCCATCGGGAATCGAACCTAGGACGTCAGCGCTAGAGGCGAAGCCTCTTGTGTTGCGCCACGGCATGTGGTTCATTTATTTGACAGTATGTAGATCAGGAGATTATATATATATATATATATATATATATATATATATATATATATAAAAGATAAATATATATATATATATAAAAGATAACTCCTGTAGCCACAATAAATGCCTTTATTGAAAAGACAAACCGGGGTGAACAAGTTACTTTCTACTGCAGCCACAGCCGCGACATCAAATACAAAACATCAATAATAACTCATAAACCTGCAATATTATTTAGGAAAATCGCAACATTTTACTCACCAAAAATTCGGATTATTTGTAAACAAAATCCATCCTCCTCTCTTTCCCCAAAAACAGTTTAATTACTTTGTAGTACGGATTATCTGTGCGCTTCAGTTCCATCAAAACCTCACTTTCTATTGCCATCGAAGGTAATGCTGAAAGGTGAACCTGCCCTATGGTATTTCTGGCATAAGTTTGAATTCACTTTAGGGCTGAAAATGTCTGCTTGACAGAAGCAGTGTACACGGGAATGCTCACCGCCAAATATACCAATGTGAACAGCTGCCCCATGCTCTCATTCAGATTTTTCTGATGAAGGTAGTCAAGGAGATCAGTGGGAGATTTTCCTAAAAAATCATCCATGGCATACATTACAGTCAGTTCTGTTTTTAGCCGAGACAGATCAAAAAGCGCTCCGTGGCTCTTGTGTAAAACTGGAGAAGGCAGCATGCATGAAATTTTTCTTGTATTCTTGAAACTTCTGGGGCTTGAGGAGCGTGACAAACATCAGGTTTTCGTGGTCTTGAAATCTGGTCTGTGTCTGGCAAATAATATTGTCTAGAATCCTGCCATGGAGTTGGCCGTAGTGCATGCGACAATCTTTCGCTCGGAGCGTTTGCGGTGCGTTCAGTGGCCTCATAGAGTTCCTCATATCGGCTTCTATCCAATCAATGGGTCTGAATGCGGTGACTTTGCCACAGGCCTGCTAGAGGGCCCGACTGACACCAACTCAAAATCTGATTTGTTGAAGCAACAGGTTAATCGACATTTATTCTGTGTTAGAGTGGATACACAACGGATTGTGAAAGCCTCTCTGCCTGGAAACAAATGATGGCTGAAATGTGATTGGTTAAATGCTTTAATACGAAACTCCGCCTCCCACGGCTATCGAGCTGCAGTCTATTACAGTACAGTATATGGACGAAAATACGTTCCAGTTATGACCATTACGCATAGAATTTCAAAATGAAACCTGCCCAACTTTTGTAAGTAAGCTGTAAGGAATGAGCCTGCCAAATTTCAGCCTTCTACCTACACGGGAAGTTGGAGAATTAGTGATGAGTGTGTGAGTGAGTGAGTGAGTGAGTCAGTGAGGGCTTTGCCTTTTATTAGTATAGATAGCAAAATACCCGCGCTTTGCAGCGGAGAAGTAGTGTGTTAAAGAAGTTATGAAAAAGAAAAGGAAACATTTTAAAAATAACATAACTTGATTGTCAATGTAATTGTTTTGCGACTGTTATGAGTGTTGCTGTCATGAAGGATTTGATTATCATTACTTCTTTCAATCAGGTTCGTATTTGGAGGACGTGTTGTTATGAAGTTACATTCCGTGTTTGTCAACCGTTGTAAAGATAACAGGTTTCATTCATCGAAGTGTTCACCACACAAATCGTTACTCGTGAATGTAAGATGTTTAACAGGCATTCTCGGTATTAACTTGTGCTAAATGTACCATGGTGTGACGTAAGGGGAGCTGACTGAAAAAAGGCAAGGAGGTACGTATTTTGAACGAAAAGGGAGAAGACATCGAAGGAGCTGAAAAGTGAGAAGGAAAAGTGTTTAAATAAAGAGCTAGGAAGGTGAATGGAAAGGAGCAGCCAGCGGTAACGCATGGAAGACTTCGTAATAAGGACAGTTCGGTGCACGTAGAAGGTGTAAAAATAAGATTGTTAAGCCTTATGATAATGTTATCGCACGGATGATTTAGAGAGACGCACTGGGAGAAGTATAATGTGAACCTCTCTATAGTTTTATTTATTTTCGGGTTGTAATGTTCATCAAATTTACGTATCATCTGGTCCATTGGCGGACCGTGCATCTCACACCTAGGCCTTCAGTTGGGTCTCCGTCTGAATCAACCTGCCCCTCAAAAACTAATTTATAGTTATAAAAACCATCTTAATATGCAGAAATACAGTATAAAGAGCAGCTGCATCGCAGATAGATAACTCCTGTAGCCACAATAAATGCCTTTATTGAATAGACAAACCAGGGGTGAACAAGTTCCTTTCTACTGCAGCCACAGCCGCGACACACACAAAAAACATCAATAATAACTCATAAACTTGCAATATTATTTAGGAAAATCGCAACATTTTACTAACCAAAAATTCAGATTATTTGTAAACAAAATCCATCTTCCTCTCTTTCCTCAAAGAGAGTTCAATTACTCTGTCGTACGGATTATCCGTGCGCTTCAGTTCCATCAAAAAGTCCCTTTCTATCGCCATCGAAGCTAACGCTGAAAGTCGAACCTGCCCTGTCGTATTTCTGGCATAAGTTTTAATTCGCTTTAGGGCTGAAAATGTCCGCTTGACAGAAGCAGTGTACACGGGAATGGTCACCGCCAAATTTACCAATGTGAACAGCTGCCCCATGCTCTCATTCAGATTTTTCTGATGAAGGAAGTCAAGGAGATCAGTGGGAGATTTTTCTGCAAAATCATCCATGGCATACATTACAGTCAGTTCTGTTTTTAACCAAGACAGATCAAAAACTCCTCAGTGGCTTTTGTGTTAAACTGGAGAAGGCTGCATGCGGGAAATTTTTCTTGTATTCCCGAAACTTCTGGGGCTCAAGGAGCCTGACAAACATCAGGTTTTCGTGGTCTTGAAATGTGGTCTGTGTCTGGCAAATAATATTGTCCAGATCCTGCCATGGAGTTGGTCGTAGTGCATGCGAGGATCTTGTGCTCGGAGCGCTTGCAGTGCGTTCAGTGGCCTCGTAGAGTTCCTCATATCGGCTTCTATCCAATCAATGAGTCTGAATACGGTGACATTGCCGTACGCCTGCTAGAGAGCCCTACTGACACCAACTCAAAATCTGATTGGTTGAAGCAACAGGTTAATCAACATTTATTCTGTGTTAGAGTGCCTGCACAACGGATTGTGAAGGCCTCTCTGCCTGGCAACAAATGATGGCTGAAATGTGATTGGTTAAATGCTTTAATACGAAAATACATGCCTGAAAGCAGCACAACCATCGGAAAAGCTATAAAAGGAAGCGGACAGACTATTTGGAATTATTTAATAAGCATTCATGGACAAAATATAATTAACATCAGTTTGTGATTTAGATATTTTTACTTTTGAATATGCTAAGCACAGTCCTTCACCTGTGAATATTTACTTTATATGGGCAGGCACTCAATTACGTGGGAGGCGTGATGATGCAAGACGCAACTCCGCCTCCCACGGCCATCGAGCTGCAGTCTATTACAGTATATGGACGAAAATAGGTTCCAGTTATGACCATCATGCGTAGAATTTCGAAATTAAACCTGCCCAACTTTTGTAAGTAAGCTGTAAGGAATGAGCCTGCCAAATTTCAGCCTTCTAACTACAAGGGAAGTTGGAGAATTAGTGATGAGTGAGTGAGTCAGTCAGTCAGTCAGTCAGTCAGTCAGTCAGGGCTTTGCCTTGTATTAGTATAGATTGTTATTTGGAACACATACATTTCTTGTGTATTCCATCTCTACAATGATTTGTGTAAATGTTGAATGACAGGAAATGTGAGGCAAGAAATTTTGAACACATAACTAGAACAGAAACATTTTTCACGTTCAACTAATAATTGGCTAAATGCTGACGTGAAGTGTATAATATGTGAAGTCTGAAGTCCAAATATCAAATAAACACTTCTACAAAAGGCACAGTGGAACAGGAGCTTCCACCTGCAGTTAAAATCATTTGCGTATAAGGTAGCATTGCACACATACTTTATTAGCATGCCCGTGTCTATCAAACATAGGAAGCTCTGCAGTCTCCTTGTGACTTTATGCTGTAGGAAGATAAGTAAATAAATCAAGGTAAATAACATTTGATCTGGCTTTTATATAAGTCACATATAAATGTTTTTTATATAAAGACCATTACAAAACATAATTACAAGATGATGCCTGATCTCTTGTTGCATCCAAACAGTGCCATTTTCACCTTTACACCTGTTGCAGCTGCATTGTTCTTATGTGTGAGTGGATGTTTCTTTTGGGGAGGGCTTCTGTTCTCTTTCTCCAATGTAGAACCTTCATCCTTGTCTGAGTTCACCTCTGTTATAGTACGTCTTTGCTTGAAAATTAACAATGTCAGATTGGGGGGAGTGTGAATGTGAGTGAGATAATAAAACAAAAAATAATAATAAAACAAATAAAAAATAAAATTTGAATAAAACAAAATGGTAACTTTTACAAGAACCATACATTTACACCAGTTGTTAAAGAATCAAATAAATCAAACGTATGTTTTTATTCTATAGTAGTAATAATAATAGCTGGTCACTACTCAAAACAGGTAATGCATTAAGTACCAGGGATCAAATCTGCAACTTCTCAATGCAGAGACAGCAGTTTTTACCTCTATATCAGCCAAGCAAATATATGTGTGAGTGTGTCATATCCTATCCCAATTATTTTTACTTTGGTTAAATTCTACAAAAAAAGTGCACTTGTTTTGTTATATCTGTGTCTTTTGTGAAAGTGTTTATTTGATATTTGGACTTCAGTCTTCACACATTATACACTTCACGTCAGCATTTGGCCAATTATTAGTAGAACATGAAAAAAGTTTCTGTTCTGGTTATGTGTTCAAAATTTCTTGCCTCACATTTCCTGTTATCCAACATTTACAGAGATCACAGAACACACATGTAATGTATGTGTTCCAAATAATGACATATTATTTTCCCTATACAATTCAAAGCACCTCAAACCCAGATAAACAGACTTTAGATGGGAGAACTTGTTAAACGACTAAAACTGCAGTGGTGGGGGGATGGGATAGCAGGCTGCTTGCTGCTTGTGCTGATTGACACATTTACAAAACAAAAGATGCTGATGAGGAAGTACAAGGGAATTTAAGGTGGCCCGGGATTACAAGTTTTTCATAGGCTTCAGGGATTCTAGTGTAAATAACATGGCCTCCTTTCTTCACAGTATACAATTAAAATGTATTATGACACAATTAAGAAAAGTAGCAGTAAAAACTAGATTAATGTTCCAAGAAGTCACAATTATTGTTTTGACTCCTGGTGTCCATTGCTATCACCTGACCAGCTGCTTTGCAATACATAATGTTGTTGTGATTTTCATTACAATATGGCGATGTCCAGCATTCTGAGGCATCCCTTAGTGGAGCAAAGACACATTGAAAAAGCTGTTAGTTCATTAACGAAAAGTCTATTTCACATAAAAGGTGTCTGGAAAGGATTGAGCATAAATAGTGGACTCAAGAAATCCAGGGCTCAGGGGCTAAAAAGAGATTTGGACATAACTAATACCCTGAACCGATTTTTGATTGATTTTCCCTCCCACTGCCACCTTCTTCCAATGACCAGTCTTCCCACACCGTCCCTACTACATCAATAACTATTACCATGTCAACTGGAATGGCTAGTGACGAGTCTACTTCTGACCATCAGTATGGGAAGTCCATAAATGAAGACCAAGTAAGGAAGCTACACAAAAGAAGAGCTGTGGGTCCAGATGGAGTCCTTGAGTTCTTAAGGCCTGTGCTGACCAGCTTTGTGATGTCCTTTGCCACCTGTTTAGTTTGTCTCTAAGGCTCAAGGAAGCGCCACTACTGTGGAAAACACCCTGCATTGTCCCTTTTTAAAAGAAGGCAGGTGTGTCTTCACTTAATGACTACAGACCAGTGGCACCTACATCTCACATCATGAAGACCTTTGAGAGACTGGTGTAAGAGTTGAATTTAAACCCTGGTCCAATGTGCACCTAGCATGTGTCTGATTCTCATATCCTTCTGAGTTTATGCTTAAATGCGGATGCTGTTATTTTATTATTCACTATGATAAATAATTTTTTGTTATTTTTATATAACACTTAAGAGAAAATGTTATATTTTAAGGTATAATCATTGTTCTATTGTAATGCTAAGTTTCCCATTGATGTACCCAGCTGGATTATAAATTAGACCATTGTTTGACAAACCATGAGAAGCAGGATGAACAGGCAAAAAAAAAATCTCAGACTCATTAACACATCTCTTAAAATAATACATTTAAAAAGTCACGTACAACCTAAATCCAAATCAACCTAGTGGACGGAGTTAATTGAGGTTATTTAAAGCATCAACGTTTGTCATGTCCTGTTAGCAACTGGGTGTAACCAATCATGTTAAAAGTTTTCTGATTATATAATGAATTTGTTTTTTGACCGGTGATCTAATCAATGAGTTGTATAAATAGAGCATAGAGCACCCTCTTTTCTTTGCATCACTTGCTAATAAAATACGCTGTTGTCTCTTGCAAGATTTAGATAAAGAGTAATGATTGACGCTTTCTCCTGCCTGTGTTTTATTGCTTAAACAAGGGCATTCCAGTGTCTGTTTAAAAATATTCTTGTACACTGGTGCTGAAATATTTGTGTCCTCTTGTGGTAGACCTCCTGGACCCAGTGCAGTTTACCTATTAGACAAAGATTGAATTAAAGGTTGCAATCACCTATCTGCTCCAAAAGGCTTATTTTCACCTGGACAAAGCTGGCAGCACTGTGTGGATCATGTTTTTGATTTCTCCAATGCATCCAATACAACCTAGCCATCCTTGTTAAGGGGTAAGTTCAGAGATATACAGGCCTATACAGTTCAGCATACACAGCCTATTGTTTTCTGGATATTGGACTATGTGTTGGGCAGACTTAAGGACTATATTTCTGATATTGATGTAAGCAACACTGGAGCACCAAAAGGAACAATCCTGTCTCCTTTTCTCTTCATTCTATACACCTCAGACTATAAATATGACAACAGGTCATAAGTGCAAATCTTGGATGATTCTGCACTGATGGGGTGTTTTGATAAAGGGAATGAGACAGAGTATAGGAGTCAGGTGGAAAAGTTTTTTTCTTGGTGTAAATAGAATTGTCTGTATCTTAACATCAGCAAAACCAAGGGATTCATTATTGACTTTTACCAGACCAGATAGTCTCTATATCTGGTCACTCTTCAGGGAGTGCATGTAGAAGTGGTCCACTAATACAAGTACCTGGGGGTTGACCTCACTAACAGGTTGGACTGGTCTCAGAACACAGAGGAGTGTGTAAGAAATTGCAGAGCAGGCTCTTCTTCCTTAGGAGATGCATTGCTTTAATGCGGGAAGAGACATCCTTCACATCTGTGATGGCTAGTGTAATTTTCTGCTCTGCAGTATGCTGGTGCAACAGGTGTATGAAATAAAAGGTTTAGTTGTGTGGAGCTTCACCAAATCCTAATAACATTCATTGTGTTGTATGTTTTTCTGTTGTGGTCCTGTTATATTTCCCTACTCTGTTTGTTGTGTTATGTGACGTCATCAGTGTGAGCCTCTCCCAGTATTCGTTGTGTTACTGTGAGAGGAGGTAAGCATGCTGTTATTCTCTGTATGATAAAATTAATTCAATTATTTTAATTTGTTTGAATTATTTTTTTTTTGTATAAGACAGTAATTGTAATAAGATTTTTGTTGTATACAGTTGTTTTTTTGAAATGTTTTGAATGCTTTTCTATTAATTTTGGTTATGTGTTAATGTAAGCGTTCAACAGCCTTTCCACATGGTTTTTTTTGTTAATAGGAGGAATCACAGAGCTTGAGTTGTCACTTTTTATGTTCTCTGTTTAATATTTGAGACCATTAATAAAAAAAGAGAAAGCATCAAGAACTAAAGGGTGTTTGCATTATTCTTTCGTGGCGGTTAGTACGGCATGTTGCATATATCACAATGCAGAAGTTTTGAGGGTTAACCAAATCAAAAGGCCAAGACGCAGCAGTACGCTGTGTGCAGTGGAGATCGCTTACATTGGTGCCGTGACCCTATTTTTTCTACAGAACGATGCCAGTTCATTTGCCATGGGACGCTATGACTTAAGCCCGTAATTGCAAGGTACACTGCCACGGACTGGAAAAAAAGATTTTTTTTTACAACTTGTCTGTTACGATTTAATTTATGTAAATTATTCTGTTCCTTAGCATTGTGTAATAAATTTCTGAATTAGTTTAGTTTACTTAGTTTAATTGTTGTATTGTTAATGTTTTATCGGTAATATAATGGCTGAAGGTGGAGAGGGCAACAACCAAAATATAACTAACCCGTCTAAAGAAGATTCTTATGAAAATCACTTTAGTTTGGGGAGGGGTTTTTTATTTAAGATTTTAGATGAAACACAACAGAGGAGAGTTGGATTAATTAGTACACCACCAGTTGATTCCACACATTGCAATGAATTCTCCACATCACATTTGGACTCACACTGTTCAGAATTAGGCACACTTGTCACAAAATTAGCTGAGCAACTTAGCCATTCTATTACAGCTCAGCTGCAGGCAAATATGAGTAGCTTTTGCAGCACAACTGCAGAAACAGCCTGCCGGAGTCAATCTTCTGATGCACCTTTTTAAAATGTTAATTTTTTCCTGCAATCAGATGCAAAATAACCACCTTTGTTCAGAGGGCATGATTCTGACAAATACTCAGTTCATGAGTGGGTAGGACTTATGCGTATGTTTTTGAGAAAACGAAATGTCCCTTTGCCAGAGCAATCCCAGGAAATACTTGCTAGACTGATGGGCAAAGCAGGAGACATAGTTAAAATCATAATTCGCAATAATCCTTCCTTAGACCACTCTCAAGACCCCTCACTGATCTTTGATATTCTGAAGCAGCATTTTAGCGAGTTGACTTACTCAAATATGCCTCTTGCAGACTTTTACAACACATTGCCTCATCCTGGTGAAAAACCAATGGATTACTGGATCCGCCTAAATAAGGCAGTAGATGTGGCAGATAAGTGCTTACGCCGGTGTGGGCACCACATTGACAACCCAAGTCACGAAGTTGCCATGATGTTTATTAAGCATCGTCCTGATCGATCTCTTTAGAATATTTTTAAATTTAAATCATCCGACAAGTGGACTGCACATGAGATTCGGGAGAGACTTGATGAATACCAAAGGGATACCAGAGTTTATGCTACAACACCATCACTCCTTCCCTACATTATTAAGCCTGCTGTCCACACACAAGAGATATTGAACTGCCAATCAGAACAATTCAAATCTTGCCCAGCACTTCCCTCTACAGAGGTTCACACGCCTGATTGTGCTCGGCAGTCAGGAAATGACTGTATGAGGAGCTTGGTTAACTTACTTGACCGCATGTTCACACAGCAAACCCAGATGTCAATTCACTCCTTACCCATGTCCAGACAGTGCGACTCCTTTCCCAAGAGGGCTTGTAAGGTTTGTGGTGATTCAGAACATTCTACTTTGTTACACTGCAGAAGACCTAATTTGTGCTTACGATGTTTACTCCAGGGCACTGGAAGAAAAACTGTCCCCATCAGAAGAATCAGGGCCATCAACTGTCTAGTGAGGTTTCTCAGGAGAATGGTCAGCCTTTACACTGAATAGCTCACATTTAGGGAGGGACAGTGTGAGTGGACAGATAGATACCCTCCAAAATGAATGTAATTGGGAAGATGTATATGGAGACTGCCTTGCTGGTGCACAAGAGGGGTGCACAATGATTATTCAGAGCATTCAAAAGGTGCAAGCTTTTAATGACCTGTTTTACATTGCTGTTATTGTTGGTGGTCATGTAAAGCTTCAAGGGATGCTAGATACAGGTTCCATGGCATGTACAATAAGTATGACTGCTGTTCATCAGCTTCAGGGTGCAGGACTTTTACCAGAACAATACAACCAGCAGAGAGCATTGTTTTGATTGGCTGTGGTGGCCAATAGACACATCCTGAAGGTATTTATGACTTAGAGATGTGTCTGTATGTTGTCACCTGTGTTGTTCCTACTCTACTAGTACCAGGTCAGCATGTTGATCTCAATTTTGGTACAAATGTCATCAAATATTTGCTTCATCACATGAAAAGCCACATTGAGTACTGGGACCTTGCTTCAAGAACTGGTGCCCAGTCACACCCTGATGTAGAACAGTTTCTTAATATGATGACCTGTATTGACCGATGGAGAGATGGGATGATGCCAATTAAGGTTGGGAGTGTAGTGTTAAAACAAGCTGTAACCCTTCTTCCTAGGCATGAATACTTGGTATGGGGGAAACTCCATGCTAAGTCCCCTGTTTCTCCAGGCAGTACTGTAATAGTAGATGCCACTACATCCAATGCTAGACCACGCAAAATTTTAGTGGGCAGAATCATCACTCCAATGTGGGGTGATAGGTGGATTCCGGTTAAGCCTCTTAGTCTTTCAGATAAGTCAATTACTTTGAAACGGAATAGTAAAATAGCTGATGTGTCACCATGTTTAGCTGCGGAGGATCTAGATGTTTTTAAAGGTATTTTTATGAAGACAGATGACAAAAATCTAGACTCGTCCCACAAGTGCCATAGCTTCTAATCTGGTACTAGTCCTACTTTTGCTGAGTTTGGACTCAGTGATATTAAGGTAGAAGACTGCCAGATCATTAGCTCCGCGAAAGAAAAGCTTGTACGACTACTGATAGAGTACAAAGACGTCTTTTTTTGTCTTCCATACCGTAGGGTGCCCCCTGCACATTATCAGAAGTTGAAGCAAGTTTTAACTGAAATGGAAAAAAAGGGCATAATCAGGAAGTCAGTGAGCGAGTTTGCATCACCCTCTTTGGTGATGGTGTGGAAGAAGGATGGTAATGTGCGAATTTGCACTGACTTTTGTTGGCTGAATGCAAGAACTTTGAAAGATACCCACCCCTTGTCACATCTAGCAGACTGCTTGGCTGCTTTAGGAGACAATTCTTTTTTTTAGCACAATGGACATTGCTTCCGGATATTACAAGAATTCCCATGCATTAAGAGGATAAAAAATACACAGCCTTCATATCACCTCTTGGTTTACATGAATACAACAGATTGCCTCAAGGGCTGTGTAATAGTCCTGCCTCTTTTATGAGGATGATGCTCAGTATTTTTGGGGATCTGAATTTCACTAAGCTGCTATGCTACTTTAATGATCTCTTAATTTTTTCTTCTACGGAACAAGATGCTCTTTGTAGTCTTCAGTTTGTGTTCCAAAGGTTACGGGAGAATAATCTTAAATTTGCCCCAAAGAAGTGTCACTTTATGTGGACGACTGTGAAATTTCTTGGTCATATTATTGACAGCACTGGTGTTTCAGTTGATCCATCTAAGGTAGAAGCTATTCCTAATCTAACAACACGAGATGTAATGGAAGGTGATGGCTGCACTCCCTCTGTGCACAGAATTAAATCATTTTTGGGAATGGTATTTTACTACCAGCACTTTATTCCTAACTGCTCTACCATAGCCAAGCCTTTGTTTGCACTAACAGCGGGTCAGAAATGAACAGGAAAATTTGCCAAGGACTGGAAAAGACAGCATGTTTTTTGTTCACTCATACCATCTGATTGGACATCAGAATGTAATACTGCTTTTCATTAACTAAAGACACAATTTCTTGAATCAGTCGTGCTTGCGCATACCGACTTCAATAAACCAATCATTCTTTCTGTAGATGCCTCCGTTATCGGGCTTGGTGCTGTCCTTTCTCAGCTTGTTCCTGGTAAAGGGAAGGCTAGACCAATTTCTTTTGCAAGTAAGACCTTAAGTGCAGCCCAAAGAAGGTATCTAGCGTATAAGCTGGAATTCCTGGCTTTGAAATGGAGCATCTGTGAAAAATTCAGTCATTGGTTGAAGGGTCATAACTTTACAGTATAGACTGATAATAACCCGCTTACATATCTGTTAACTAAGCCTAAACTTGATGCATGTGAGCAGCGTTGGGTGTCCAAGTTGGCATCTTTTACTTTTGACCTTAAACATATCTCTGGCAAACAAAACTTTGTCATAGATGCACTAAGTCGAGACCTCTTTACAAAGTCAATCAGTAGCCGACTTTTAAAGGAACCATATTGTCAGTTATTACATGAAGCTGAGAAGGTAGCAGAACGAACAGTGCAGGATGTGTTGCGAATGACTTGCCAGCCACAACTACTTGAAAAGACCAGTTCACATCCTCAGCTAGACACTCAAATTAAGTTTTTTTACGACTGCAGTGAGATTCAGGCTTTGTGTCAGTCCTTACACACTTGGGAAACTGGTGCAGAGTTTAGAGCTATTAGTCTTGCTCAGCATGTCCATCAACTTTCCACTGGCCAGGAGTTTTTTCCTGCATTTACAGAGCAACAACTTCAACTTGCACAACAAAATTACCCTGTCATTTCCAAGGTGCTACCTTTCGTGATCCAAAAGAGACGACCTTCACGAAGGGAACGACATGGTGCAAATTCAAAGGTTCGTAGGTTGTTGAAACAATGGGATAGGTTAGAATTTCGAAATGACATATTGTACAGAGTGATTAAAGATCCTGTGCAGGGTAAGAAGAAAGTTCAGTATGTTCTTCCTTATTCATTGATGGAGAAAGCACTATCTGGCATTCATGATCTGGCAGGGCATCAGGGACAGGCTCGAACACTGTATCTGGCCAGACAGCGTTTTTTCTGGCCTGATATGGAAAATGACATCAAAGCCTATGTAAAATGCTGTCAGAAATGTGTTTTTGCCAAGTCCCCTGAGCCTGCTGCACGAGCACCATTAGAGAGTATCAATACTTCTGCTCCTATGGAGTTGGTTTGCCTTGATTTCTGGTCGGCAGAAGATCACAAGCAAAGATGTCCTTGTGGTTACAGACCATTTCACAAAACTGGCTCATGCATTTCCCTGTGTTAGCCAAACATCAAAGCAAATTGCTAAAAAACTTTGGGATAATGTATTATGTGTTTATGGGTTTCCTGAAAGGATACACACTGATCAGGGTGCAAATTTTGAGAGCGACTTAATAGCTGAATTGCTTAATTTGTCAGGAGTATCTAAGTCACACACGACTGCATACCACCCCATGGGAAATTGAGGGACAGAACAGTTCAATCACACACTTGGAAACATGCTTCGTACCCTCCCTCTACGAGAAAAACACTTATGGCCTTAGTAGATTCAGACATTAACTTTTGCCTACAATGCTACAGTGCATGAAACAACAGGATATGCTCCATTTTTCCTTATGTTTGGTCGTGTTCTGAGACTACCTGTGGATGTTATGTTCAAACAAGTTTTGCAGGACCCTGTTGTAGTTGATTATGGTACATATGCAAAGACTTTATTCTCTGACTTGCAAAATGCAATGAATATTGCTCAGCAGCATTCCTTAAGTGAGCAGCATCATTAGGCACAGCAATACAACAAAAAGATCAAAGGCACACATCTCAGACCTTGTGATCGTGTGCTTGTGGCTAACAAGAATGAGCAAGGCAAAAGAAAATTAGCTGACAAATGGGAAAGCACAGTGTTTACTGTTGTGGATGGAAATCCTCAAAATCATGTTTATAAGATCAAGGATGAACTGGGACATGAGAGAGTGGTACATAGGAACTTGCTACTAGAAGTTAGTTTTTTGCCATTGAACCTCTCAGATGCGGATCCTGAAGAGATTGATACAGTCTCTACGTCTTTGTGCACCTCTTTTGGAAATTGTACATGCAATTTTTTCACAAATGAAGAAGAAACGAACTTAACTACTGTTGATGGTAACCAGGATCATACTGTATCAGCTATGCAGGTACAGGAGAAGTTACCCAAATACCCATGTCCAGGAGATTGGTTTCTCATTCGCCTGCTGTCACAGATAGTAACAGTTGTCAGATTTCCTGCTCTCCAACTCTGCCCTCTTACCTGGCAAAACGTGAGATAGAATGTCAAGACAACACTATACAGAGATCTAATCATTCCTCTGACGCTCTGAGTGAAACAGCAGCCTCTCCATTTATACAGCCTGCTTCTTCTGTAGTCTCACATTTACCCTCAGGTGTAGTGTCACATTCACATGCTACTCAACCTGTATATAACCTTGCTTCTACTTCAGGTAGTTCTTTTAGAACAAAAACTGGCAGGGTGGTTAAATCTGTCAACAGGCTTATTGAAACTATGGTTCAGAAACCTTTTCTTAAGAGTGATTCCAGTTCAGTTACTAGTCATTCCTCATCTCTTTTTCTCTGTTTAAACATTAAATTTCTTTTGTGCTGGGTTGCATACACGAATAAGATGCAGATATCTATATTATATGTTTCTGATACATCCTGTATATTGGCAAAGTGTTATGTGGTGTACCAGGCGTCACATTATTCTAAGGGGTTATGAAGCCTGATCAACTTCATGTACCACTTAACCTTTTTTTTGAACATAACTTTCAAGTTGAATCAGATGACTCAGTTGTCATTCATACTTGTGCCAGATTAAAGCAAACCATATTGTTTAGTGACTAATCAGAAAGATTATCAGGATGTTGGTGATTTGCAGAAGGGGTGAATGTAACAGGTGTATAAAATAAAAAGTTTAGTTCTTTGGAGCTTCACCAAATCCTGATAACATTCATTTTGTTGTATGTTTTCCTTTTGTGGTCCTGTTATATTTCCCTACTCTGTTTGTTGTGTTACGTGACGTCATCAGTGTGAGCCTCTCCCAGTATTCGTTGTATTACTGTGAGAGGAGGTAAGCACGCTGTTATTCTCCGTATGATAAAATTAAATTATTTTAAATTGTTTGAGTTAATTTTTTTTGTATATGACAGTAACTGTAATAAGATTTTTGTTGTATACAGTTGTTGTTTTGAAATGTTTTGAATGCTTTTCTATTAATTTTGGTTATGTGTTAATGTGAGCGTTCAACAGCCTCTCCACATGTTTTTTTTTTTTTGTTAATAGGAGGAATCACAGAGCTTGAGTTGTCACTTTTTATGTTCTCTGTTTAATATTTCAGACCATTAATAAAAAAAGAGAAAGCATCAAGAAGTAAAGGGCGTTTGCATTATTCTTTCGTGGCGGTTTGTATGGCACGTCGCATATATCACAACGCAGAGATTTTGAGGGTTAACCAAATCAAAAGGCCAGGACACAGCAGTACAGCACGTGCGTTGGAGACCAGTTACACTGGGCTAGTAACATCACCTAATTAACAACCTAATTAAAAAGGCAGGCTCAGTAATGGCACACACCCTGAATCCCCATCAAGTAGTAGGTAGTAGCAAAGAAGAGAATTAAAACAAAACTGAGTGCCATTATGAACAATGCAAATCTTAAATCTGACACACCAACACTGAGTACTTTTAGCCAAAAAATTATTTAGCAGAAGTGTGTCAGGAAATGGTACTTGGTCTCTTTTATACCAACAGCAATATGCATGAATAATGCCTCTCTATGACTATGACTGACTAGTCAGAAGTTTTCTTTACTTCCTTTTTAAATTTTCTTCCTTATCATCAGGTTGTTTGGACTTTCTTTTTGTGCTTTTTAAGTTTTGATTGTGATTATTCTTGTGTTTACTCGTTTTGTCTTTTGCTTATTTCTTTGCTTAACCCCAATATTTTCTCCTGGTTAAAACTTTTCTGTCAATGATTCCTAAGATTTATGTATGTATGTGACCTACTGCTACACAGCTCCAAAGACAGAGAT
This sequence comes from Polypterus bichir lapradei, assembly GCA_026402145.1. Classification (NCBI taxonomy): domain Eukaryota; kingdom Metazoa; phylum Chordata; class Cladistia; order Polypteriformes; family Polypteridae; genus Polypterus; species Polypterus bichir. The sequence continues at coordinate 51,510,955 of JANRMT010049829.1, forward strand.
TTTAATCTTGACCCAGTTACCAACTGTGCAGGGTTTCACCATTTTCCACATGTCTACATGAGTTAGGTCTAGATCAAGGGTCTCCTGCTCCGTTCCTGGAGGTTTTCACTGTAACCCTTTTATTAATTACTGACCTTTTTTCTGCTAATTTACTCTTGCTTTAATTTCAATTCACTTGCTATTTAAGACTCGGGCCTCTTAATTATTTATTTTTTTCTTAGCTAGCTCTGCTACCTGTCTAAATATTATATGTATGTTGTTTAGTATTATGTAATTTATTTTTTATAATATGTAAATGAATAAATAATATGAAATGAATCAAAGTATACAAAGGATCAATAATTAATTCACACTTAGTCCTTAAATATAGAATTGTGTTTTCTATTTGATAGTCTGATTAAAAAGTCAGATGTCCAGGTTGGACAGAAAAAAAAACAACTTCAGTTAAGTTGGGGAAAAAAAAATCTACAGGGGTTCCAGGCCAAAAGACCACCCATTCTACCTAACATAAATGTTCTAATGTAGTTTTTATTGATTTTTTTTTTTGTTTGTTAGTTTTTTTAGGCTTCATCGATGCAGTAGGGTATCCTGTTTCATTCACATAGATGGTTGCACAGGACTCGGTTCAGGGGACTAGAAAAGAAAACAGAGAAAAATAAAGATTAATAATGAATGCAGGTTCACTGAAGAGTCTATCTACATTATTAAGTTGTTGAACTAAATTTAAGCTACGAAAAAACAAAACTAAAAAAGTGGAATTTTAGGAGTTGAATGGTAAATATTTTGAAAAATTTTTATATGCTGCTGAAATGCTCATCAACACTAAACAGTATGGCCTCTGATATGGGTATGAGATGTACAACTGAAAGTTTTAGGTAGTGTCATGTCAACTTCTGCTTTAAATGTTTGTAGACCCCTTTTAAATAAATAATACTGCATTCTGTACTACAGTACAAGACCAGCACATTTTTATTGCTTCATTTCTTTGCCCTTTGCCAAAGATTACCATTATTTTTCTACTTGTTAACCGTTTTTTATTACAATATTTTGTCTTGTTTTGTCTCCAGGATTAGTCTGTGGAGTAATATAAATAATTCAAGTTGTTCAACACACTCAAACATTTTAATTTCCTCATAAATCTCAGCGATTTTCAGGCACAAGGACTAGGAGGTGAGAGAGAACTAGTAAGAAAGTTCACTATGGGGCAAACTTAGATGTTATAGATTTGATTTTATTCACAGAGAGATATATAGAGAGATAAAGCAAACAACCAAGCTGAGAGCACCATGTATATTAAGAGTCTAATTGCCACTATTTTAGAAACAGTAGATGAATAGGAAGACACAAGCTATATAAATTGAATGGCCTGTTCTTGCCAACTCTGTTTTATGCTTTGATTTTTCATCTTATTCTTAGATAAGGGCTTTTAATTTAAATTATATCTTTTCAGCTCAGACTGTAGCACATTTTCCTTAAAAATACTATTTTATTTGATCTTCACTATAGTCACTCTTCCAAAATTGCAAAATTTGACATTCACAGTTTTGGTTATTAGCAAGTTGGCTATGAACAATAAATGTGAATATTTTTGGAGTTCACCGAAAGATTGCAGAAGCTCGCAAATAACTGGTAAGCCAAAAATGTATAAACAATACTGAAAATGATCAAATAAATCATACAATATATAAATATTACTGCTATTTTAATATCTTTCATTGTATATTGTATTGTTAATATTAAAATATATACTCCAGCTACCTTCTGCCTTCATTGCTTCGTTAGTTATTTAGCAGATCTGGACATCTCCTCCCAGGCAGTTCACACTGTGCTGTCTCTCTCTGTTTCTTTCTGTCTGTCTGTTGCCCCTACTGAAATCCACAAAGAGCTCTAGCCAGTCCTTTCAGCTCTTGGCTTTTATGATCTCAGACTTACTCGCTTATTTATTGATTATATTTCTTCTAATCATTTTTGTTTTCTCCCTTTTCTACAGGCCTGGCAATCAGCTCATTATGTGCATATGTGTGTCAACACCAGTTAACCAGCCATGTAAGTAAAAAGAAATAACCTTAAAAGCAATTAATATATTAAACCACAAAATGATCTCGCTGTGACATGCCCCACCACAGTAATGGGGTTACAAGTATTATTGACAAATTGTTACATTCTAGGGTTTCTTCCTTCTCTAAACCCTCATTAATTATAGAGGAATGACCTGTACTTATTTTTTTGCCATGACCTTAACTCTGACAGTTTGTGCAATTTGATTCTAATTTTTCAGGGTAACTACTTCTCAATGCCTTGTCATTGCTAGATAGTTTGAAAATGCTTTGCTTTAATGCTTTGCTTTCATTGGTTCAACATTAACCTTTTTAACTTGTCTTTTCTCTCCTACACTTCTGTGATTTTTCTTTAAGTTTGGTAATAAATGAATGATATTCACATTTTGTTTTTCACACTACATACTGTTACCCACTAAATCCAAATTACTACCCAGATCACAGCTTTGGTACAACAAATGTTAGATTTTCAAGTTTTATGATTCAGATCACGTAATTTTCATGTGGTTTACTCAGATTGTCATCCTCATGCAGAATGAATTAAAACAACATTATTAGTGCTGCTAATTTATATGATGTATAAAAGGATCCATCTCTATGAATTTTTTACATACAATAAGATCCAAATTAATTTACTTTTAAGACTTTAATAATTTTATTTATGAACATTCACATGATATTTGTAGCATTTTGACAGACAAAGATTGTTATATACTGTAGTAAGATAAGCATAGGATAACACAGAGTGGAACTGCTATTTAATAGCGCCTTTAAAACTTTTTGGTGCATTTGTATATAATGCAGAAAGTACTTACTGTGATAGCCACATCTGTCAGCCTGTCTGTTCACATGAAACAACTCATCTGCTGAATGGGATGATTTAGTTGAAATCTGGCACATTATTCTTTGAGAAGATGGTTCAGAGTGCAATTTTAAGTTAGGGAATTTCAAAATCTGTTAAAATCATTGGTGAATTTGCAAACTTGTCTGTCTAAAATCAGAGAAACATCTTGTGTAACTTCAACTTTGCTGTTTTAAATTTATTTTGAAAGAGCTTACTTCAACTTGCAGATTTTTTTAAAATATATTCCTCTTTTACTAGTCCAATAGCCCATACATGCACATTGTTTGTACCCCAGCTCACATCTCCTGCTGCTTGAGGTAAATTAAATGTAGGCATAAAACAAAAGTTTTTGACATTGTGCTAATATATATATATATATATATAATACTTTTTAAAAACCACACTTATATTAAATTAAAAAATGTTCTAAAAAGAAAAAAATAAGTCTCTCATACATCACTCATAAAATAAAAGGTGGGTGCTTTTGCTAAGATTTTAAAAAGTGCTTTTCGAATGTTGATTGATGAAAAGCACCCACGCTTTTATTTTATGAGTGATGTATGAGGGACTTATTTTTTACTTTTTAGTACACTTTTTAACTTAATATAAGTGTGGTTTTTAAAAAGTATTTTTTTTATATATATATAAATTATTTTCAACTTTTGAACACGTTTGTTTTAGTATAATTTTGTAATCAATATTTTAACACTTCCTTTAATATTTCTATCTGTTACTAGCACCACCTATTGGTGAAACTGTTCTTCATATGAAAATTTAATTTCTTAATTAACATGGATTAATTGATCAATTAGTGACACTGATTATTGATTCATGTATTGTCATCGGAAGTAAGTAAGTGTGCAAAATTTCAAGTCATTTGGAAAATAGGAAGTGGGTTAAATATCGATTACAAGATTTGTACCAGACAACAAACAGGTGAATTTAAAAGAAGCATGCTAAAAAAAACTCCAACAAAACAACCAAAGAATGAACATTATCATCCTGAAGCTAAAAAGTGTTTGAACTAATTAGTTACAGCAACGGTACCAATGCTTTAATCAATATAAACATAGAATGGGTTTGGAAGGGAACTGAAATGTGGACAGGAATTTGGAGCAGCGGAGTATGCAAAAAGTACTGTGCTATGGTGTACAGTTTCTGTGGTGCATGAAGAGGCTGATTGTGCCTAACATGGCAAGGATGGAGCAGAACATAGCTTGTGATGTGCTGATAGAGTTGTTTAGCAATAAAACATATGCCAAGGATTAACTGGGGGTTATGGGTTTTCCATGCCTGAAGAGCCACTTTTACATATCTTGAGGCTGAAATTAAAATCTTCAAAATCTGTGTTACCTTTGGTATTCCCATCCACCTTAAAGGGATATGTGTTTGTGTGTCTGTCTGTATGTCAATTCTGTTCCTATTGTCTGTCAGTCCAAAAGATTGCAAATCACAAGTAGTTTTAGTAATAAAATACACTGCATTTGTCACTCCAGCAGGATCAGGATCAGTGTATGGAAATCTTATCTACTTGACATGCGGATAATATCATCCCATACAGCTGGCATGGCACGACTCAGTGATGACTGAGAAACACCCAATTGGTCAGCCAGTTCATGCTGAAAAGCTCCTGTGGCTAAAAACCCGAGTGTGGACAGAACTTGCAAAGGAACAGGTAGAGCACAATTCCTCAATGTCTGCCTTTGTAAAGCTGGCCCCATTTCAGTACACAGCTCCAAGAGAATAGCTCTTGGAAAGCTCAGCTGACTAAGAAGCCAGTCATCATCAAGTGCCAAAAAATCAGTATTGAACTGGTGTGAGAATGTGCATGGCTTTACGCTAAGTTTAGTTTCTATACATTGCAATGTGATCTTGGAAATGGGCGTGCGCAACATTTTTGTACGTATGCACTATTTATAAATGAGGCCCCTGGACATTTTTCAAGTGGAGTTTTCATGTTTTCACCTTGTTATTCCAGTTTTCCTTTCACATCCTCAAAATACTTGCATGTTAGGAAACTGGAGATGCATTCCAGGTTGACTCAAGGGGTGTGAATTTAGGTGTGTGCATTAGTGGGGCCTGTCCAGGGTTGTTTCAGGACTTGTGCTGCCTGCATAGGCTCTAACCCTCTGATACTCTGAATTCAATTAGATGGGTTTAAGAATGATATGTGTCTTCACAAGGAGTCTTTTTCATATGTGATTTTTTTCCTCACTTCAGATATCTCATGTGTATTTCGGTTAGAGTCTCTCAAAGCTTACCTGGGAGGCTAAATAACATCCTAATTTGCATATAAGAGGAGGCAGCATACAAGGAGAATAGTAGAATTGACAGACCCTGTATCAATAATTAATAAGGAATATGCACAAATGCCCACCTCTGCTCTATTTAGGAAATGGCTTGCTCTCCAGAAAAGCCAAAAATACTGAAACAGATGTGATTTAAATCATGTTATTCACATATGAATACAGAAAAAGACCATGTAAAAATTTACCACTTCACACACTCTGTACATAAGTTAGAGGTTACAAATCTCTTTTTAAAAACGTATACCATTGAGGTTGTAAGAACTATTGAATATGAAGAAATAAATAAGACATATGGGAAATTGCATGTTAGCATTGTACTTATCAGAATCCATTCATGACTGATACAATAGCACAGTGGGTGTTATGGATTCAGCAATCTGGGCCTGAACCCTACTCCTGAACATCATTTGTGTAGCATTTGCACATTCTCCATATGTCTGCATGGATTTTTTCCTTTCACATCTGTAAAGAAATGAAAATTAAGTCAGCTGGTGATTGCAAATTGGCCCAGTGTAAGTGTGTGTGAGAGAGTGTAATGATGAATGAAGCAGGCTTGTTTCGATATGCATGCAGCCTCAAAAAAGTGACACTAAAATCTGTTTAACATGCAATTTCGTAATTGTCAAACGCAAAACTCAATAAAAAATTTTTAGGAGGTTTTCAAGGAATTTTCCCCCTAATGCAGTGGTTCTCAAATTGTGGGGTGGGCCCCCCTGGGGGGGGGCGCGAAGATGTGAAAAAAAGAAAACAAGAATCGAAAATATGAAAAATACATCTATTGAAACCAAAACAAATTAAGTTAAACTACATTCTGATACTAGAAAAATATAGAGTTAGACAAATGTCAATAAAAGTTAAGTAGGTATAATAAAATATGCATCTATGATATATCATTAATTAAAAAAGAACAAATTGGTTGCTGTGTTCTTTTCTGCAGCTGCGTAATACAGGTAGTCTCCAGGTTATGGACACCCGACCTACAACTTATGAATGAGGCCACAGCTGCGACGCATGCGCCTCAGTAATTGCTGCTCTGTCATCTTCGGCCTGGGGATGCTGCAAGCGCTGGCTGGAGGAGGGCGATTTCGCTGCTTGCGCAGTGTAGTGTCCCTCGGGCGGCTCCCGGCGGCAAGCGGTGACCCATGGTTCATAGTCACCGGGGCCAGAGCTATCGCTCGTGTGCAGGATGATGGTTCACTGCCCGCCCACTACACTGCCGCAGCTACTGCTCCTGACTGGACGCAGGTTGGATGGAGCGGAAGGGGGCGTTTCACTGCACGCCCAGCACACACGGCTGGTAATGCTGCAAGCGCTGACCCAGTTGTGGCTGAACGGAGGCCATTGAGGGTGAATGGGGCGGTAGGGGTAGCATTGTAGAGTGGATGGCTGCCTGTTGAATTGGGGTTAGGCAATTCACTACCCGCCTTTGGCCACACTGTATTCATTCTCGGCATTCTCGGTGGGTGGACACTGTAGGCAGCATACTGTAGTGGAGGTGACTGTATGGTGGGCGAGTGATGAACCCCCCCTCGCCACCCCAAGTCATTCTCAATAGCAAGCCTGCTTGTACTGTTACATACATAGCAGGAAGTTGTCTCTTGTCAGTACATCAGACGTGTTGACGGGTGCCTTCCTGCTGTGATAGCGTAGACAGTGCTGTGCAGAAGAGCTCATCTTAACCTTTTGTCTTCACCCATCAAGAATGTCTCTGAAACACAAATCTGATGCAAGTGCTGGTGATATAGTAAAGAAGAGAAAAAACATCACCATTGAAAATAAAGTAGAAATAATAAAAAGGTCAGAGAGGGGTGAAACTCCATCATTCATTGGCAGAGCACTTGGTTACAGTCAGTCAACAATAGCATTTAATAAAATAATGTACCTGTTCCGACTTACATACAAATTCAACTTAAGTACAAACCTACAGTCCCTATCTCGTACGTAACCTGGGGACTGCCTGTACATGTAATCTGTGGCACACCTGTCAAATAGATTCTATGTATAACATTCAGTTGCACCACTACACAGAAGTGCAGTACATTTTTTTGAAAATGTGACATGATGCATATTCTCCACATGATGATACACTAAATCTCACCATCATACAAATTATTCTGTTCTCTCCACAAAAGAACTCAGTACATGGGTAGCCCCAAGTCTCCCTATCACCCCTACTAGGAACCTCCCTTTCATTCAGAAAAGGTTGAGGATATGCACACTCAAAGCTCTGTACACCTTCAACTTTCTTTTATGTCTCTGTTGCACCATTAGGATTGAGATTGTTGAGATTGTCATCATAATTAGCGAAGTTAGGACCATATTACCAGAACATGTCTACATATGAAAGGAAATGATTTTATTTTATTATATTGTTATATTGATTTATATTTTTTCCACCCAAGTCCTTTATTTAAATACTAAGCAGACACATGGAATTAATGCATATAAATGCTTCCAGATAGGAAAAAACACCTCTACTCTTGTATAAATTATATGAATTTCCCTGGAAGTGAAACAGCAAGTTTCACAGCTTATTTAATGTTGTATGAATTGTTTCACTCATCACTACTTCCTTGCAATCAGTGCAACTCAGAGAGACTCTAGCTTGTCCCCCAATCTAAAGTGGATTAAGCAAGTTTGAGAATATTATTTTAGAATCCATTTAGTGCATAATCAAGCTCTAAAACAGTCTAAAACCTTTTCCAGTTCAACATTGTGATACCATTCAACAAAGCCTTTGGATAAACCAGAAAATCCTTCTGGCATTTATGATTTATTTTTTTTTGAGAGTCATGTAGAATGAGCAAGGAGTAGCCTTGATCATGGTGTCAGTCCATCACATGGCCTTGTATGCGATGATGCATTAAAATATGGTAAAGTCATTGTGTTGTTGTCACTAGTCTATGAGAAATGTTCAAATAAATATTTCATTGCACTATGAACACACAACAATAAACATTGATCTAAATATATATCTTCTACTACCTTTTTAATCCATTTCAAGATTGCAGAGACAATGAGAGACTGAGTGAGGTGTCTGAGTGTCTAGGCTTGCGAGTGTTCTGGATAAAAACCAAGAGTCAGGCCTTTAATGACATCTTGGGCACAGCCATCAGTAGTTTGTCTGTCTACAGAGAGAGTGTCGACCTAGTCGAGAGGTTTACTTACCTCAGCAGCAACATTCATGTCTCTGCTGGCTCAAGTCTTTAGTGTACTGATGCTTCCTGTCTTGCTATATGATTGCGAGACATGAACGCTATCCAGAGACCTGAGACAAAGACTAGACTTCTTTGGTACTGTGTCTCTTCGGAGAATTCTTAGGTACCACTGGTTTGACTTTTATTCCTAAATGAGGAGTCCCGATAAGGCACATCATCTGCATTGTGAGGGAGTGTCAGTAACGTCACTATGGCCATGTGGTGTGATTCCCTGAGGGCAGTCTGGCTCACATGACTTTCATTGTTGAGGACCTGAGTGGCTGGACCTGGCTGCAGCAGATAGAGGGTCATTTCTGGAGGGTGGGACTGGACCGTGTGTTTGCCTTGGGGGTTGCCAACCAGGATCCTGAGCTGTTTTGTCATATGGTGGGTGCTGCAATGTGCTGTACCAGTGCATGCTCCCCAACCTGACCTGACCTGACCTGATATTACACATTTCTACATGAACGAAGATATCTGTTAAAACTAAATCTAAAACAATGGAGAAAATAGCATAAAATTGCACCAACTTGTGTTCAACCTAATGCTGAAACTAATAGCAGCCAAGTACTGACTGCAAAGTACTGTATTAGAGGTTGTACTAAGTGAGCTATGGTCTTTGCAGGAATTACATCACGAAAATCTAAAAACCCACCAACATTATTATTTGGCTTTCGAGAGGCAATTTATTTATCAGACTGTGCATGTCTTTGGGAGTTGCCCAAAAAAATCAGAAACTGAATGAAACTGCAGTTTCAGGAATTTATGCAAATGATATAACCATAGAAGTGTTAACTTTAAATGACAAGCACATAACAAGGATTTCCTCTTTCATCTTTGTCTTTTTTTGCAATTACTATTAAACCAGTCTCTAATAATAAATAAGATGTCAGGTCAAAGAGTTCAAAAGGGAAGTTTGAAACAAAAGTTTATTTTGGGTGCAGCAGAGACATTTTTCAATATTCATTACCCAGAATCTTAACTTAAATTTGTGGTACAGATAATCAGAAGGTTTTTATTCCTCTTTACATGTACTATTGTGTGAATCATTATTTGCAAAATTACTGAAAGAATCCAGTGATTTAAAGCTTTCTGAAAATCTGATACCAATGCAGGCATCTTTTTAACAAGATACTATTATTGTTAATTGTACCCTTAAACTGCGGTGGGCTGGCGCCCTGCCCGGATTTTGTTTCCTTCCTTGCGCCCTGTGTTGACTGGGATTGGGTCCAGCAGACGACATGACCCTATGTTAGGATATAGCAGGTTGGATAATAGATGGATGGATGGATAATGGATGGATGGATGGATGTACCCTTAAATACAAATATCTCTTTATATTTCCTAGTTAATTGAAATGTATAGATGGGAGCATAAAATTAAGACTCTTTTATAGTTACAAATATACTTAAATTAATTTCCAAATAGAGACTTTACTTTTGTAAATATATCAGTTCCAGAACTGCCTACTGTCTTGACTATATTTAAATGAACAACAATGAAGACTTTAACTCATATTTATTAAGTTTAGAATGTGATGGAACCAGAGCGCCAGTGAGCCTCAAGCACAAACACACAAGCATAGGGGCTCAAATAATTATTTATATATTGTATAAATACCTCCAAAGTAACAAGCACAAGTTATCTCTCTTCTAGTTCACCTCTCCTTTCTAAACCACGCTGCTGTCCTCCAGTCAAGTGTTACCTTCCTTCCTCCCGGCTCCAACTCGTCTGGGCAAGGGAGTGTTGTTCCTTTTATTGAGGACCCAGGAATACTTCTGGTGCCAGGGCTGCTGTCCATTAGAAGTGCTTCCGGGTCATACAGAAGTCCAATATATTGGGGAAGACATATCCCTGCAGTGGTCTCTTGCTGCACCCATGGACTCCAGCAGGGCTGAACTGCCAGATTACAACTACTGCCATTCCCAGTTGGTTCCCGACTGGGTGCCACTATAGAGGTTTGATGCCATCTAGCACCTGGTGGGAATAAACACCCCTCAGAGATAGTCCTTCCCTGTCCTTCTCTTCCTTTCCTCTGTCCAGGGAAGATACTGGAACCATGTCCAGTCAGGATGCCTGTCCATTTGCCTGGGGACTCCGATTTGGATAAAGAATCTTATTCTCTGTCCAGGCTGTCCATCTCCCTTGGGAAGTTCTGTTTGGGTATGGTCCCTTTCCCTCACTTGGCCGAGATTCCTGACTGACTTTCTGAAGCCTCCTGTCTGAGCAAGGAACCATCCTCCTTCCTGGTTGGGATGCCGCCCAACCCATGTAGCACTTAAAAGGGTCAACAGGTCCTAGAAAAAGAGGTAATATTGAAGGCTAAAAGTGATTTACTCACTATTAATCAAACTGTTATTTTTAAACATGAACCTAATTTGCAAAATGCAGTCAGTGGTAACTGCTGCACACGAATCCTTGATCATGTCACGTATTGCTAAAATGTTTTTAGTCAAATGCCTTAAAAAGGTTATAAAAATATTAGCTTATTTGATCAGCAGTTCTAAAGAGATCTAAAAAATGTTCTAGTTTAGTAAACCTGCTCATATCATTGAGATTCCTATGTCACCTCCCGATAGAAATACTTAACACCTTAATAACACCTAAACATGATTTTGAAAAATGTATAATTTTGACTGATGAATGTGAGCAAATTCTATTAAAAATTCAATACTGATCCAACACAGTTACAATTCTGGTGTTGCTTAAAGCAGATTTTCGTGTTTAATTTTCTTTAACTTATTGTAGTGTATTAATCAGGATATAAATTACAAGTTAGCTTGTAGTAATTGTACAAAGCAAGTATAAATATATCTTTTAAATTCTTCATAATAAATGTGGATTTGGTGTTGAAATCTGCGTTGTGTGTTTTTTTCTTGGTGCAGTGCTTTGTAATATATACATCACAGAACTGACCAGAATTTTGGAGTTGCAAATCCTCTGAAAATGTAGTTTGCTCTTACAACAGAAGGAGAAACAGAACTTGGAGCACAACTTTATATGTATTTATGAAACTGGCACTGCAGCACTTTTGGAAATGGGGCTCCAAAAAATCTACTAGCTGTACTTATGTCACCTTAAAAATGAGTCCTTCTGTTTTAATATTAGTGTGGCAATTATTGTGCTGAAAACATTTAGGAAATGTTATTCAACAAAACACTTCACCAAAATGTTAATAATAATTCATACTAAAAGTTTACAGCGATACTATTCTGACATTTCTCTTTTGTGTCAATAAGATATGGTGTGCACTATTTTAGTTTGATTTTTGAAAAACGGAATAAAAGCACTAGTCAGTAATTCCAAATTCATATTTCTTGTTTTGTCTGAAGTCCTTTTGTCATATTTGTTCAGATTATGCCATGCATCTTGGATTTCTTCAAGTTTTCATTCATTTTGTGGATCTGGTTTTGAATAAAGCTGCACAGACAAACTCCACAACTACAACAATTGGGCATGGGATTGAAACCCAGAATGCTGGATCCATGAGGCAGCTTCTTATCCAAAGATGTAGCTCAGAACTAACAATGTGATCAAAATCAGTATTTTATTTCAAACCAGAGATTTGTTTGCTTAAGTTTAAATCAAGACTCTTCACCTTAACACTGGAACTGAACATCAAGATTTTGTTTTTTGCTCTTTAGGGCCTTTCCTTTCACTGGAAAGTAAAAAATTTCTCTGTCTTGCTTCACACAGCACAGTAGCAGATAGTTCTTTCCTTTCATAAAATAAAGTTGTTTCTTCTACTAAATGCTGCATTTTTCTGTTGTTGGTTATCTTTTATAACATTAAAGAGTACCTTTGTTAAAATTCCTTCTTGCTGGCTAAATTCTTCATGCCCAGCCAAGGCAAGACAAAGGTGGAGAATTCTAAGAATTTGAAATAATTTCAAGTTTTTCCATTTTTTCAAAAAGTCTCACTATATCCTAACAAGTTTTGCAAGATCTTTACCATTCTTTATGTCTTCATGCTGTTTTTTTTTTTTTCTTCAATTACTTTAACAAGGAGTGTCTTTCTTGGACAAAATACAAACGGGCAGTTTACGTTTCTCAGTCTTTTCATGGCCATGGGCATGATCATGAAAACCAAAAGTTAAAATGTATGAACCAACTAAAAAACTGTGTCAAGGCAAATGCAAACACTCGCATATACTAACCCAAGATTTTGCAGTAATAATGAGGCTGGTATCAGCATTGTATGGGCACTATGTCAGTTAATACTGGCCAGTAGCAGTTATGAAGATGAGCCAATATTGCCAAATTAATGTGTGCATTTACTTGATCGGGACTCTGACAGCAGTATTTTGAAACTGCATTCATTTGCTAATTAAAGAGAAGAAAAACAAAATTATAAATATTCAGTCTATGAAAATATAAATGATCCACATTAAGTAAGAGACAGGGTTAGGCCCAGACAATGTTTTATATGCAATAAACATTTTATCTGTGGTCTTTCTGTTGAGAATTTGGAAAACGATCTTGTTTAAATCTTTTTTTTTTTGACTTTTGTATATATACGTGTATATATATATATATATATACAGTAATATATATATAAAGCAGAGTGTATGTATGTGTGTGTGTGTGTATGTATGTGTGTGTGTATGTATGTACAGTATATTTGTTTCTCCACCATACAAATCTGCACCGGGCGTCCGATCGCCACCAAACTGGGGATGGGGCTCCTTTGTGACCAGGGTATGTTTGGTTGAAAAAAATGTTCGTGGTGAAGCGCAGGGCACCTTTTCACTGACAAAATGTTCGGCACAAGCATTGCAACAGACGTTCACGGCGGCGCCATCCAGCGGCACGTTTGGTCCCTGTGCATCGCTCTTTACCTATGTTTCCTTAAATTGCCAACAGATGGCGCAAGTGTCCAAGTATGAGAAGGCCGACTTTTTGATCGGGTGAAGGCGAACTGCTGTATGGATGTAAAACGTGAACGACCCAGTGCGCGTGACCGGCTAACACACCCACGTTTCCGCAGGTCACATTCCCACATGCACTGATAGTGCTGTATTTCATTCACCAGCATCCATTTTATGCAAGCACATTTGCATTATGCAAGCACACAAGGTAAGACCTGCTCCCTGGCTAAATGAAAGTACGCGATCACTGTGCCGCGCCTGTCGAACTGCTGAACGGCGTTGGAAAAAAGATGGACTGACTATCTCTAAACAGATTTTCAGGACTTCTCTTTTCAATTTCCAGGCAGAAGTTAAGAAATCGAAACATGACTTCTTTGCCGATTTAGTATCCCGCCATTCAAACAATCCTAGGGTTTTATTTAATTCAATTAATGCGGCCATTAACCCTCATTCTACGATGGGGTTAAATAGCACTGTTCATTCATGTGAGCAGTTTCTATCTTTCTTTGTCAGCAAAATTGATACTATCCGCCGTGGCATTGTTCAAACTGGCTATGAATTTCCTACTGTTAATCATGACATTGTTCTAGATTCCTTTGATCAAGTCTCACTTTCAATGCTAAAAAGAACTATTGACACCCTTAAACCAGCTTCCAGCCCCCTTGATATTGTACCACCACGTCTCTTAGTGGAAGCCTTTGATGTGTTGGGCCCATCTTTACTAGCCATTATAAATGATTCTATTAGTTCGGGGGTTGTGCCCTCATTTTTTAAACATGCTGCAGTCCGTCCCCATCTAAAAAAGGCAGGATTAGATCCTGGAGTTTTAACCAACTTTCGTCCAATTTCCCAGCTCCCATTTCTGGCCAAAATACTAGAAAAATTATTTATAATCAATTGGTCAATCACCTTAACTCCAATAATTTATTTGAGACCTACCAATCTGGTTTTAGGCGTTATCATGGTGTTGAAACGGCACTCCTGAAAGTGTTCAACGACATCTCTCTTATTACTGACTCAGGTGATGCGGCAGTCCTTGTCCTCTTTGACCTGTCCGCTGCCTTTGACACCATTGACCATGAAATATTGCTTATGCGGCTCGAACATCTTGTTGGGCTTAAAGGGGCTGCTCTTAACTGGTTCAGGTCATATTTAACTGGTAGACACTTTTCAGTGACTTTAAATTCCTCTTTTTCATCTACTGTTCCTCTTAAATATGGTGTCCCTCAGGGATCCATTTTAGATCCTATTTTATTCTCTATATACATTCACCCTATTGGAGCGATTTTTAGGAAATTTAACATTTCTTTTCACTGCTATGCTGATGATACTCAGGTTTATATTCCCGTCTGCAACTCTGCAACAAATCAACTCCACAACTGTCTGTCTGAACTAAGATCCTGGATGGCCAATAATTTTCTTGATCTAAATCAAAATAAAACGGAGGTGCTTATAGTGGGTCCACCAGCTAAAGCCCAAATTGGTCTTGGACTTCTCGGCTCTTTCTCTGCCTTTTCCAAACCTCAAGTCCGCAATCTTGGTGTTACCTTTGATAGCAACCTCTCTTTTGAGAAACAAGTAAATTCTGTTGTCAAGAGTTGCTTTTTCCAACTTCGTCTATTAGGTAAGATAAAGCCTTTTTTATCTTCTAAAGATCTTGAGAAAGCTACTCATGCTTTTATTTTTTCTCGCCTCGATTATTGCAATTCACTGTATTCTGGGATTAACAAATCTCTGATACACAGGTTACAGCTGGTCCAAAATGGTCGCCTTCTGGTTGGGGCAAGGAAGTATGACTCTGTTTCTCCTATTTTAGCTTCGTTACACTGGATGCCTGTCAGTTTTCGAATTGATTTTAAAATCTTGCTGCTAGTTTTTAAATTGTTACATGGACTCGCTCCTGCCTATTTATCTGAACTGTGTGTTTTACACCAGCCATCTAGAGTGCTTAGATCTTCTGGTCAGTTGTCTCTTGTTGTCCCTCGTACCAAATGTAAAACCAAGGGGGAGAGGGCCTTTGCAGCTGCTGCCCCTCGCCTGTGGAACTCTCTACCTCATCATATTAAGGAGTCGTCTACAATTGAACAGTTCAAAACAAGATTAAAAACTCACTTCTTTTCACTTGCATTCAGTGACCTTCAGTAATACTGATGGTTTTCCTCTTTGTGATCATATAACATCATTCCTATTTATTATCTATCTTATTTTATGTTTATATATTTTATTACTATTTATGTTTTATTGTTTATTGTTTTTTTTCTTTTATTCTATTATTGTAAAGCACTTTGGCCGCAGCATTACTATGTTGTTTTAAATGTGCTATATAAATAAAGTGACATTGACATTGACATTTTAACAGAGACTCGCCTTAAAAAGACAGCATCCTTCCCCCATCATTTTCCCAAGACACAGCAGCGGTTGTATGTCACTTCTCTTTGTAGTTACCATCGCCAACGTCCGTTACATGGCAGCATGGTTCAACACAGACACTCCTTAGAAACAGAACACCCCTACGGTTTCAGTGCTACTTTTTCTCACTGGCTTTCCGGATTTGTGGTGCTATTTGCTCCCTTTCCGACTCACAGTATGATTTCAGTGTTGCTCTTTCTGACTAACTGGTGCTATTCGTTTGCTTTCCGACGTATTGTAAATAACGTAAATTCATCTCACTGTGGTGCTTATTCCGTACGTAATACCATGTAACACATTATAATTGTCCTGCTTTTCACTAATATACCCATGCCACCGAAAAAAAGACATAGAATTGGAAGGTCCACTTCAGATGCCACAAGAAAGTCTATTTCAAGGGCATCTGAAATGCCACAGCAGACACAATCCAGAGTGGAGGAATTTACAATAAAACGTCAATCAAAAAACTGTTCTATTTCTATGTTCTGTTTCTTTTATTTGGGAAATTCACCGGTTATAGATTCCCGGGCAACGCCGGGTACTCCTGCTAATATATATATACACTGTATATCCATCCATCCATCCATTATCCAACCTGCTGAATCCGAACACAGGGTCACAGGGGTCTGTTGGAGCCAATCCCAGCCAACACAGGGCACAAGGCAGGAACAAACCCTAGGCAGGGTGCCAGCCCACTGCAGGGCACACACAAACACACGCACACACACACCAAGCACACACATGCAAACTCCACGCAGAGAGGACCCGGGAAGCAAACCCAGGTCTCCTTACTGCGAGGCAGCAGCGCTACCCACTGCACCATAAATATATATATATATATATATATATTCCTTCCTTCCTCCTACTTCCTTCAGCAGCTCCTGAGTCCATTCCTTCATCTGTGTTTTCAGGTCACCTAGAATCTCTGCCTTGAATGCAAATCTCCAGTCTGCCTGTGAATGAGAGTTAGTTGCAGAGAACTCACCAATAGCTCCGCAAATTGCTTCCCTGTGTCCCACATAATTACGTTCCCCTTCCAGCAGCAGGGCCTCTTGATGCACTTCCCCAAATGTTTTATCTGTATTGTGGCGCACAAATGTCCGTAGTGCTTGTCGCAGTGCACTGTCTTGGAGGCCCAACAACAGCTGATCTCGCAGCTGTATATCGGAGGGGGCTTGGGCTGGGCTACGCCGTTGTAACCTGCAATGAAGTTCCCTCAATCTAAGAACAAAAGCCCTGAAAGGTTCGTTAGTTCTTTGTGTACAACTGTAAAATTTAGACATCAGAGTAGCTAACGGGACTTGGTCACCATGTAATCCATCTAGAAAAAGAAAAATTCTTTGTAACCCTATCTCTTTCTTCCACACTCAACACACTGACTTCCCTTTTGGCATCCCCAGTCAATGCTCCCATCACAATACTGACCTTTTGAGACTCCCCATATTCAACTGCTTCTAATAACCCCTGCATCTGTTCTTTCCACTCCTCATATTTCAAATCTCCTTTTTCCCCACTAAACTTAGCAATCCAAGGTGCACCGGCAAAAATAGGCATCATCATCATGATAATAAAAAAAAAAAACACAGTAAAACTACCCCACAAAATCAATAACTAAATAAAAATGATTTTAAAAGATGCCTAGTACACAAGCCCAATCCTGCCAACTACTGCCAAAATTTATGTGACAGGTGTCTGGTCACACTTACAGGTAATCTAACTTAGACACCATCCAAATATCCGACTACGCCACCCAGTTTTATCAAGAGACTGGGAACTCCTGAAATTTACCAATAATAGCACACAGGTTTCTTTAAATTGGGCGGTGAGTAAACACACAATGAAAGACACAACAGTAATTTCAGAGAAAGCAACAGTAACTTCTATTACCCAAAACAATAATAAGTACATGGAAAAGATAAATGAACATAAACAAAATATAACACTATCAAGAACAAATTTCCTTTTTTTCGAAAAAGGAAAACACACAGTCCACACTCTAAAGTCCGTCAAAAACAGAATTGGAGGATACAACCTTTAGTGGTGCAGATTTCAGTTTGCGCACTGTGTTATCCCAACACTTAATCATTCAACTGTCCACGGATGCACTCTGTTCACCAGACACTCGTTTCCCAACAGAAGTTGTGTCAAATTGAATCACTGTCAGCATCTCTTCGTCGTTCCCTTTTTTTTCCACTCTGGGCTCCTTGTGTTGCTGTGACCTAGGCACACCTTATTTCTCGTCTGCCAGCTTTGCTTGGTCCTTTCATGCGACTTCCCTCTCTCGCTGGACTCACAACCGGCGTCTTCTTGTAGAGCTGTCTCTTCCTCCCTGGAAGTATTGCCGTCCTTGTGCCTCACATCGTGCCAGCCACGTACCCTTGTCAGCCTGTGAGCCCCTGTGCTCTGTCTGAGTGTCTTGGCTGTGTTCTCAGTGGACTGTCCCCCCTGCCTTCTCCTGTCCAGGAGTTTAAATCTCCTTCAGTCCCTGCCATTATCAGTTCTGGACAATCAGATTAAACAATGGCACATCTACATTTCCAGGGTTTAACAATTAATGAAAACACAAGTTAACAAAATGTATGGTTACCATTCATGAATAAGTACAGATATGCTGATTAGAAACCAATAGCATCAGACATGTAATATCCAAGTCAGGTAAATGCACACATCCTCCAAGGGAGGAGCAGGTCTATTATCACAACTTTGCATTGTTTGTATACTCAACCAGCCAGACTTCAAAGCGGTGACTCTTTTGCCAGACAGCAATACCTACATCCTGCAAACAACCCTGACACAATCAGTAACTGGATTATCCAGGAAATCGAAAAACAAGGTCCCCTTCTGACATCTATATATATATATACTGTATATATATAGTAGTTTACTCCTACTTATTTCAGTCTTCAGGAAACAGAAATCAGAACAGAAACATGCATCTCCTAGTCAACTTCTTAAAACATCATGCTAAGTAGGAAACCTATGGCAGTTGACTTGGAAAAGAAAATAGTCGGTGGGTATTCAGGTTGCAGGTTTTGAACCATTTTGTGTTTTTCATGACTGGCATAACAAATTTGAAAATCTTTAAGATGCTTGTTACTTAAGGTTGACCACAAAGGATAAAGAAATAAGTTTACAGCTAGCTACATACAAACATTTGTTTGACCAGGAAGTCTCCTAAAAGTTTAGGGTAATAGGCAGCAATGACAATGAAACAGGCAGAATGTATCTTTTTGGCCAATGATATGCATTTAATGGACAGATTTAACATAAGAATCAGAGTTTTAGGCAATTTACACAATGCAAATTCCACTGTTTCTGTGTGGATGTTTTAAAAGAGAGTATCTCTTCTAGTCCTTCATTCAGGTTGTTGCTTTCTCCAAAAAAAATCACCAAATATCAAAAAAAGAAAAAAAAAACAAGAATGTTCTAATACTGAATTACAATAATAGTTGACTTTCCACACATTGATAAAAATGTTACAATGTAGGGCTTTTCTGTTAGTAGAATTCTTTTATGTGAATATTTTGCTGTTATATTGTATTGTTGAATATATTACTATTTTTACCTGTATTTTGTTAACATTATGGCAT
Organism: Polypterus bichir lapradei; assembly: GCA_026402145.1. Taxonomy (NCBI): domain Eukaryota; kingdom Metazoa; phylum Chordata; class Cladistia; order Polypteriformes; family Polypteridae; genus Polypterus; species Polypterus bichir. The sequence continues at coordinate 51,530,228 of JANRMT010049829.1, forward strand.
CACTATTTTCTTCATTTTGATTTTGGGCACTTCCATTCTGTTTATTTTCGGAAGGACATATCCATTTTGTAATTGTGTGCTGTTGCATTTGCATCACTTATCAAATGGACACTGTTTGAGAAGGTATTGCCTTATTCCTGCTGTGCAAGATTTGGGGTATGTGTAAGAAAAGCTTTCATAGTGTTTAGTTAGCAAACATTCATTAGGAACTGAGGAATCTGCTTGCTTTTCTGTTAAGATTTTTAATTTCTGATATGTTTTGTTAGTTTTTTTTTTTTCTCAAACCTTTTCTTGTTTTTGATGTAGCATTTTCATCTCATCTTCTGCTCTTTGGTATTTTCCTTGATAGTTATCACTAAGGCAGAACAAAAGTAATATGTTTAAGAAAGAACATTTGTAATTATTACAAAGATTGATAAAGAGAATGTCAGAGCTGTATTCCTGTTTTTTTTCTTCTTTACTGTTACTGACTGTTTGAAACCCCATTTTTGGTGTCACTGCAGCATACCAAGTTCTATATCTACAGTTTGGTTTTGTTCATAACGATGCAGAATTCTGCATAAGCTGCCATAAGCAGTTTCAAAAAATCTCGCCTCCTCTCCTGCTTCAAAGACGGAGAATTAATGAGAGTGCAGTAGTTGTTATTTTTTCCATGGACCTCCGAAAGTATCTAAACAATGGAGACCATGTAAGCCTCACAATTGCATATTCAGACATTATTGCATACCATGTAAGCATCTCAAAAGAATACCGGTAAAATAATGATAAAAGTATGATCTAACAAAATTAACACCTGCTTAAGCATTCAGTTAAAGGATGAAGAGATGAATTTTAATTAACCTTTTGTCAAATTTTTATTTAAAATCCATATTTCACAATTATGCTATACAACATGAAAAGAGACCAGCGGTTTTCTAGAAACAACATGGTTGTACGCTAGATAGATTGATCAAACTTTATTTGTCCCTGTGGGAAATTTGTTTTTTTACAGAAGCCCTTTAAATAAATAAATACATAAATATATTGATAAATAAATATATATGCACACACACTATGGTCTGAACACATACCAGAATGACAAAAAAGGAAGAAAACTTTAAAAAGAAAGAAAAGAAAACTTATGACATTCCAGTTGCATTACAATGAGGCATTATGCAGATATACTGCTGTTGACATAAAAGACCCCCAGTAGAGTTTCTTGACACACTTCTGCTGAATAATTTGTTGGGTGAATGTCCTCAGTGTTAGTGTGTCAAAGAGAGGATTGTCAGCGTTGTTCATTATGGCACTCTGTTTTGTTTTAATTTTCTGCTTCACGGCTACCTTCAGGGGGTCCGGAGTGTGTCCCATAACTGAGTCTGCCCTTTTCAATAGCTTGTTGATTCGGTGGGCCTCTCTAGAGGTGATGTTACCACCCCAACACACAACAGCATAAAAAAATCACACTGGTGATGTCAGAGTTACAGAAGATGTGAAGGATGCCACTTCCCACATTAAAGGAATGCAGTCACATCAGGAAGAAGTGCCTGCTCAGCTCATTCTTATATAGTTTCTCTGTGTTCCAAGACCTGTCGTTGATGTGGAGCCCCAGGTACCTGTAGGAGTGCACCATCTCTGCATCCACTCCCTGAATACTGACCAGATATACAGGCTCTTTGGTGCGGTGAATGTCTATAGCAAGTCCATTGTTTTTTCTTGGGTTTGCTGATGTTATGGAGCAGACTTCTCTTTGCACTGAGAAACAAAGTTTTCCACCTGACTCACAAACTCTCATTGACTCATCCCCCTTATCAGTATGCCCACAAGTGCAGAATTATCTGAGAATTTCTGCAAGTGACATAAGTAAAATAAAAAAACTACTGACACAACACTGATTCCATAAAGACTTATTGAGTCATTACTAAACTTACTTAGTAAACCTTTTTAATAATATTCATTTAGTTTTTAATAATTTCAATAACAAAGATCAAAGTGAAAATGATTTAGAAAGCAGTTTTCATTAACATTGTTACTTATGTTTTCAAGATGAGCTCCAGACTTGGCTGAATTTTCTCCATATATTTTCTGAACCCATCTATTTTCTATTTTAGAGGTACAGATCTGGTTTGGATACACATAATTAAAGTGATGTACAGTATATGGGCACAATTTAAGTAACCAGTTAACTGAACATATACATCTTTGGTACGTGGAAGAAAGTACAAAGATTGTCTCATTCCTTCAAGTCTGGAACGATGTGCTGACTTCTAATATTTGAGGGAAGAGCATTAAGTCGCCTACTTTTAAAGCTGACCTTCCCCTTGAAAGGAGAACATGTTCCCTTGATTTCTTACTTGACAACATTTGCTGCCCCCTATAGACTTGCAAGACTTCTGATTTAATCAGAGTGATTACTTTTATGGTACCTAAAAAGCAAACAGCTCCTTCTGAACTCCTGCTGGTGCCCTTCATGTACTCACATTTAGAGATGCACATCCATTACCCATATGGGCATTACTGTGTGTTTGTATTGTAAAAACTGTAGATATTTGATATTGCTTTATACTGATTTTTAGTTTTGTACAATGAATCCAATTAATTTCAACAAAATACCTAAAACAGTAATTAAGTTGAAATTTATAACAAAACAAAGTACATAGCGCAATTGATTTTAGAATAGCAATATAAAATAAAAAATATGAAAGTCAGTACAGATGGAGAAGTCAAATATACAGTAAATACTGAAAATCTAACCCCAACCTTTTAATGTGAGTAGATGGTGTGAAAAACAGTCCTATGTATCAACACTATTAAAGATCACCTTTCTAAATATTTGTTAGAATGAGGAACCATCTGTCATCTTCACATAAACTTTGTTAAGTACTTTTCCAGGTAACAGCTGATGACTTTACAAATGCTGAGATGTTTTGAAATTGAAGAAACAAATCAGAAATGGCTACTATTATAATAACTTCACATAATCAGACAAATGATGCACAATACTGTAAAAAATGAAAAGTCAATATAACCCTTTAAAGGGCAGGTTTGATATTTTTCAAGTTAAAATTATTTTTCACAGTCAGGTTTAACATTAATTGGCCATGAACAATTGTGAAGTGAAGTGAAGCATTTTCATTAATTAATATAAAAATACAGTACTTGTTCTTGTGTCTAAAGAGGATTTGAACAGCAGTTCAAACATAAAAAAACACTTAAAACTTACCAACACAACAATTTTCAAGCCAAACATGTTCAAATGTATTGATCTGTCTTCAGATTGCACACATACAGTATTATAAAATAACATTATGTTGTTCTTTGGGAAAAAAAAAATTGTAAAAGTCTGCAGTTTTAAAAGAAGTCTGTCTGGGCTCTTCACTGCATTTGCCCATCTCCCTCCATGGCAGCCTTTTATCACCAAGAGTGTGGTTTCCTGTAGTTCATTTTGTGAATGCTGTTGTTGCCTTTGCTAATTTTTTTAATGATATGAGCACTTATGGTACAACTGTTCTCAGAATTTAGACAAATGATCTGTTATTTTATACCCACTCACTGTATAAACACGTGTCTGTTCCCATTAGTTTGGAACGGGCGATTCATCTAACCATGTGGCAAGAAACCCTGCCCTAACTTAGGTAGAATATGCAGACTTCACATAGACAGTGACTGGGCATGGAACAATGCAAGATCCATGTACCTGCAGCACTATAAACTGCACTATTGTGCCGTGCTATATTAAGTGCTGCTCATCTACACAGTATTTGCCTTGTAGTAAACAACATTCATCCCTATTATTACACAACCATTTTTTCATCCTTCATCACTTTCAGGTGAAAACCAATCACTTACATGGAAAACATACCTGGAACTACAGTAGCCTTCAGAAAGTGAAGATCAAAAACAGTTATCCTACTACAAACTCGTAGAATAGCTTTCCATAGATCTTCAGATGGGTTATTTATATATCTCAGTATTGCAAGCCATAACTTCAAGCATGGTGAACACCATGTTAGGTCAGTGTGGGGAAGGGGAACTTAAAAGGACTGTGTCCCATCATGTAAACAAGTTTGCCACTCAATTCGAATTCTTTAACATATTTTTAGGTACGTGTTTTACATAGTAAACAGTTACATAATAAAACTTACCAAAATGTACATTTTTTCAGGATGCACAGTGATTTTGATCACTAAATGCTGTAGAAATTTAATTCCCAGACCAGGGGCCTCATGTATAATGCCATGTGTAGAATTCAGACTAAAACATGGTGTACGGACAAAAGTGGAAATGTATAAACGCATAAAAAAATTCACATGCACAAAACCATGCATAAGCCAACTTCCATGCACTTCCGCTCCAAAAATCCCAGTCAGCGTGAAATGTAACACAAGTGCATGCACCTGCCGTCCCTCCCCGACTCCTTCCAGAATCACACCCCTTTGAATATGCGAATCAATATAAATAGCACCTTAAGTTCAGTGTTTTGTGAAAACACAATGGCAAAAGCATGGGTCAAAAATGAAGAATTTCAGCTAATCCGAAGTGGAGGCAAGGAAAAACGTACCATTTGTTGGCCTAAGCAGTGGTATAACAACAAAAGAAAGTTGATCAAGTGATACAGATTTGCGGTGACATTTGAAAGTTGAAGTTCACAAAGTCACCCAATGTCCGGAAAGAAAAAGAAGTGGTCAGATATCAGAGTCGCTGTGAAAAGGTGAGACATAGCCCACTGTCCGAGTGTCATATGGAAGCGTATTAGGGAACAGAGAAAAGAAAAAAAAAAATAGAGACACAATGAAGAAAAAAGATCAAAATGTCAACTTTAATCTCAAAATTTCCACTTTAATTTCATAGTTTTTGTCATTAAAGTAGAATGTTGTAAACTTCTTAAAATCGATATTTCTCAAATTTCATTATAACTAAAGTTGCACATTAAATGCTTTGTATTCTATGTGTGTGAATCACTACATGCTTCTTAAACAGTCTTTTTCTTTTGTAGACAGGAGCACACAGGCACTGATCTCCACATGGAATGCATTATATTGTAAGATGTACACTTGATATCATTTTAATGAGGAAATGCAATAAAGCATGTATTAAACATAGGAAAATGGTGGCGCAGCGGTAGCGATGAGCTTGTGTCCCATCCAAGGATTGTTCTTGCCTTCTGCAAGATGCTTGCTGGGATGTGGGTGACCCTTAATTAAATACTTTATTGCAGCAATACTGTGTCTGTCAAACGTATCAACTTTCAATTCCTTTCCTTCCATTTTCTCCATGTAACCAATTGTCACAAAATAAGCTCTCAGCTGTAAGCTTAGAACGCTGATTCTTCAATATTTTGAAGGAACATTGAAAAATTATATTACATGTTTAATTACTCCATACATCTATCCATCCAGGGTTGTGTCAGTCCCAGCAAGCATACAGTGCAAGGCAGGAAAAATCCCCGGATAGAGCACCAGCTCATCACTACCACTGCACCACCGTACCCCACATGGTTAATTATTAACAGTATGCATTATTTAAATTAAGTCAAGTATACATCCTAGTATTCTAATAACTCACAGCTCCAAGAGGATAGCGCTTGTAAATATAAATCGTCTTAGAAGTCTGTAAATAAGTGCTATCTTCTATTGAATTGAATTGAATTGAATTCCTTTATTGTCATTGTATGGTATAATGAGATTCAATATGCAAATCCTCCATAAACTTATTTTCCTATAAAATGATAAAAGAACAATACGGGTGTCCTCAGCTTACAACACAGTTCTGTTCCTATGACAGTGATGTAACTCAAATTTTGATGTAAGTTGTTTAAAAAAAAATTCTTTATCTTTATTCCTGTGGTTGGCTTGTACACTGGAAGAGACATTGCAAGGTGGGAGAAAGTGACTTTAATCTCACAGTTCATTTTGCCATTAAAGTATAACAACCCAGTAGTTAATTGCCACGTGCTTCTGGGGCTTCCTCCTGGGATGACAGCAGTGCCAGGCAGTGATTGTCACACAGAACACATAAAATTTATGATATTCCAGGTCTCTGAACATTTTAATTCCTTAGATTTATATATTATTTAAATAATTAATACTGTTAACACGTGGGAGTGGCACGGTGACGGAGTGGTAATGCTGCAGCATCGTAGGTAGTCATTTCCCTGGTGTTCTCTGCCTGGAGTTTGCATATTTTCTTGGTGGGTTTCCACAGTGTGCTCTGGTTTCCTTCCAAGGATATGCGGGTTTGAAGATTGGTGATGCCAAAATGACGCTAATGTGTGTGTGCTTGCAAGCGCCTTGTGATGAGCTGATGCCCTGTCCAGGAATTATTTCTGCCTTGCAGCTGATGTCTCCCTAGATTGATGGATGTAATCATTACACATCCATCCTTTTCATTTATATTGCGGCAAGGTGTCCTGGGAATTTAATGGATGTAATTCACAACACAGTGAACTTGAACGTTGTTTTCTCACCATGATGATATCTCTGCTATTTGGTGGAATCCTCCAGATTTACATAAAGTACGTGCACAAGTATAAACAGTACACTGCTTGAGTAGCAGTAACATCCAGAGGTGTCAGGTGAAGTATAAACCTGGCCTTACTTTCTCTATGTTAAACTGTTTTGATAGATGAATACAGGTTGAGTATCTCTAATCCAAAATGCCTGGGACCAGAAGAATTTCACATATTTTTGGATTTTGGAATATATTTGCATGTACATAATGAGATATCCTGGGGACACATGTGATTAAATAGGGAAATGCAGCCAAACCAACTAAACGACGTCTGACATGTTTAATAATTCATATCATCAAGCTATTATTATAATGTATGTTGACGTAACAAACATTAAACTTCAAAAGTGATGAATATGATGTACAGACTCTGTTCTAGTTCCTTTTTAAGAGGGCCAGTGCTGCATATTTGCACTGAAGAACTTTGTTGGCATTTTAGTAGTTTGTATTTGGATACCTGTTGTTACTTCTCAGGGAACTGGCTGACAGGTCAGGAATATCTCAGCCATCCTCTACTCCATAATATTCACAGAGCTTCAGCCATAATCTTGTTGTTTTTAGTGATTTTTTTTTAGCAATGAATAGTATATTCAGTGTTGTGTGTTGGTTATGCCTGAGCCTGTACACTAATTACCACCACCTTATGCAGGTGTGATATAAACAACCTCTGCTTATCTTTGGCCTTGTTGAGCAACATGGCTGACCTGCAGCTCTGCATTATGTAGGATGAAGTTTGCTTTCATCTGTTGTTTACACATTCTTCCTGGATTTTATTGTGTTCTTAAGAATTACTTATGAATGCTTTGAAGTTACTTCAATTTTTTTTGTCAAGTACCTGCTGACTCACTGGTACAAGAAAACCCTTACATATGATATATCATTGGACTCGTCTTGATGTCTAGTTGTGCAAGACATCAAATGTATTGCGGTTCCTCAGTATTTTTGCCCCTGTAGACTAAAAAGTCCTCATTTTTCAGTTATTTATAACCATATTTTCTGCAGGAAATGACACCATTATGATATAGAGTAGATCTACAGATGTCTTGAGCACAAGAGATCAGATAGACTTGGAAGTTGTGCATGCAATATCAACTGATCTCAGGAGTTTACTCCCTACAGAGTAAACAGGCAATGGAGGATGAACGTTACTCCTTATCACAAATCTTCAACAAAATAAAGACCTGTAACATATGCATGTGGACTGACTTATGCTTTTTCGTGGTTGCTGACCATGAATATGATAATAGTTGTAATTTCATTCTTTACCCATGGTCCACTCCCAGAAAATTAAAAATGACAACTTTCAAACATAAACATGTGGTGTATTGTTTAGACTATTTTGATAACAGTATGAATATATATTATTTTTAATCCTTTAGGGATCTAGATCTCTACAGACCTCTATCATTGGGTAAAAATGGCATATTACTATTGCAATCGAGAATATTTAGACTTTAAACATTTAAATGAAAGCATCTATTTTAATATTTCAAATATCTGACACAACTATTCTTGCTTAATATGTACTTCTACCTCATGAAGGAAATCATTACATTTCTTATGAATTAGGCCAGCTTACAGTAATTTAGACTTTTTGCAAAGTAATCATCATAACCACCGACCCTGTCTTCAAGACAAAATATTTACTGCAAGGATACCAACATAAACTGGGAAGACTCAATTTTTAAAATTTTATTTTCATATCCTGGATACATGCATTATTAAAACATTTTAATCAAACAGTAATGTGTAAATAAACAGCTTCAGACATGTGCATAGTTTCATGCCATCTTACTCCTTTATTTAGAAAGAAAGAACACCCAGAATGATTGCTGTGAGCAGACAAGAGACCAGGAATATATGCTTACTTCATTAAAACAGTTTGCTGTTTTAAAGTGGACATATTTGTAAGTTTTAAGACTATTGTGTTCATATATGCACCAATGCCTCATAGATGTAATTTTAAACTGCAAGAACAGGCATGATGTTTTTAAAAGTTAAAAACAAAATGCTCACTAAAGAGAACAATTTCCCAAGGCAAATTAATATATACAGTGACTGGAAAAACAGCTTAAAGCTGAAAAATAGTGATCTTATATTTATCCTTTACGAAATTTCAGTCCAGGTTTATGCATCACCTTTCATTTTGCATGTTTTAGTGACATTAGCCTAAGAATATAAAGCAGACCACAACCGAAGAAGGATGTGCTAATGCTGGCAGATTCGAAGTCCAGTGTTGAAAAGCTGCCTTGTCTTTTCAACTGAATTCTTTTGTTAAACATTCCTAATTTTGTGTTCGGTAAATTCAACAATACTCAGCATTTTTAAACTTGTACTTAGTTTGGTAAATAAAATAGGTTCTGGTTTTATGAATACTCAGGTAGTAGGCCATATTAAATTGACATTTGCTTGATTGTTTAGATGCCTTAGGTCTGCTTATATAGAAATGTCCTTTTAGAATGAAAAACTACAGGATCTATAGTCTTCCCGGTGTAACACCCTATTCGAATAGAAACCAATCTGTTCAACTACAATCTAGGATGTGAAATGCTCTGGCAACTTATAATAGCATGCAAGGGAAAACATGTACAATGAATGGGATTTAGGGGGGGGGGGGTGGGGGGTTGCTAAATGGCCAGTGATTTTCCAAGAACGTAGAATGAGTTGTAGTTGAAAGCTTTGCTTGGCTGGCTGAGTAGCACATTTTGAATAGATCACTCTCTATTGTGCAACAAGCATCTGAATAGTAGCAGTAGAATAGCTTGAGAAAAAGGTGCAGCATTAAAATAATTTTAATGACCAAGCTGTCAAATAGAAAAGAGATAGGAGATATGTTCTATCTTTTTTAGAATGTTCACCTAAGAAAGCATTTTCTGTCCACTTTTTATGTTTCATCAAATTAAAAAATGTTTCATCAGTTTTCAATCTGTATTCTTTGGGAGCTGTAGAAAGGCCGTTGTAAGACAAAAAAAAACTGTAAGCTTGGTAAAGGAAGCCAATGGATAATGCTGAAGGACATGTCTCCCCTTACTTGTATTTAGAAGAGTGAGTTCAAAGGTGACACAAGGATACAACAGGTTGTTAGCGCATTCACATCTCTTAGGCAGTATTTCTTGCCTTATACAGTATATACTGCAGGGTAAATCAGATATGGACTACTACTGTATTTCAAATTGTAGATTTTAAGTGCCTGCGATTTTAAATAATGCTGAAGCAATACTTGCTTTTGGTTTTGAAGTATGCTTTGGAAGATATTTTTTTTCATTAGCACTGCCATTTTGTGCATGTGTTTGGGGGCACATCTATTTTGCGTTGCTGGTTTCATTAGTACCTCCATTTTACAATTAAATGCGCAAGCTTCTCAGCAGCTAATTGCTGGGAAATGTATGCTCTGTTGTTTTATAAATGGAGCTACAGTTCAGGTGCTGTTGGACACAAGCCCTCAGGTCAGCATTGCTGGAAGAGCATGGGTGGAAAATTAATTACTTGATGCTCACATTAAACCTATTGAGAGTCTACTTAATGATAGTCAACTTTGAGTGACAGCAGTTAATGGCACAATCATTCCCTTTGACAGATGGATTGGAGTATGGTTGGAAGTGAGAAGTGAAAGTGAAACTCTTTCCTACTCTTGTAGATGCTTCTGGTGGTGCCAAAATCATTAAAACTCCAGGCCAGAATTGCACACAGCATTATATTTGTCCTAAACAGTTTTAGGAAGGTTGATGATGGTGACTGACATCAGATCTGTTGTACTGCCAGTACTGGAGAGAGACAAGGACCGGAGCCAGAGTGCAGACCTTTGTGCAACTTAGACGGGATCCCATCTGAGGAGTGATAGCAATTTTATCAACCCTGCAAATAGATGACATCCCCTGCTGATCTGGAAAATCTCCCAGAGAAACGAACAGAAAGTCATCAGACAGTTTTTTTTTCTTCCAAAACTTTGCCCAAGGTGATTGTGACACTGGCTGAATTCTGACTTTGAAGCTGAAAATTAACCTAAGAGATGATATTTGAGTGCAAAAGAGTTACAAATTGATTCCTAGACCGCTCCACCAAGAAGTGAAGCAATATGTTCTTCATCAGGTTAAAAATATTCATCACCAGTTGTCTGTGCCCGCAAGAAAGACAGTTGCAAACGACTGTGTTGATTTTCTGAAACTTAATCAAAATACATGTTAAGACCTAGTGCAAGACCTTGTAGACAGTTAGGAGGATTCACGTGGTTTTCAATTTTAGATTAGGAAGGTGCTTACTATCACGGATTTGTACATGAAGAATCCAATCATGTAATGGCTCTTAGCACTCCTCTGGGGTTATACAAATGAGCCCATATCCCATTAGGATTAACCAATACCCTGGAAGTTTTCCAATGATTTATGGAGAGTGACCTGGAGGATATTTGAGAGGAGTATTACTCTCCTTATCAGACTGATGTTTTGTGCTTTTCTAAAACCTTTAAGAGCATGTTGATGACTTGGGACAAGTGTTTCATGGAATGCGGGAGCACAGCATTAAACTCCGACCAAAAAAATGTGACCTCTTCAAGTGTCCGTTTGGTACCTTGGTCGCCTGGTGTCAGCTGAAGGCATCTAGTTCATAGTGACATCAAAGCCATCCTTAAGTTAAGAGAAAAACAGCCAAAGACAGTTAGGGAAATCAGAACTTTGCTTGGATTTTTCAGTTACTACTGATCTCTCATTCTGAGGTTTTCTAGGTTGGCCAAACCTCTGTTTCAACTGTTTCTATTTCCTAGTAAAGCAGTGAAGTAAACAGCAAGACTTTATAAGCTTTAACAATTAAAAAAAGAAAGAAGTCACAAGTCAGTTGTCATCAGGGACACCTATCAAGAGGACTCCTTAACATGGAGTTATTGAAATCCTCAACCATCCTCCAGTGCTGTTTGTCCTCCGTACTTATGCTTCAAACAAGGGGTTAGACACATATACAGTCTTGTACCAACATCAGGGTAGTAAACTCCGCTTGACAGAATATGGATTAAGAACTTGTACTTTAGCAAAGCATAATTACCTTTTACACTCTGGTAAACTTAAATTTCTATCACTCAAGTGGGCCATGTGCAACAAATTTAGATATTACTTATACTAGGCACCAACATTTGCGGTATACAGATAATAAACCTTTGACTTATGTGTTAAGTACTGCCAGACTCAATGCAGTGGGGCATCACTGGTTAGGCAAGTTGGCAGATTTCCACTTTGATATAAAGTATCAGTCTGGCAAGATAAATGTTGATGCTGATACCCTTTCATGATAGTTTGTAATTCTCTTCATTATATATATTTTTTTTCCCTTTTTATTAATTTTATTGCAATCCATACAAATCAATCAAGTAATTCTCCTAAATATTATGAGTACACAGAAGCTCTGTTACCTGATGTTATTTCAGTGGCATGGCAGGGCCAGAGAGCTGTTCAGGAGGAACAGTTGCCCTTGGTTCCATCACTGAGTCTCATGAATGAAGTCCGGACACATACTGTCACCCTTGTTGAAGCATCACATTGTCCCAGTAAATTGATCAGATTATCAGAAAGGTCATCATGGAACAGGATACAAGAAGGTTTGTTCATGAGTAGAGCAAATTTGTGTTGGAAGATAGAATCTTATACAGACAGTCGGGTCAGTAGAAGCAGTTGGTTCTATACAGATTGCTTAAAGTACTTGTGTTGACAAATCTCCATTATCAGACGGGTCATGTAGGGGTTGACAAAGTCCTTCATTTGGCTTGTGAGAGATTACGTTGTTCCTGCATTAAATGTGAAGATTATGTTACAACAAATGTCTCTGCTTACAGTAAAAGTACCCAAATGTTCCCTAAAGGAAACCCAGGGAAACGTCAAGCATATTATGAGAAATTAGTTAACTGGATCATAGAAAGAACTGAAAATAGACCCAGTTTTAAGATTTAACCTGAGATTGGTAACAAGAAAATTAGAGTAATACATTGAAATCTTTTACTACCTGTAAGTGACTTACCCATTCAGGATAATACTCTCATAAAGTCTGTAGAAAAATGAGAAACTGAAAAGGATCAGTATATGGGATAAGGTAAAATGGAGTGAAGGAAGATCAGAACAGTGGTATTATGCTCAAAGTTCAGTGAGTCAGAACAACTCCAAAAGACAAATGCCTCAAGAAAACGAATTATGACACCAGAAAATATTCAAGCATACAATCAAGCAATAGAAAACCGAGTTCCTGAGAGGTTCGAAGTAGTGGAACAATGTGAACTGGTCGAAGCTCAAATGACACTGGTAAGAGAAGAGACAGGGGTTAGGTATGGTGAAAAGGCACCAAAGCCCTTAAGGAGATCTAGCAGAACTGTTAGACCAAATGAAATCCTAACCTATAACACTCTTGGAGAGCCATCCTTTAATTTTAGTCAGGTCAGTCCTATTAATGCCTATATTGTGTCAAGATATCCAGTAATTTCACGAGTTGACAACCAAACTCCCTGGTGGCAAATATAAATATGGACATATTAGATTAGATAGATAGATAGATAGATAGATAGATAGATAGATAGATAGATAGATAGATAGATAGATA
>JANRMT010049829.1:51543299-51581682 GCA_026402145.1 Polypterus bichir lapradei
ATAGATAGATAGATAGATAGATAGATAGATAGATAGATAGATAGATACTTTATTAATCCCAAGGGGAAATTCACATACTCAAGCAGCAGCATACTGTTAAAAAACAATTAAAGAGTGATAAAAATGCAGGTATATCAGACTATAACTTTGTATAATGTTAACGTTTACCCCTCTGGGTGGAACTGAAGAGTCGCATAGTATGGGGGAGGAACAATCTCCTCAGTCTGTCAGTGGAGCAGGACAGTGACAGCAGTCTGTCACTGAAGCTGCTCCTCTGTCTGGAGATGGTACTGTTCAGAGGATGCAGTGGATTCTCCATGAGTGACAGTAGCCTGCTCAGCGCCCGTCGCTCTGCCACGGATGTCAAACTGTCCAGCTCTGTGCCTACAATAGAGCCTGCCTTCCTCACCAGTTTGTCCAGGTGTGAGGCATCCTTCTTCTTTATGCTGCCTCCCCAGCACACCACCACGTAGAAGAGGGCACTTGCCACAACCGTCTGATAGAACATCTGCAGCATCATATTGCAGATGTTGAAAGACGCCAGACTTCTAAGGAAGTATAGTCGGCTCTGTCCTCTCTTGCACAGAGCATCAGTATTGGCAGTCAAGTCCAAATTATCATCCAGCTACACTCCCGGGTATTTATAGGTCTGCACTCTCTGCACACAGTCACCTCTGATGATCATGGGGTCCATGAGGGGCCTGGGCCTCCTAAAATCCACCACCAGCTCCTTGGTTTTGCTGGGGTTCAGTTGTAGGTGGTTTGAGTCGCACCATTTAACAAAGTCCTTGATTAGGTCCTATACTCCTCCTCCTGCCTACTCCTGATGAAGCCCACGATAGCAGTGTCATCAGCGAACTTTTGCACGTGGCAAGATGTACTGTATTTGAAGTCTGATGTATATACGTAGACTGAACAGTACCGGAGAAAGCACAGTCCCCAGCGGCGCTCCTGTGCTGCTGACCACAATGTCAGACCTGCAGTTCCTGAGATGCAGATACTGAGGTCTGCCTGTAAGATAGTCCATGATCCATGCCACCAAGTATGAATGTAGTCCCATCTCTGTCAGCTTGTCCCTAAGGAGCAGAGGTTGGATGGTGTTAAAGGAGCTAAAGAAGTCCAGAAACATAATTCTTACATAATTCTTACAGCAACACTGCCTCTGCCCAAGTGGGAGAGGCATCATGAATGGGTGGCTAACCTGAAGACAACATTATAGTTGTTATTAGTTTTTTTAAATTTGAGGAGACTCCAAAGGACTGGAAACCATTTATAGAGGTGATACTGTAAACAGTTTGCATAGATGGTACGAAGAATCAAAGACGGATATTTAATAAAAAAGTAAAAAAAGCCTTAGTCAATTAAATACTTCAGGTATTTGAAAGTGCTGTTTGATGGCTGAATGACTAAATGGGAAGAGGTCAAAGAAGTCACCAGAATACTGCATGCTAAGATGTTTCCAGTTCTCTGTCCTTTCACAGGTGCATAAAGTTTTAAAAAAGTCTGCATATGTTAGAAAAAAATCCATGTGTCATAAATGGGAGAAAAATTTTTTAAGGAAAGTTTGTTTGAGAGATTATTTCATTATGTTACAGCAAATCAGAGATTACTGTAATGCTTGCAAGCTAAATACACAAATGAGAAATTAAGTGTAATTACATTTATGGATTATTTTTGAGAAGTGTATAAGTGATTCAGAGCTCGATATTTAATATGGAAGGTGCAGTTTGCTTCATGAGCAGATTAAGTGAATGCATTAGGTGGAAATGTACACAAGCTTAGATGAGGCGCTCTTTTTGTATTGCATGTGTAGTAAAGCAAAAGCAGTCCATTAACTTTGATGTGGCTATAAATATAGGAAATTAAGTTGTAGCAGTGCCATTTTGTGTGTTGTTTACCTGTCGGACTGCCTTCTGTTAATTAAGTCATATTTAATTGCTGTGTCCTGGATTGTATTCGTTGTTAGGGTGTGGATCGTCTGTCTACATGTGTGCTGAGGACTGATTGTGGATTCACGGCTTTCCCGCAAGTATAGGAGCGCTCCTGAACCATCCATCTGTCTTCACCCTTACAGTGTCTACCGATAGGACTGTTTTTTCATTCCCTTACAACATACAGATCTCTGGACTTACTCTCGTCATCTCTCATTACATCCGGTGTGGTATTCCATGGACTTTGCTGTGTGGAGTTGTGTTTTTGTGTTTAATGTAATATCGCTGTAGGGGTACAGGGGTGGCATTGTTTTCATTTATATTATTTAATTTCATTATATTCTTTAATTGATGTTATTCCCCAGTGTGCTTTATTTTGTCTCTGTTTGTGAGTGTGTGCGGGCGGGCCAAGGCTGGGAGCGTCCCTGGGATCCTCTGTAAAAAATAAATAAATCACCGTCATCTTGATGGTGTGAATCTTAGTGGCACCGGACCGCTACAAAGTAATTATAAAGCAGTAATGGTATATTTATGTGCATATTTATTTGTTTTATAATAAATACGTAGTTGCATTATATTTCTGTACATTCTTGCAATGGTGTTTGTTATATATTTGATATGTATCCATATAGATGTGCATAAATGGTGGGAAGAGACAGAACACTCTGGTCACAGAGGAAATGTTAGGGTATGAACCGGGTGGCCCCTTTTAATATTTTCAAATTCCAGGAACTAAAACAATCACTTGATAGTGCATCAAATCAAAGCAAACAAAAATCAATGAAAACGAAGATATAACGAAGAGGATTCAGATTTCCCTTGGGTGTGTCAATTCTCAGGTCCACTCATCAGTCTGCTGTCTACAGAATAGAATAAAGCAACTCATGCCAGGAGCTTCTCGGTTTTATAGTGAAGTGACCGGCAGGGGTGGAGTCAATTTACCGCCAAGAGTGGCTTCTCAGGGCTGTGCGGAAGAAAGGAGATGATACCATCAGTGACAATGCCTCCTTGTGTCTTGGAGAGGTAATGCTTACCTCAAACAATCCCAGAATGCAATCATCAGATGCATATGCATGACAATGTCTAAATATAAAGAAGCTATATAAAAAAATATTTTACTAAGTAAATATGTTGAAAAGATATGTTTTGGTTGGGTTACATGTTCCTTTGTTAAATGCTAAGGAAGCTGATTAGTTTAAAACTAAAAAGGAAAAAAAAAATGTATAGCATTGATGGACTCAACATATTCACATAAAATTAATATTATATTATCAAGTGTACTGTATAATTAGTAATGCAATACATATCAGATGTACTGAATACAACAAAAACAACATTTATTTATATAGCACATTTTCATACAAATAATGTAGCTCAAAGTGCTTCACATGATGAAGAAAAAAAAAAGAAAAAGTAAAAATGAAAATAAAAGAACACTAATTAACATAGAATAAAAGTAAGGTCCGATGGCCAGGGAGGACAGAAAAAACAAAAAAGACTCCAGATGGCTGGAGAAAAAATAAAATCTGCAGGGGTTCCAGGCCTTGAGAACACCCAGACCCCTCTAGGCATTCTACCTAACATAAATAATCAGTCCTCATTGTATTTAGGGTTTCCATGGAAGGACTTGATGATGACGGTCACATAGACTTCTGGCCTTTAATCCATCAATGTAGGAACATCATGGTGCTTTGATTAGGTGATGGTGGAGCAGATCGTCACCACAGAAAACCGGAAAAAGAATAGAAGAGAAGTAGGCGTTAGTACGGATTTTAGAGCAAAAACCATGAATTATAATGATAATTAATTGAATATGCAGAGCATCAGGATTAAATTAAAATGAAGTTATGAGAAAGCCATGTTAAAGTAATGTGTTTTTAGCAGTTTTTTAAAGTGCTCCACCGTATCAGCCTGGTGAATTCCTATTGGCAGGCTATTCCAGATTTTAGGTGCATAACAGCAGAGGGCCACCTCACCACTTCTTTTAAGTTTAACTCTTTGAATTCTAAGCAGACACTCATTTGAAGATTAAGGTTACGATTTGGAATATAAGATGTCAGACATTCCGATATATAAGATGGAGCGAGATTATTTAAGGCTTTGTAAACCATAAGCAGTATTTTAAAGTCAATTCTGAATGGCACAGGTAACCACTGTAGTGACATCAAAACTGGAGAAATGTGCTCAGATTTTTTTTTCCAAGTTAGAATTCTAGCAGCTGCATTCTGCAATAGTTGCAATCGATTTATGTCTTTTTTTTGTAGTCCTGAGAGGAGTGCGTTACAGTAATCTAGTCGACTGAAAACAAAAGTGTGAACTAATTTCTCAGCATCTTTCAATGATATAAGAGGTCTAACTATTGCTATATTTCTTAAGTGAAAAAATGCTGTCCTAGTGATCTGATTAATATGCGATTTAAAATTCAGGTGACAGTCAACAGTTACCCCTAAATTCTTTACCTCTGTCTTGACTTTTAATCCTAATGCATCAAGTTTATTTCTAATAACCTCATTATATCCATTATTGCCAATCACTAAAATTTCAGTTTTCTCTTTATTTAGCTTGAGAAAATTACTACTCATCCACTCAGAAACACAAGTAAGACACAAGTTAGTGAAACAACAGAGTCGGGGTCATCAGGTGCTATTGATAAATACAGCTGCGTGTCATCAGCATAGCTATGGTAGCTCACATTATCCCACGAGATAATCTGACCTAACGGAAGCATGTAGATCGAAAAGAGAAGCAGACCCAGGATAGAGCCTTGTGGAACACCATATAAAATATCATGTGTCTTTGAAGTATAATTACCACAACTAACAAAGAATTTTCTATCTGCCAGGTAGGATTCAAACCAATTCAAGACACTGCCAGAGAGGCCCACCCACTGACTAAGGCGATTTCTAAGAATATTGTGATCAATGGTATCAAATGCGGCACTCAGATCTAAGAGGATGAGAATAGATAAATGGCCTCTGTCTGCATTTACCCACAAGTCATTTACTACTTTAACGAGTGCTGTTTCTGTTCTGTGATGTGTTCTAAACCCTGACTGAAACTTATCAAGAATAGCATGTTTATTGAGGTGGTCATTAAGCTGCATAATGACTGCCTTTTCTAGAAT
The DNA here is from genome assembly GCA_026402145.1 of Polypterus bichir lapradei. Taxonomy (NCBI): domain Eukaryota; kingdom Metazoa; phylum Chordata; class Cladistia; order Polypteriformes; family Polypteridae; genus Polypterus; species Polypterus bichir. The sequence goes on from JANRMT010049829.1 coordinate 51,548,355, forward strand.
TTTACTTAAGAAAGGCAGGTTAGAAATAGGTCTAAACTTTTCAAAAGCAGAGGAGTTGAGATTACTTTTCTTGAGTAGAGGTTTAACTACAGCAGTCTTAAAACAGTCTGGGAAGACACCCTTATCTAATGACGAGTTTACTATGTTAAGAATACCATCAATACCATCAATTAGCACACCCAATACTTCTTTGAAAAAACTTGTTGGTATTGGGTCAAGGACGCAGGTGGAGGGTCTCAGTTGAGAAATTATTTTATATAAATCAGATAAATCTATCCTGGTGAAAGAATTTAATTTGTTTATAAAGGAGTACTGGGGCTTAAGAGGATGCGCAGTGTTGGGGAGATATACTATATTATTTCTAATATCATTAATTTTTTGATTGAGAAATACAGCAATAGCCTCACAAGTTTCACAGGAAGTATTCTGGAGGCATTCCATTGAGTTACCTGGGTTTAGCAGACGATCAACCATAGAGAATAAGACTCTGGGATTACTAGCATTTTTATTTATAACTAGCAAAATACCCGCGCTTCGCAGTGGAGAAGTAGTGTGTTAAAGAAGCAATGAAAAAGAAAAGGAAACATTTCAATAATAACGTAACATGATTGACATTGTCATTGTCATGAGTGTTGCTGTCATATATATATATATATATACAGTATATATATATACACACACATAAACATATATATACATATACACACATATATACAGTATATATACATATACATCCATATGTGCACAAAACCACGCTTTTATCAAGGCTTCCGTCGGGTAGTCTTTTGAAATGAAATTTTCCTCCAATCAGTCGTAGCAACGCGCTTTCTTTTCCGACTGTTACATTTTTGCAGCTCTGATGTGTGCATCAATGTAATCGGTGTACCAGGAAATCATGCATTGACAGAAGTTCCCCTTTGCTTGGAATGCAAAGTGTGATTAAATGCGTTATTTTTTAACACGTTATGGAGCACATGCATGAAGGCTTCTCAGCTGTGCTTGTGCTCAGAAAAGGAAACATTTTAAAAATAACGTAACACGATTGTCAATGTAACCTTTTGTAAGTAGTGCCTGGAGGATTCAGAGTGTGGAGAAACTCTAGAGACAGCGTGTTTATTACTTTGTGGATTTTTCTGTGAGTATGTGGTGGCAGCATCACAAAGTTGGTTCCGCAAGACTGCGTTAGCTGCGGAGCTCAGCTCAGAGCGAAATGAGGTGAATGGGAGGGGAGATGATGACGTGACTCCCCCACCCACCTTAACTGACAATCCCCCCCACAAAGACAGTCTCTCGGAATTTGCATAAGCACAGCCCCTCACCATCAATGTTAACTTAGTTACAAAGTGATCAAAACTCTCGTTTATATCCTGCGTCCTCTCATGTACCCCGCATTAGCCGTGGGCATGACAAACGCCAGCAGCAGCCTGTCTATGATCTTAATTTAAAGTTTAGGTTTACACCGTGCTTTGTTTCCGAAGTAGCAGCACTCATTAATATGGTTGTATATGTCACTCGCTTGCTTCTTATTGTTTCGCTGCCTTTTCAATTATATAATGCATGTTTTCTTCAGCACTTTTTGGAGCTCTTCCTTGTTTTCTATGTACTGCGTTGATAGTCAGTTCACGTGATTATGTGGGAGGCGTGATGATGTCACACGAAACTCCGCCCCCCACGGCCATCGAGCTCAACTCCATTACAGTATATGGAGAAAAATAGCTTCCAGTTATGACCATTACGCATAGAATTTCGAAATGAAACCTGCCCAACTTTTGTAAGGAAGCTGTAAGGAATGAACCTGCCAAATTTCAGCCTTCCACCCACACCGGAAGTTGAAGAATTAGTGATGAGTCAGTCAGTGAGTGAGTGAGTGAGTGAGTGAGTCAGTGAGGGCTTTGCCTTTTATTAGTATAGATTCTAGAGAAATAGCAGTGCCTCTCAAGACCGACTGTGTTATTGCATTCTGTTATTTTAACCTTCAGTATCTCATAGTGGATAGTTAGTTTAGTTTTTCTCCATTTACACTCAGCTCTCTGGCATGTTTTCTTTAAATCAGACACTCTTTGGATCTTCCATGGTATAACAATGCTAGAAGATTTTTTAACTGATTTTCAGGTGCGACTATGTCAGCAGCAGCTCTCACCTTAGTATTAAATTTTACCACCTTACTATTTAAATTATCCTTGCTATTGTAGTTAGCACTACAAACGGACTGGTTGCTTAGAATGTTTGTAAATTTTGAAGCTGCTGATGAATCAAAGAAGCGTTTTTTAATGATATGCTTCTCGTGAATGTTTTCTATCATTATTTCTATATTAAATAGTAAAAGAAAATGGTCTGATAGACCAATATAAATGATCTGCTTCACATCAACTTTCAGTCCTTTAGTAATTACTAAGTCTAACGTATGACCTGCTTTATGTGTAGGCTGATTAACGAGCTGTCTCACATCAAAAGAGTCCAGGAGGTTTATGAATTTTTTTACTTTTAGGTCACACTGTTTATCGATATGAAAATTAAAGTCACCAACTATTAGGAGCACGTCATAGTTAGTAATTATAATTGAAACCAAGTCTGAAAATTCCTCAAAGAAAGACGCATTGTATTTAGGAGGTCTATACATGGACAGGGCCGCTGCTGGCCAAATGGGTGCCCTAAGCAGAAATTTACTTTTGTGCCCCCTCCCCCAAATATTACGGAAGTAAAAATAAAATAATAAAAAAACACCTACTTATAGGGGCCAAAATAGAACTTTATTCAAATAAAAGTAAATACATGAGGGCGCGCGTGTCATCACATGTGCTTAGCCTACTCTGCGTTCACCGTAAAATGCAATATATACGTTTATATTTTTGTTTATTTGTATATGTATATTATTAATATTAATTTATTATTATAATATATAAAAACAATTTTTTTGAGCAGCTGGGATGGTGCCCCCCTGGTAGTTGGTGCCCTACGCAGACTGCGTACTCTGCGTATAGGGAGCGGCGGTACTGTACATGGATAATCCTAGAAACTGAGAAACTCCATGAATAACAACGGCAAGATACTCAAAGGAATTGAATTTACCAAAACGGACATCTTTACACTTTAACCAGCTCGAGTAAATGTTTGCTAAACCGACGCCTTTTTTTCCTTGGTGATCCACCGGAGCAAAGCTGTAATTTGGAGGCGCAGATTCAATTAAAACAGCTGTGCCTTCAGAGCTAAGTCACGTTTCACTTAGAGCAAAACAATCAATTTTCCTATCACTAATAAGATCGATGATGGAAAACGTCTTGTTGGTTAATGCTCTAACATTTAATAAAGCCATATTTAATGTTTCGGAAGAGTAGAGATGAATTTTATGTGGTAATCGAGATAGAAATTAAGTTATTTTTATTGGTGCGTATTTTTCATTTAATCTATAATCTGTTTTTATAGTTTTAATGCCTTGTTCATCTAAAGGTGTAATTGTAATTAAATTATTTATATTTATGCCGCACTGCCTAGATTTTTTACATGCATTGGTGTTAGTTATTAGAGTAGTAATGCGGTGCAATTTTGCAGGAGACTTTTGTAAAGAATTATCATGTCCTAGCAAAGCATTACGGAAAGGGTTAGGAGTAGAAATAGCGAGTCAAGAGAGACGGATTATCTTAGTGATGTTTTCGGAGAGGATCCGGGTGCCGAATCTATTTGGATGCAGACCATCCCGCTTGAAGAAACGCGGTCTCTCCCAGAAGAGGTCCCAGTTGTCAATAAACCCTATGTTTTGATTCTCGCAGAAGCCTTTCAGCCATGTGTTTAGTCCCAGCAGACGACTGTATTACTCGTTTGATCTTCTAATGAGAGGTAGGGGACCTGAGATAAACATTCTTGCAGACGGGGTCCTCTCTTTCGTGGCTTTGATTAGTGCTGCGAGGTCCACCTTGAGAATCTCAGACTGTTGGTGTCTCACGTCATTTATCCCGGCGTGTATTACAATGGATCCCACTGCCCTGTTCTTGTGCTTCTCGAAGACTGGCGGCGCACATCTCATAACATCTCGGACACGAGCACCAGGAAAACAAGAAACAAAAGATTTCTGATTAGGGCATGCGATGTTCAGATTTCTTACGATTGAATCACAAATACGTCACCCGGGGTTGAAGGCAAACTGGGGGCGCGGAGAGGGTCGAACCGGTTCTGTGTGGAGATGCATGCCTGTGCCAATGGAGGTGTTCTAGCCTTAAAAACCCACCTGCATAGCTGAAACAAGGTGAGGTCTTCATCTTTGGCATTGTCACTCCAACGCCAAGGCGCAGGGCTGAAGCTCATTTGGCCTTGGAGGTGAGCAGCACAGCGTGGAGTCGATGTTACTGAAACTTGATGTGTTGTGTCGATTTCAGATGACGGGGATGATTTTTCCAGCAGCTACCTCCGTCTGAACAGGAGTTTCTGGATCTGGTTGTTGAGAGCCTGGAGTTCTTCGACGACGCGATTCACCTTACTGTCGGCCATTGTCTGCTTCTGCTTCCGCTTCGTGCCCCAGGAAAGAATGAGAGAGAATTGCTGAACTTGTACAAATACAAAAAAAAATATTTAAGAATATGTTGTTTTATACTGTATAGCATTAATAAAAAAAAATCCTCAGGACGCTGCATCCATTTCTCTTTCATTTAGCCATAATGTATTATTAGGTCATTACCTTTTCTCTGGCATGTCTGTTCTGAGGCAGGTAGCGGAAACAAGAACAAAACCTGAACAAGGTCCAAGTCTGGTGCAAAGCCTTCTTTTGCACTTACCCATACTCATGTAGGAACATTATACAACCATCCATTAACTTGCAGGAGTAAACTTAATTATGCAGAAAATACTGATATTAACTCAAGGAGAGTGTCTGATATAAACTACCTGGGTAGGATTTGAACCCAGGTCCCTTGGGCTGTGAGGAAAAGTGTGCAAACTACCATATTACCGTGGCACATAATTCAGGCATTTTCCTGTTATGCTTATTATTCATCTGTCCATTAATTTTCTGACCCTGCTTATTCCATTTTAGGTATGCATTACACTGAACATAAGGCCCAAATATCTGTGGACATGGTGCCATCACAAGGCCAGTGGGCCATATTAGAGCTGTCAGTCCATTTAATCTGCTAGTCTGTGGGATCTGGAAGAAAACTGCGGTATCTAAACTAAACCATTGAGACACTGGTGAAAAGTGTATACTCCACACAAGCAGTAATCAAGCTACAGTATGATTTGAATTCAGGTCTTTGGAGTTGTAATCAAGCAGCACTAACCATTGTGTCCATTTGAAACTCTAACATTGAATTATCAGGTATAATTCAGTTATTATATTCAGTACATCAAGTTTCCAAGACTGCAACTAATAACTCACTTATTATTCAGTACATAGAGTAATTAGACTACCCAGCTGTGAATCTAACAATTTTATTAATACTCACCATGTAAAAACATTTGGATAAATAGCATACAATTTTTTTAAGTGCACAGTTCCTGGAAGTATTCAAAAGAATTATATAATCTGCCGAGGTATTGGATTTTAATGCCAGTTGCTATGTAAGACAATCACAGTCAACTGTAACATTAAACACAATATTGTAACCATACTGTATCTATACACCAAATAAACAGTGACTTATCCTAGCAACAACATCAGACCCAACAGTCACAGTCACACATGAGAGCCCCATATTGATACAAAATTATCTTCAGAGGTACACCTGGCAAAATATTTAGGACAATGAGAGAAAACTAGAGAGCTATGGGGAACAACTGTGGGAGCAACTGTGTAAATTCCAGAACCTACAAACCCTACAAAAAAGGTATTCTGGCATGGAAATTAATCTAGAGTTCATACCTCTTCAATTAGATGCCACACAAAAACAGTTGTAGATCAAACATTAAACCAGAGTTCATGGCTCAGTACAAAACAATGCATTTTAATTTAAGAGAAGGCTGCCCGTTAACTCAAGTATATCGTCTGAATAAGAAATCAAATGGAACGTTTATGTAGTGACAACAGTAAGTCTAAAATGTTATCACACGTGAAGTACAAAGTAGTAATCTGCTACATAATTATAATGTCAGCATCTGTACTTTTTAATAAAATAATGGTTTTAATTAAATGTTTGAAGGTTTATTTCTTGTCAGATTAGATATTATTGATGAGGAAGTGATAACATCATGACATCTGACAAATGACCCCAAGGCATTTGGTTGATGATGAAGAAAACTCATTTTGAAAATTTTGGCAATTTCTAAAGTATAATGATTAAAATTTCAAAAAAGGGTTTTGGGAGTGGGGGTAGTGGGGGCAGTTCTTCAAAACTAAATATGAAAAATTCCTTTTTCCCTTTTTGTTGCCTTATTATTTGTTTTTGACATCAACAAATAATAGATTGCAAAAAAAAGGGGGATGTATTTTTGGCACTTTGCAAATTGAATTATCACATTTGTAAAATTAAGTAACCAAGTTCAGAAAACTTACAAACTTTGATGTTTTATACCTGATTGGTATTTCACTAAAAATGCAATTCTTTCAATCTTCTAAGACCTGTCATGTATTTTGCTGTTTCCTAGCTAAGTACTCTAGTTATAATAAAAGGAATAGAGACAAGAGCAAAATTGCACCTAGAAATGCATATTTACTATTGAAAGATGTTCAAATAAATTAAATTATATGAAAATCATTTTTATTTGTATTATTTTTAGGTTATAGTCAGTTAACATATGGAATTCTGTAACCATGGATATGCATTAATGCTTTAGGGCCCAGCATATTGTTTATTATTCCTTACATTATAGACACTGCAGTCACAGATACCAGTCACACCCTATAACATATACTGTATTGTATAAAATTAACCATTTTTTATGACACACAATCTGGACCAACAGCTGACAGAATACTAGCCTATTGTATGATGTGTTTTATAATATACAAAACCAGTAAGTCTTTAGAACTAATTGTACATTTATAGCAAAATGGTTTTCAATGACAAACATCACGTCATTACTCTGCTTCCAGCAGAACAGCAACAACAATTTCTCCATATTTCAGTTCAAAAAGCATTTTTCCCCTTTTAAAATATTTAAACATGAGCAAAATCTTTTTTGCTTTTTATTTGGCTGGTATTTGGGTATTTTATTAGGATATTGCAGTACAAGCAACATTTGAAATGCTTACCTGTAATATTTACACTTCCCATACCCCTAGGACTGCAGCGCTTACATGTTACAAGCCCAGCATTCCTTGTAAGGTGAGAGTATCTGCATATTTGACTTTACTTTACAAGTGAAGCTCTGGACATCATTTTAACAGTATCGGCAGGAGTCCCTTGATACTCAACTCATGGTTACAACTACATCTAAGTAGAAACTTTCTGAAATAGTAACTTATTATGGTTCATTAAAATATAATGTCGTGTTGAAAACAACTACTTGGATAAGACTTATTTTTATACTTTAGATTTTTAGGTTTACACACAAAAATTATTTATCTAATTTTTAGCATACTGTGGTCAAAACCATAACACGTTTTGAAATGTTTTTCTTTAATACTACAAGCTATTTTCTCACCCAAAGATAATTACCATGATTTAAAATTTTAATTGGTTTAAATTAGCTTTACTTACCTTAAAGTAAAAAAAAAATCACACTTATATCCTTTGGAAAATCCCTCAGAGCAATTTTAAAGCTGTGTTTAAGAATGAGTGCCTACAGGTGTTACTCTAACACTTCAGACAAAATTTAAGAGATTTCATGTATAAATAAAAAGTAGGATTGTTTGGTGGCAGAGTTCCTAGGGCTGCTGCCTCACAGTGTGAGGAAACTGGCTTCAAAGGTTAGTTTGGACCCCGCATTAATGTGATCTATATTAGGTTTTTTTCTCTGGGTACTGGATTTCCTCTCACATCCAGCAAACATAAAGGTCAGGTTAAATTGTGACTATAAACTGGCCTGCTGCTTGTCCAGGGATTATTACTACTTTGTTCCAGATGCTCTAGCATATGCTCTGACTTTCTGTATTTCTGTCTTTGACAGTTCTCCCCATGGAGCCTACTTCACTTTTCTGGACCTATGCCCACCTTCTTCTAGCTTCATCTCTTCTTTCTGGGTCCTGACTCTTTATACATTTGGCCAGACTTTGTTCCACTGTTGGAGGTGTACTCTGTTTGGAGAAATTACTTAAACATATTAATAGTTTAGTATGCTTCTATATTACAAATTATACACATTTTTTTCCAGTATGTCTTTATTCTAAACTCTCGTGTTCAAAAACAAAATATTTTAAGTAAGCATAAGTCTTTTTTAGGGTCCAATCTTGCACACTCAAAGTCAACACAGGAGTCATCAATTGACCTAACATATGTGGCTTTGGGAATGTAGTAGGAAAACCAAAATACCCAAAGGAAAATTGGGCAAGCAGAAATATTGAAAGAACATGTATAGTCAACACAGGCAACAAATGGATTTGAATGTAGGAAATTGTTGCTTTTGTCGCCTTTATTTTATATTACATAAAATCAGACAATACATAAAAGTATTGTACAGTATGTCATACACTTTGCTCCACCTAAAACAGAAACATTTTAAAACATTTATTTTAGTACAACAATTAAGAAAACAGTAATGTACAGTCATTGTTATTTATACAAACACAGTTTCTCAAATGTTCCTAAAAGAATAGACTAATTAAAAAAAAAAAGGCAAAATAACAATTCAAGTTTCAAGTCCAAAACATTTTTTTAAACATTAAAGTTCTTGAACAGGGCTCAATTATGAAAACGAAATCTAAATAAACAAATCGGTTAAATTATGACATAGATTCTTACTCTTTTTCTCTCACTTCTCTGAAGGCTGCTATAAATCCTCAACAGATAATGGCATATTCACTGATGAAATTTTAAGATGCCTTAAATCACTGTCAAATAAATGATATATTTAATACCCATTTACGTGTACATCATAATTTTAAAAAAGTGACTTGAGCTGTAAATAAGCCCCAAGGTTAAAACAGTTTTACAATTTTCACTGTGCATCTGTTCATCCATCCACTTTATGAACCCACTTTTTCAATGTGCAGTGTCACACGGAGCCAGAATTTATTCTGACTGCAACCTCTCTTGGATGAGATGTTAGTCCAACACATAGCACACTGACACTTATACCCCAACCTACACTCACTCATAATGGACCACTTTACAGCCACAAATTTACAGGATGTGTGAGGAGACAGGAGCATGCATGGAAAACCCACTGAGAGAATGGGTACATTCAATGGAAGACAATGATTGTTGCGCCATAATTTACTTCAATGTCCCACTCTGAGTGGGATTAAGTTTCACAACTGCCTTTTAATTTATGTTTCCTTTTACATTTTTGTGAAATTACAAACCAACTGACAGTTCTGAAACTTTTGCCAATATATTAAACAATGGACACATACAGTAGAATAGAGACTCATGGCCTAATTCACCTTTACCTAATTCCTTCTAGATGGCTGGTCAGCAGTAGCTGTCAAGTCACTACTGGTGTCCTACCACCTCCCAGCTTTCTTCCACTTTACTATGTCAATACCAGGATAAGGTTCTCTCTCTGATGCCTCTTCTAACCATTCTAGTTTACTCCACAGCTGTCAGCACTCTCCAAATTGGTCACTCAGGGAATTCCCAAAGCCAGCCTTTACAGTGAACAGGCACATTTCATATTATGCATTTTACCTATCAAAAGCGTCCCTATAACCCATCTCCCATTGCATTCAGCAAATTGTATATCTCCCATTAACTTTAGGGAAGGCCTCATGAGCTTAGTATTTCTGTACGCTCAACCCTCATGATCCATGATGGTGCAGTGTCTGATACAGATTTTTGTGCTTTGTGGGACATTAGCTGCTACTCTACCTACCTAACAAATGCCACTATGGTACTTCATTTTCAATGAAGCTGAGATTTATTACTTCCTTTGGGATATCAATAAGGGTCATCAAAGCCTGGATGAACTGTTTTATTTACATTGCCCTTAGACACTACTTTTTTATATGCATTACAGTAAATCTATCTTCACAGGGCTTACACTGTGGAACATTCCCTACAACCCATGTTGTGCAGTTTCAGTGCTGTTAAAAGGGCTTGAAAAACTGCCTTCCTCTAAAAATGCAGAGTAGCATTAGCCAAGTATTAGACAGTTTCTCCATCTTTGATGAACAAAATAATGTCACTGAGGTAATACAACACTGGTAAAATGACATTTGAGCTTGGGTTTTTAACTCATTGACAGCAAAATGTCAATTGAATGATTTTTTTTTTTACTTTGGTTATATTCTTGAATAAAAGTGCACATGTTTATTTGATATTTGGACTAAAGTCTTCACATGTTATATACACTTCACATCATTATTAGTATAACATGGAAAAAGTTCCCGGTTCAGGTATATATTCAGCATTTGTTGCCTCACATTTCCTTTCATCCTACACTTACAGAGATCGTTGTAGACATGGAAAACACATGAAATGTATGTATTCCAAATAACGATATATTATTTACCCTGTACAACTCCAGAAACCTCACACGCAAATAAACAAACTTGAGCTGGTAGAACTTTTAGTCCAAGTTGAGCTCCATCGATGGGGGATGGAATAGCAGGCTGCTTGCTACTTGTGCTGATCGACACATTTGCAAAACAAAAGATGCTGATGGAGAGGTGTAATGGAATTTAAGGTGGCCCGAGTTATGAGTTTTTTCGTAGGCTTCAGGGATTCTAGTGTTAAAAAATATATATTGGTGGAGAGTACTGCATGTCATAAAAATGTGTTCCCAAGGATCATAAAATTGTGGATGTTCACAATAAAAGTACGTAAAACCACATTATACTTTGCTATAAAACAAATGCCTTGATGTGCGTATGACACTATTTATTGTCTTCAAACAAATGCGCAACCTGTTAATATATAATGCCATAACTCCTTAAATTGTTAATACGCCCAAGTATATGCATATGTAGAAGTACTGCCTGTTGATTATTGTTGAGATGTATTTTCAAATGACCATATATGCTGATGAAGTTGTCAGGGTTCACGGCCTCTGGCACAGTATTTTTTAGTATGAGTTAATCTTGATCAGTAGACACTCTAAGATCTGGAAGGAAGCAAATATGTTTTGATATACAAAAATAAAACAAGCAAGATAAAATTACAAAGTTATCAAAATGCGGAAATAAAAACTATTCAAAGAATCAGTTAAAAACTTTAAACTGTAGTTGAGGGTTCAACCTAAGCCCAGCAGTAAACCTTTGGACTGAGAGTTTTGTCATTCAAAATCCTTTCCTTTGAATAAGGAGAGCATATGAAACCATCATGTGATTGGCCAGTAGTTAAAGGCTACAAAAACTGGCCTATTAAGCTCAGAGACTAAACTTTACAAATTCAAAAATATTTTTCAAATGACACTATCACTTTGGTGCCAAATAATACCTTGCATGTAATACATTTCAATTCCAGTTGTCTTTTAATCAACATATCAAGTTTTTGCCAATTTAAAAAAAAAAAGAAAATCTCTAGGGATCATTACTATGGTAACTAATAGGAAGAAAAAATAGTATTTTAAACCTCCCATGAATGTTACTATGGTAACTAAAAGCCATCTTACCAATGACGAATAAAAAGTATACTTTTCTGATGAAGGCTACTTATGGAAGAATTAGCATGCATTAGCAATCGGGGTAATGCACACAGTCTATAACAATTACATATAAATGTTTTCATATCAACAGATGGTTCCTTAATTATCTTTCCATGATGCATATTGAAAATAAGTGCAAACCCATTTTACAGTAAAGAAGCCAAAATTGTGTAATTGGAAATATATCAGTGATCTGTATTAACACACTGTGTGCTGAGGTAGCCTTAGCTTTAAAGTTCTTCTTCTTTATTAGAAACTGATATGGGTTGTTTAAATAATACATTTCTTATTCTTGAGAGCAGTAGCTCTCATAGATTTTACTGACATAGCCAATTATTTGAAACTTTTGCATGCTTCATGACCCACCTTCAAAAAAGTGCATTATTAATACTTTTGCATTTTTTATTTGATACTGTGTGTTAAAACTCACAATTCTTTAAGCTCAAAGCCTAATTTAATTAGCCTTCTAAGAGGTAAGTTTTTAAGCTGGGTCACTAGCTGAGAAGGACATGACCAATGAGCACCAGGCACTTTATACAAAGAAAGAAATACTTCTATGAATTCTTCTGCTATATGCATTAACATCTCTTATAAAGGAGAGATATGCTGCCTGCAGGTCAATATAAGCATTTATTTTGATAAGTACTGCACATTTATGATAAACATGTTATACTCAAACTAGTTTGAATATTAATAATTAAAATAGGTGTCAGATGACAGTCTGTATCTTAAATTAACATTATAGTACAAATTGTACTCAAAGGGTTAATATTTTGAACAGTTGACTTTATTATATAGATGCATATCATGATCCAAAGACAACCCTACATGTTTCTTCCAAAATTTTAATTTTTATTTAAATCAGCTACATTTTTAGTAGGATCACACACATTAGATTAAAAAAATTAAAAGAGAGTACAGGTGGTCAAGGTAAGCAGGATTTCACAGTTCTGGCACGTGTAACAGATGTGACTTGTATCTAAAGTACGAGAATTTTCTTCAAAAGAAGCCACAAGATACTGTGGTAGTATCTCTTGTTTTTTGGGGACAATTCTTGACCAGAGTGTAACAGAAGGTTGCACTTTCAGTGTGACCTTTCTGACCCCAAATGCTGGACATACTTATTCAAGAAAAGTTACAGATTAATGACAAAAGGAAGAGCATGCAGTATAGAAATAATGAAAGAAAACACATGCTTCTTCATCTCTGTGTCCCCTTCAGATGGGTCTGGAGCCCTGTCTGTCTAGTAGAATGGTTCATCCACTTTGCTCACGTCATTGAAACACAACAAGCATCCATCCCTCGGTTTGCAGTCAGGTCCCTCCTCCTCCCACCAGTAAGCCCTTGCCCAATTCACCTCTGGAATCAAATAAACCTCTGAGTATAAGATAGCTCTAAAATCCAGGGGTTACTTCCATATCAAAGGCAGCCTTACATTTTCTCCTTGCACAGCAGGATAGAATTCCATCTAGCAGCTGTGAGTCACCAAACTAGTAGAATGTCAAAATATCTTTTAGAGTTCTGACTCTCCTTTAACTCCATATAGTATGACAGGGGCCTGTGTATTCCCTCTAGGAACCCTGGGGGAATTTTTCCACTCACAGGAACATTTCTAAAGGCCTGTCTCTTTCTTTGCAACCCACAGAGTAATTACATCCAGGGAACTCATTAAATAAATAAATATGTCACACCACACCTTGCTAGTGGACTTTCTCCTTGGCATGATAAAGTTTGTAATTAGTAGCAGCATATAAGTTTCTTTGATGAACCATGCCTACTCCCTTTGTTGCCTTCTTCTTACTATAATTGACATGGCAAACTCATGTGTACATGCAAACTGACTTATAATAGATCGATTCTAGACTTATAGGGTTCATTATCGTGATGTTTTAGGTTTGGTGAAGTTCTTACTTGCATGTGCTAATCAACATGAAATATGTCACCACTCTTTGGCACAATAATTAATGAGTAAGTACCTTGTCTCAAACTGTTTTATCCTCCTTACTTTAAATAACCTTTGAAATATTTGTTTCCCTACCTGAAAAATCCCAGAACACATTTTAGTATTAGTAGCAGCTGTAGTTACAATAGCATGTGCATGTGTGGTGTGTGGGAGTACTTCAAACACATACACACATGCACACACACACACACACACACACAAGAATTAGAGATTTGCTTCTATAAATGTAAGGCACAAACACTAATAGCTATGCCATCCTGCTACTTTGTGTTCACAGCTTAAAAAAGTAAGTTTCCATTAAACTGCATAAACAGTTTTAGCTGTTTTATCATCCATTGAAAGTTCAGTTTACATTTTAATTTATTCCACTGAATACTTTGCTCCAATATAATTTTTTACATAAAACAGGTTATTGTATTCATCACTAGCACATAATATTCCAGTCTGTAGACTCTGAAATATCGCACAACGAAAACCCATGCTATTTATTTCTATACAATGAGAACATGGTGTTCTGAAAGGTGTACGCTAATAGAAACCTTTGGTTATTCAAATAGTGCTATAGAGTAGTTAAGTGACAGAATAATTATTCTAAAGTTGGATGTTTTGTTCATTAACAATGATGGAGACTGTACTATTCACTGTTTTGTTGTAGCTGTTGGGTCTGGTTTTAAATTCCATTTTAAAAATGCATTTTGGTTTTAGATTGTGTTCCATCTGTTTTTATGGTCATAATGTGGAACTGTCATTCACTAGGTTCACGTGGATAACCCAGCATTCAGAAATATGTTGTCAAGCTTTAGAAAAACATACTCATAAATATTTGAGGGTTCATTAATTGACAGTTTCTTGTATATTCATATGTTGTTTGTGTAAGATCCAGTACTGTAAGGGCTGTATAAACTAATGTCTATGGCTTTACAATAAATCACTTTTAAACTGTTTACATAAATGTGCAAAATATATGTAGTTCCTCTACAAAGTATTTTTTGATTTAAAAATGAAAAGGAAGGTTTACACAGTACACATATTAAAACCCAACAATAATAGGTTTCAAAAACTTTGAAAATGTTTATAATGTTGTATTCTACTGTTTAACATTATTGAACTGCACAAATAAGGAAACCCTTTAACTGTAACAGATTGTTGTTATGGGTCAGGACATGGCCTGGAACATGAAGTGAAGAGTTTTGCAGCTGTTTTGGTACGCTCTGTCCTGTCACTTTGCAACTGGCATATAGAATGTTTTTCCAATATCATCTTTTTTTGGACTGGACAGTGGAGAGTGGCAATACAATATCCTGACAGTAAAACAGGGTAGCAACAAAGCAACAATGGTAAAGTGTACTCTTTCCTTTATAATAAACTAGCACAATGAAATGCCTGTTAACTTACAATCACAATCTGTATTTAGGAACATCTTTTCACCAGATATTCTTGCCCTTACATCCCTCTTTCTTTGCGGTTCTTGTTACTTTTGTTTATTAGATATTACAGCCCTGTTGTGGATATCAAACATCATTATCCCCAGCCACGGGTGGATGCCAGATGTTTTTTTGTTTTTTATATATAGAGGACAACATTAATTAGTGTGTAATGTGTACAAGTGCTCTCAATATGTGGTTCTGCTTCATTAGTGTAGGCTTTTTAAACTGTGCCATGAGTATTAAGGCGATTATTAGATGTGCCCTGAGCACTCAGTGGTATTTCCCACAAATGGCAATGAGCTTAAAACTGGAAGGATAACTCTCCTACTTGTTAGTCTGATCATTTGTGGTTTAGTTGATAACTCAAGAGGAAGTACTTCTCCTTAAATTTGAACTGCAAATTATGGTTCAATAACAATACAAGAAAAGAAAATGAAAATAATGGTTTTGACCTGTATACATTTTGCTGTCTAAACTGATTACACATTCAAGGCATAATTAAGAAATGTAGAGTAAGAACCACAATATACAAACAAGATGTTGTGTGTTGTAGCAGTTTGTTTGATGCATTAATTTAATTATGGTTCATTGATATAGACATTATTCTCTTAGAAAACATGCTTTTTGGGTGGAACAAGAAGAGGTGTAAATCACTGTGTAGCTGTTCCAGGCACCATTTAGGCAAAATACTTCTGAAGATAAGACTCTTTTGACCACAATGTTTTCACTTCATGCACCCTCAAATGGTCTTCTTTTATTCACATTGTTTCGCCATTTTTGTATACTTTCATTTGCCTCAGAATTTTGCATTAAATACAAATTGAGTTATAAATAACATTTGGGTAGCAAAATACAATGCATGTGAGTGTGTTTGATTCAATACACACACCAGAATTTCAATACAGCTGTGCTCAAAACATAGATTTTTTTAAAGGCACCTCATTCATGGCCAAGGGCCACATTAGGTCAGTCCGTTTATTTTCACAAAAAAAGCCCACTGTCCATTATCACATTTTCAGAAACCATTGGGTCTGCTGTGTCTGTGAAAACTATGAAAGCAAGCTGCTTCACTCATGAATTGCCATCTCACATGTGCTCAATTTCACCATGTGAAATCGATACTGACAGTGTACTTTGTATTCCATATTCAGAAAAACATTGCAATTTAATTTCAGTCAAGTTTCTATATTTTTTAGCTAACTGAAACAACTAGACTACCGACAGACTGTGGATAGTTTGTCATGCTCTTTGCTGTTTACCAAAATACAGTCTTTCATGTAAGTATTGTTGTAAAATTTATAATAGATTTATACAGAAGGATATTTGTTATTACATCATTTATTATTTTATGTGCCCAGCTGCTTGAAATGTTTTGTTTTGCTTTCCACTAATAAATATTGAAGCAGTTTTCAGCACTGCGCCCCACGAGTTTTTTGTTTTTTCAATTAAAAGCATATGCTAACATTTGAACTGTAAATATATGAAAACAATATATATGCTCTGTGCCAAGAAATGGTTTACTTTTACATTCACCCAAGCTGTGGTAGGATATATGCTGCTTTTGTGCGTAAGGTAGTAGGGATGCATTTTCAGGATGTCGAGCTGATGGACCATTAGTGAGAACAAAAGGATTCAGATGCCACTTGGTATAAGCTTGGCAGTCATAATGCTGAAAAAAATATGTGGCAGTTCTTGTGTTAACTGATATGACCAGATATGAAACATGTAGGAGCTATTGTAGTAGGAAGCAGTAGGAAATGCAATATTTGTCATTAACAATTCCGCATGTGTTTGTAGTTGTCACTGAGCCATATCCATAATGTTTGTTTGCTAATTAAACTATGCCACACATCCTTGGGTATGAAAGGCATATTGAAAGACCTGTGGGAAACTTGTAAACTCCACACCCATTCAGACCTGTGAGTCATCAGCACTGAGCAATATACCAATGCAGCTAACAAGATCAGTTAAGGTCCATGATAAATGATGGCCAAAAAATTGTCTCCAGTAGTAACACAAATTGTAACTTCACATGTCAAAGAGGGCTTGTCACTAGATGTGTGTAAGTTTAAGTTTCCAGTGGTGATAAGTTCTTCACTCTGCATAAAAGGCACTGGAACCTCAAAACATTAGACCACCTTTTTACTGTTTAGGGGATTTTTTTTTTTTTTTTTTTTTAGATTTTGCACATTCAAAACCAAGCCACAGGGGATGCACAAACCAGTGTGTTTCTTCGTGCTGGTCCCAAGCCCGGATAAATGGGGATGGTTATGTCAGGAAGGGCATCCAGTGTAAAATTTTCCCAAATCAATATGCAGACAACAATACAAATTTCCATACCGGATCGGTCAAGTCCCGGGTTAACAATGTCCGCCACCAGTACTGTTAACCAACAGGGTGCTGGCGGAAATTGGGCTACTGTTGGCCGAAGTAGAAGAATAAGAAGGAGAAGAAGAGGGGGGAGACATGTCCACAGGCAGGAGGAGAGGAGGAAGGTAAAGAAAGGTAAAGAAAGTGGAACTGAGGGTAGGAACTTTGAATGTTGGGAGTATGACTGGTAAAGGGAAAAGATATGATGCAGAGAAGGAAGGTTGATATATTGTGCGTGCAAGATACTAAATGGAAGGGGAGTAAGGCCAGGTGGATCGGAGGTTGATTCAAATTATTCTCTCATGGTGTGGATAGGAGGAGAAATGGAGTAGGGGTTATTCTGAAGGAACAGTATGTCAAGAGTGTTTTAGAGGTGAAAAGAGACAGAGTAATGATTATGAGGCTGGAAATTGGAGGTGTGATGATGAATGTTGTTAATGCATATGCCCTGCAAATTGGGTGTGCAATGGATGAGAAAGCAGATTTTTGGAGTGAGTTGTATGAAGTGATGACCACTGTACCCAAGGGACAGAAAGTGGTGATTGGAGCAGATTTCAGTGGACATGTTGGTGAAGGGAACAGTGGAGACGAGGAGGTGATGGGTAGGTATGGTGTCAAGGAGAGGAATGCGGAAGGTCAGAGGATAGTGGATTTTGCCAAAAGGATGGGCATGGCTGTGGTGAATACGTATTTTAAGAAGAGGGAGGAACATAGGGTTACATACAAGAGTGGAGGAAGATGTACACAGGTAGATTACATCCTATACAGAAGAGTCAATCTGAAGGAGACTGAAGACTGCAAAGTGGTGGCAGGGGAAAGTGTAGTTAAGCAGCATAGGATGGTGGTCTGTAGAATGACGTTGGAGATAAAGAAGAGAAAAAGAGTGGGGATAGCCAAGGAACAAATGGTGAAAGTTGAAAAAGGAAGACTGCAAGGTTGAGTTTAGGGAGAAGGTGAGACAGGCACTGGGTGGTAGTGAAGAGTTACCAGACAGTTGGGAAACTACAGCAGATGTAGTAAGGGTGACAGCAAGAAGGGTGCTTGGCGTGACATCTAGACAGAGGAAGGAGGAAAAGGAAACCTGGTGGTGGAATGGGGAAGTAAAGGAGAGTATACAGAGGAAGAGGTTGGCAAAGAAGAAGTGCGATAGTCAGTGAGATAAAGAAAGTAGACAAGAGTACAAGGAGATAAGGCACAAGGGGAAGAGAGAGGTGGCGAAGGCTAAAGAAAAGGCATATGATGAGTTGTATGAGAGGTTGGACACTAAGGAGGAAGAAAAGGACCTGTACCGATTGGCTAGACAGGGACTGAGCTGGGAAAGATGTGCAGCTGGGTAGTGTAATAAAGGATAAAGATGGAAACGTACTCACAAGCGAGGAGAGTATGTTGAGCAGATGGAAAGAGTACTTTGAGAGGCTGATTAATGCAGAGAACAAGAAGGAGAAGAGGTTGGATAATGTGGAGATCATGAATCAGGAAGTGCAACGGATTAGCAAGGAGGAAGTAAGGACAGCTATGAAAAGGATGAAGAATGGAAAAGCCGTTGGTCCAGAAGACATACCTGTGGAAGCATGGGGGTGGTTAGGAAAGATAGCAGTGGAGTTTTTAACCAGATTGTTTAATGGAATCTTGGAAAGTGAGAGGATGCCTGAGGAATGGAGAAGAAGTGTACTGGTGCCGATATTTAAGAATAAGGGTGATGCGCAGGACTGTAGTAAGTATAGGGGGATAAAATTGATGAGCCACAGCATGAAGTTATGGGAAAGAGTAGTGGAAGCTAGATTAAGAAGGGAGGTGATGATTAGTGAGCAGCAGTGTGGTTTCATGCAAAGAAAGAGAACCACAGATGCAATGTTTGCTCTGAGGGTGTTGATGGAGAAGTATAGAGAAGGCAGAAGGAGTTGCATTATGTCTTTGTGGACCTGGAGAAAGCATATGACAGGGTGCCTCGAGAGGAGTTGTGGCATTGTATGAGGAAGTCGGGAGTGACAGAGAAGTATGAAAAAGTTGTACAGAATATGTATGAGGGAAGTGTGACCGTGGTGAGGTCTGCGGTAGGAGTGACAGATGCATTCAAGGTGGATGAGTTTTACAGTACAGAGTAATGGGGATTGTGGAAGAGAGGTGAAAAAGAGAGTGCAGGCAGGGTGGAATGGGTGGAGAAGGGTGTCAGGAGTGATTTGTAACAGACGGATATCAGCAAGAGTGAAAGGGAAGGTCTACAGGATGGTAGTGAGACCAGCTATGTTATATGGGTTGAAGACGGTGGCACTGACCAGAAAGCAGGAGACAGAGCTGGAGGTAGCAGAGTTAAAGATGCTAAGATTTGCATTGGGTGTTGCAAGGATGGATAGAATTAGAAATGAGTGCAATAGAGGGTCATCTTAAGTTGGACGGTTGGGAGACATAGTCAGAGTGGCAAGATTGCATTGGTTTGGACATGTGCAGAGGAGAGATGCTGAGTATATTGGGAGAAGGATGCTAAGGATAGAGCTGCCAGGCAAGAGAAAAAGAGGAATGTCAAAGAGAAGGTTTATGGATGTGGTGAGAGAGGACATGCAGATGATGGGTGGAACAGAACAAGATGCAGAGGACAGAAAGATATGGAAGAAGATGATCCGCTGTGGCAACACCTAACGGGAGCAGCCGAAAGAAGAAGAAGACATGTGCCTACCAACTGTAATATTTTTATGAAAGCTATTTTGAAGATACAGTTTTCCCATATATGTGAAATTTCCAGAAGTGAAGCAATGTCCAGGGCCTTTCTTGACTTCAAAGTAAAGTTTTAAAACTTTGAGGAGCACTTTTGGTTTTAATTTGTAAAGAACACTTTACTTAATCATGCAGTTTGCATAACAAAAAAAAAAAAAAATTACTAAACTAATCCTTTACTAAACATATTTGTACCAGCAGGCCCAATGTAATGGAATTTTTTAAATGGCAAAGCTTAAGATCCACTTAGGAAATTAACCAAAGTATAACAGTGGAAAAATGAAATAATGGACCATAACATTGGCACTGCATAATCCACTACAATGTATCTAGTGGAAATACAAAAGCACTATTGACAGTATGATTGAGATATATCTATGGGAAATTTTTCGAATAAGTGTGTGCTTTTGTTTTACAACATATGTTTTTAATTTTGGAACAATATAAATAATGTAATAGTGTCGTATGAAAATCCACTGTATTACGTACAATTTTTATATATTGTTAAAGAAGCACAACAGACAAGAAAAAGGCTGAAGTGAGGTCAGTAGAAGGGTATCATCTGGAGATGTAAGTGGAACCAGGTTGGAGTTTAGGTGGTATTTCCTTCTAGTGATCTGCAGGGGAGGGAGAAAAGACATTATTGCACTTTTTACCTATAGCTAAGACCATTGACTATCTCTAATTCGCATGTTTGTGACAATATACAGTATATATATATATATATATATATATATATATATATATATATATATATGTTTCATTTTCCCTTCTTTTTAAAATGGATCACAAATTTAAGATGCAGTTCATTCATACTGCATTATTAATCTTTATCTTCTACCACCATGCTGATAGTTTCATCACTTTCTGGAAGTGTGCACATAGCAATTATAAACATGGAGGACTATGCATTGAGTTGTCAAGCTAAATGAGCAGCTCCTTTTTTATTCCTAGAGCATAAATACTGTAATATGGATAGTTCACTAAAAAGACTCATAGTTTTAGTATATTCAAAGTCAAGGTCATATTTGTGGCAGGATTACTATTGCATTGGTTTACTTGTGTAGCCCAGGGGCCTAAGAGAAAGAAGTTTGGTAAAATATTTACAAGTGCTTAAAAAAAGAACAAAAATATTGCTGTTTTATTTAAAACAAACAACAAAAAATATTTGCAAGTTTTAGTCTAACTTATTGGATCTGAAAGCAGGTGTACAAATTAAATTCTAAGGAGACTCCTGAAGTGGCTTGACTCTTTTGTAAAAGTGTATGTAGAAGTGAGATGTAACACCATGCATTGCATCCATTGCACCAGTAATAAAGATGAAAAAGAGGCTCATGTTAAATGAAAAACAAAAAAAAATTCAAGCAGAAGATTATATGACACAAATCTAATAGATCGACTGGAATAGTTTGTTCAAGAAGATGAAAATAAATGTAAGGCAAAGAGCAAGCACTTATCGGAAAAAAAGTGAAAAAACACACCATCAAGCTGATTTTCTGCAGTATCGATTTACATGCTTGCTTATTAAAAGTGAGCCCTATCCATTGTGTGTTTTGTACTCAGAATTTCTTGCCCATGGCAGCTTAAGAACAGGTAAGCTTAAGAGATATTTAGAAACAGAGTATCCCACACATGCAATAAAAAAACAATTGAATTCTTTTCGTTATAGGGACGTTGAGTTTCATGGTCAGCAGGTAATCAGAACTAATCAGAACTAAAGAAAGGAAAAACTCTTATTAATCACACTAGTCAAGTGCAAAAAGCCTCACATAATTGGCAAGAGCCTCATTTGTCTAGCTATATGGTGTTTATTGTTCTTTATGGCAAATTGTCACGTTCTTCCTCCTTTATGGGTCTTGAAATAACTACAGTATATGTAGCTTGCAAAGTGGAATATTTTTTGTTTTGATTAGGTGGGGGCTCAACAATTTCTGTGTTTTAATTTCATTTATAATGACATCACATGACATCATATTGACATCACATATTTTTTTATTATAATATAGTAATAATAATAGCAGCTTACTAGTCAAAACGCTGGAACCCGGAACCTTTTGGTTATAAGGCAGCAGTTATTATGTCTGCACGATCCAAGAATACACATCAACTTTCTGTTGATTGACATTTGAGCTTGGGTTTGTAACTCATCGACAGCAACATGTAAATTGAATTGTTTTTATTTTGGATATATTCTTGAATAACAGCGCACATGTTTATTTGATATTTGGCCTAAAGTCTTCACACATTATACACTTCACGAAATTATTAGTATAACATGGAAAAAGTTTCTGTTTTAGGTATGTGTTCAGCATTTCTTGCCTCGCATTTCTTGTCATCCTACACTTACACAAATCGCTGTAGACACGGAACACACATGAAATGCATGTGTTCCATATAACGATATATTATATACCCTATACAACTGCAGATACCTCCAACCATGATAAAGAAACTTGAACTGGGAGAAGTTGGCGACTGAATTCAATTCCATTGGGTGTGGGATATGACAGCAGGCTGCTTGCTGCTTGTGCTGATCGACACATTTGTAAAACAAAAGTCACTGAGAGAGGTGCAAAGGAATTTGGGGTGGCCAGGATTACAAGTATTTTCGTAAACTTCAGGGATTCTAGTGTTAATCCACTTCAGGGTCCAAAGGGTTGAAGCATATCCCAGCAGCTTCAGGCACAATTAAGGAACTGTTGTTCTGCTGGGTGTGACGGTGTGTGTATGTGTTTGTGTGTGTGTAGATGAGACCTGAAATGCACTGATGTCCTACCTAGGCCTGCTTCTTTTCTTGTGCCCAGTGAGCCTCTTACACTATATTAAGAGTATGCCCAAACTCCACCCTTCTGGTCAAGTGAGATAAAGATGAAGAATGGGTGTTCCCTCTATTCCTCCTGGCTCTGTGTTTTCTGAGACAACCTTTGTGTAAATAAATGCATTAAATGGTAAGAGCCCCAACACTTCTTTTGTTAATTTTTTTTAACTTTACTTTTTTTGTTTACTTTTTACTCATACACTGATTTACAGCAGACTGAGTTGAGGCCATCCATACTTTCACGATTGAGGGTCATTTAAAAAAAAAATAGTAGGGTAATAATGTTCTAAAAATTGACAAAATCAGCTGCTAGAGTCTGCAAAGGCTGTACAGCTTTTGTTTACCATTTACTTGTGTCAGCATTGCCAGCTATAGAATGATGCACTTTGCATAGATGAAGTGAGGGAAGCAGTGGTGGTGCAGAACCAGCCTCTTGGCTCTCTTCCTTCCTGTACTGATGTTGCAACTGACAAATGGCCACAAACAGCAATGAGTAGAAAAAAATCATTGCACTCACAGAGTTCCAATCTTCAGGGCAATGATTAGCCATAACATGCAGAATTTTTGTGAAGTCACACTTCAAAAGTTGGCACTTTTTTCTTCCATCAAGAAGAGAGAAATGCCTTATTGTAAATGTTAACACTGTACATCTTTCGATGTTATTATTTATTATTAATTTGATATAATAATATGATATATAATTAAAGTATACATGTAATAAACAATAAAAATAAATCACTAACAGCCTTCCCAAAACCAGAAAGTCCATTATAAAATAAATTATTTTGTGTTCAGAGTCAACTGTTGGGGGACACCAACAAACCGAAGTATACAAAAATAAATAAAGGAAAGTGGTCTGAGTGGCAGGAAATGACAGAAACAAAGTCTGAAGGGTGGAGAAAGAAAATCTCTATTAACCTTTATCAAGAGGAAGATTTCATAGTTGTGTCTCACAGTACCTGTAAACTAACAATCCTGGCCCTATTCCAAATACCAATGGTTTCAAGTTGTGGCTTTCTTAAATCATTCTGCTGCATGTTCAGAATTGTATAAGGAGTTCAGTTAATGAGACCCGGGTACGCTTCCCAGGTCCTCCCTGCATGGAGTTTGCATGTTCTCCCCGTGTCTGCGTGGGTTTCCTCTGGGTACTCCGGTTTCCTCCCACAGTCCAAAGACATGCAGGTTAGGTGCATTGGCGATTCTAAATTGTCCCTAGTGTGTACTTGGTGTGTGTGTGTGCAGCCTGCGGTGGGCTGGCGCCTTACCTGGGGTTTGTTGCCTTGTGCCCTGTGTTGGCTGGGATTGGCTCTAACAGACCCCCGTGACCCTGTGGTTAGGATATGGCGTGTTGGATAACGGATGGATGGATGGGTTCAGCTAATGGTAAGCATTAAACAATTATGGAAATTCCCACCTTCCAACCAAAAGATGGTTGAGACAACTGTGCCTGAAGCAAAACTTTATGTTGATAGGAAGGCAGAGTAAGCATGGAAAAGCATGGGGGAGAAGAAGGATGAAAAAATTGATGCAGCAGGTCTGAAGCAAAATACAGGAGGACAAGTCAAATCATACATTGTGTTAGAAAGTTCCAAGTTATTTAGAATAGAATGAGTAACATTAGTTCATCAGGTTGGGGAGCATGCACTAGTACAGCACGTTGCCGCACCCATGGCATGACAAAACAGCTTGAGATCCTAGTTGGCAACCCCCCAGGCAGAGACACGGTCCAGTCCCACCCTCCAAAAATGACCATCTATCTGCTGCAGCCAGGTGTTACGTGGGGATCCCCTTGGCCTGGTCCAGGTGCTTGGGTCCTCAATAATGAGGATCCTGCAGACCAGATCACCCTCAGGGAATCGCGCCACATGGCTGTAGTGCCATTGCTGACACTTCCTCACAATGCAGGCAAAATGCCTCATTTGGGACTCCATGAGGAACCGCTCATTCGATGCAAAGTCAAACCAGCAGTACCCAAGGAATCTCTTTAGAGACACAGTACCAAAGGAGTCCAGTCTTCATTTCAGGTCACTTGATAGTGTCCATGTCTCTCAACCATATAGCAACATTGAAAGCACCCTGACTCCAAAGACTTGGACCTTTGTCCTTTTGCAAAGATATCGGGAGCGCCACACACCCGTTACCAGTGACCCCCCTGGCCCCCCCCCCCCCCCCCCATGCTTTCCCAATCTGTCTACTGACTTCATAGAAAGAGTCCAGAGACATGAATATCACTACCCAGGTAAGTAAACTGGTGAACAAGGTCAACTCTCTATCCGCAGGCAGACACACTGCTGATGGCTGTGCCCAAGAGGTCATTAAAGGCTTGAATTTTGGTTTTTATCCAGGACACTTGCAAACTCCTCGCTCAGTCTCTCGAGAGCCCCGATCAGGGCCTCCATCAACTCTGCGAACACCACAGCATCATCGGCAAAATCAAGATCAGTGAATCTCTTTTCACCAACACTTGCCCCACAGTTGCTGGACCCCATTTCCCTGCCCAACACCTAGTCTATACAAGCATTGAACAGAGTAGGAGTAAGAACACGCTTCTAACACACTCCATGATCAATTGGGAAAAATACAGAGGTTCTGCCTCTGCTCTGCGCATAACTCACAGTACCAGTGTACAGGCCAGTCATGACATCCAGCAACTTTGAGGGGATCACAACTGAGCCGAAGGCTTTACGAAAATCATCAAAGGCTGCAAAAAAACTCTGCTGATATTCGCGTTTGTGCTCCATGTGAACCATCAGTGCCAGGATGCAGCTAATGGTAGACTTCTTAGGCATCAAACCAGACTGCTCCAGTTGCTGGTATGTGAGTTAGTGATCATGGATCCTATTGAGGATGACCCTAAAAAGGACCTTACCCTGCACCGAGAGCAGTGTTTTCCCCTGTAGTTGCCACAATCCAGGTGATCAGCCTTCCTTTTCCAGATAGTGACAAGTCCCATTTTTCAGTTAGGATGGTGCCTGTCTCATAAATGGAAGCAAAGATTGCTGGTAATGATAGGAGGACAGCCTTAACACCAGCCTGGAAAGGTTCACCCTGGATACCACAGATCCCTGTAGCCTTTCTTACCCTCAGCTGGTTCAGTACCTGTGCAATCTCAGTGAGATTAGGTGGTTCACAGCTAATTGGAGGATCAGCCTCAAGAAATGTGGACCCAGAGATATTCAACGTTCTAGCCAGAGTATGAGCTTAAAACAGCTGCTCAAAGTAGTCAAGCAAGTGGGTCACAACTGCAGTGTCATCTGTAAGCACAGTTTCATAAGCTGCCCTGACTGTGAATCAAGTAACAGATTTGGATGTGTGTAATGCTTCGATTCCTCTGTTAGCAGGACATGGGTCACTAGAACTTGGATGATGTGTCACTTGCTCACAGATTCCTCTGACAAACACCTCCTTATCTGCCCTCAGAGCCCTCCTTCTCAATTCCCAGTGCAGACCAGATTTGCCATCAAGCCATGCACTGTGACTCCTCTTCATGATATCCAGGGTGCCCCATGAGATGAAACACCTCTTTCTGGAAACACTGGTAACACCAACTCAACCCTCAGCAACCTTCAGGATCTTGTCACAGAAGGTGTCCCACATCACATTAGTATCAGCGGTCACAAGCAAGTTCCTTGCACAAACAGCATGCAAGCTCATTAGAAACAGTCTGATCTTGGAGTCTGACCAGGTCCATCCTAATTTTCCCAGTAAGTGGTAGCTTACTGGACCTAAGCTGGATCTTCAGAGTTTCAACAACAAGCCTGTGGTCAAAATTCACAAACTGGGCACTTCTATAGACCCTGCAGTTTTATAAGAGCCTACAGTGTCTGCCCATGAAGATGTGATCGATCTCCTTCACCACACCACCAGTATTGAAACACCAAGTCCAACAATGTGGCTCAGGCCGCTGGAACCAGGATCCAGTGATCCACAGGCCCTGACCTTTTTCAGAGTCAAGGAATATGGAGACACTTTCACCACGATTACAAGACCCATGGGGACTGACACAGTCCTCATAACTAGCCCTGTCAGTGCCGGTGGCCACATTGAAGTCACCTATGACAAGATGATTGTCACCTCGCGTGCACCCATCAACCACCAAGTGAACTTGCAAATAAAATGTCTCCCTCAACAAGACATCACTCACAGTGGTTGTAGCATACACTGAGACAACAGACATAGCACCCAGAGAGTGCCTTAATCTGAGTCTCATAATACAGTACGCTTGTTAAAAGGGGTGACATCGGACACAATCAGAAGGAGCCGATCCGCCACAGCAACAGCTACTCCCTGAATATGACAGCCATCAGAGCAACCAGATCAATAAAAGGTGTACCCACCTACAGTGATCTGGCCAGTCCCAGGTTTACTCCTACGACAGCAGAGGAAGATGATCATTATGCCAGAGAGACAAGATGTTCTATGTGCCTACTCGGGTGGGCTCCTCAAATTGGGACCAAAGTGCTGCTGTGCAGCAGGCAACGATTTAAGCACCATACCAGTTCCGATCCCCAACAGGCCTGACCCCATTGGCTTTCTGGAGCTGCCTGAATTTTTTTTATTTTACGCTGGCTGAAGTGCCAATCCTGCCACCAACCCCCATGAATTCCCTGCAAGCTGGAGGACCGCTTGCAAGGCTGGATGAGGTTTAACATCATACCCAGGACTTAAACATTAGGAGTTTGTGTAATTCTCATACCAGTTTAAATTGGAGTTGTTAGGTGCAACATATGAACAAATAGGAACTAAATAAACTGATGACTTCAGCAGAGCTCAGTGCTTGTAAAAATTGTTATTTAAAGTCAAGTCAAGATATCCATCCATTTTCTGAACCCGCTTATCTGGAAGCTTTTTTCTTTCTTTACAATGATATTATATATAAAGAAATTTATATTAACTAAGAAATTGTTAATTCCTAAGACTTCAACTAACTGCTGTACAAGGTAACCTTTCTTTAACCATGAAAAAGAGCACAGCAAAAATTAGAAAGGGTTAATGTGAAGTAATTATTCAAAGGTACAGATGTAGCCAGAGGCTTAGCAATGGTTGAGCATGTTCAATTAGTTGAGTGTAACATTAAAAAAAAAAAAACAAACTGCCAGATTCCAAGAAGGTTTGGATTTTCTCCCTGTAAAGTGAGTTTAATTTTTTCTAATTTAAAATAGAATAATACACCATTATCCCATTCTGTTGTTGTACGCTGGTTAGGATTCTTTAAAATGGGAAAGAATGTATATATTTAAGTTTATTTTTGTTATGATTCCTAATTTAGGGCCTAATTTTTTAAATGTTAATTGACATTTAAAGTGTAAAAATGTTCCTATATAAGAATACAGTAGACAATTTAAAGATGTAGCTTACTAGTTAAATCTGGCATTCTACACTCTATGTATCTGATGAAACTAAATTGTGTTGCAACATGGGATGGAGGTTCTTTTGATAGTCCAGTTCCCCAACAAGTATAGAATGGGTCATAAATTCCACTTTAACTAGTTTTATTCATAGCACTTTCATAATAAAATTAAATAAAAAATAGTATAACTATCTTTAATAACTCCTTTCCTAATGTCTCTTATTTAAGAAAATGTATTGTTTAAAAGTTTCAGCTCACTCTAGCTTGATTTTTGGTGGTGTCTATGTTCTATTTCTAGCACCAAAGATTATAGCTTTCCTTTGAGTCTGTCTTGCTTTTCATGCTTTTGACAGTATTACTTGTTTTTTCTTACTTTGCTTTGTCATGTCCTTATTATTTTTTTCTGGACATTTGTTCCTCTACTTACACTTATTGCCACATTTATTACATCATGCAGAGTTAGAGTTGCCAATCAATCTGACATCAAATATTTAGACTTGCTTTGGAATACTTGGAAGAAGCCTCTGTGAATATTGGAATAAATAACAGCATTGTTTACATGGAAAGATGAAGTGGTTTAATGCACACAAGCATACACACAGAGTTTTTAAAATCAATTGACAGAAAGGTAGCATACATTTTCAGAAACAATTTATGACATATGATAAAACCATAATCTTGATATATTGACAAAACAAGCACATATGATAAATAATTAGAAATGTTAAAACCTGCATTAGTGAATTAACAGGTTTGTATGGTATTCTTGTTATTCAGAGTGTATCCTCACAAAACATGGCAAAGAACATAATAGATTTTGATTAAGCCAGATTTTTACTTTTATAGCTGTACCGTTTGTACTTTTAATTGAACAGTTTCTATCCACCCATTGTAATACTCACCCTGCACGTTAAGGTTAGGTTGATTGGAGCTTCTTCTGGAAAACAGTAGCATAAATTATTCAAAATTAACAGCAGTAGTATTTCTGTGTTCTAATTTCCATCTATCTATTGTCCAACCCGCTATATCCTAACTACTGGGTCACGGGGGTCTGCTGGAACCAATCTCAGCCAACACAGGGTGCAAGGCAGGAAACAAATCCCAGGCAGGGTGCCAACCCACCGCAGGGCAGTGTTCTAATTTTTTGAATCTTATTTAACCTTTCATATTAACAACTATACCTATAGTTTGTTTTGAAATTACAAAGTTTTCCACATTATAAATCATCACAAATACAATTTAGCCCATCCAAGTGGGTACTGTTTTTTATATATATATATATATTGTCACAAAAACGACCATCAAGCATTGAGAAGGTTTGGGGTAGCCACCCGTATAATTGTTCCCGGCTGCAAAACTGATTAAATAACAAAGACATGTTCATTCAACTGAGTCCAAAACAGAACTGATTCTCTGGAGACAAGATGGTGGCTTTAAAGGTCAGTACAGGAAGTGATGTCATCAATACCGGAACTGGAAGTGACGTCATTGGCTGCCCCAGAGGCGGGTGGGATTTCCCTAGAATGGTCTGCAAAAGATTGGGAGGGAAAATTAGTGCACTTCGCCACCCTCTGGTCTGGCATAGAATTACATGTATGTATATATATATATATACTAGCAAAATACCCGCGCTTCACAGCGGAGAAGTAGTGTGTTAATGAAGTAATGAAAAAGAAAAGGAAACATTTTGAAAATAACGTAACATGATTGTCAATGTAATTGTTTTGTCACTGTTGTGAGTGATGAGTGTTGCTGTCATATATATATATATATATATATATATATATATATATATATATATATATTTACACACACACATATAAACATATATATATACATATCTATACATATACACATATATATATACACACACATATATACATACATATATATATATCTACCTATATACACATACATATACATACACACTTACATACATTCACACACATATATACACACATATATATAAACATATATATACACATACATACATATCTACATATATACACACACAGCTATTTCGTATCAGTGCAAGACGCTGCTTGTTAAAACGGATAACTCCTGCTCTTACGTGCAAGTCTGCGTGGATATTATGAACAATCGTATCTGTTCAAGTTCTATTTAAATTTTAAATAGAAGGAATTTTTATTTAGTCGACAGAAATATCTTTGGTAGGAATGGTAAAAACAGACAGGAATATTATTCCTGAATAAATCAACTCAAACCTTAAACAACTTATAATATTTTGCTCTCCATAAAAATATATCCTGTCTAAATTATACAAGTTAGAAATAAAGTAAACGTTAAAAGAACAAACATTCAAATTTCTTTACTCTTATGTAATTTTATATAAAAAATAAACTTAGATTTTAAATATCCCAAAAGATTTTGCTCTCCATAAAAATATATCCTGTCAAAATTATACAAATTCAAATATGAACATGCTGCATAACAAAACCTGGAAATATAAATAAAATGTGTTCTTTTCAGCAATAACAAATCAAATCATTCAGTTGTCTTTGCTCTTATGTCATTTTATCAGAGCTGGACGCCTGGCATCTTTTTTTGGCAACAAGTTCGTTTATGTTTGGTGTGAGGTTCTGTGTTGTGGAGATTCTCAGGATGGACTGCAGGTGCTCATCAGTGAGGCGACTCCTGTGTGCTGTTTTGTTAGTCTTCATCACTGAGAAGAGCTTCTCACAAAGATATGTGCTACCAAACATGCACAAGGTTCGAGCCGCATGTAGACGGACTTTTTTTGTTCTTCAAAGTCACCAAGGCGCCGTGCGAACTCAGTGCGCTCAGGTTATCAGCAAATTGCGTATTTGGGAACATCGTTGTGCTGACTTGGTTCAACATTACTTGGCAACAGGGAAAGTGGGGCAAGTTGCACTGGTGCATTTGTGTCTCCCATAAAAGCAGCTTCACTTGAAATCACTTTGTGATTGTGCACGGGTAAAAACGTCCACTGAAGTGTGAGATTCTTATTTAATTCCTTCTGCTTTCTGTATCTTCTGCATTGCATTCAGGTCTTTCAGGTTATCCTGATGTTTTGTCTCATAGTGCCGTCTTAGATTAAATTCTGTAATTACAGCCACATTTGCTCCACAAATGAGACACACGCGTTTACCGGCAATGTCAGTAAACATATACTCAGCCTCCCATCGGTTTTTAAAGTCTCTATGTTCAGAATCACCTTTTCTCTTCGGCATCGTGTGGGCTAGCTTCGCAATAACTTGCAGCATCATAAGCTAGACTTGATTAACGCGGTAAGTATTCAGGAAGGCAGCTGAAGTGCTGCATTATGGGATCTGTAGTTTATTGTGTTACCAGCGCTTCATATACCCGGGCCATTAATAACAATAAAATACAGTATATAAAATGATCTCGCGCGCCGGATATAATTACACGCCGGGCCGGATGTGGCCCACGGCCCTTGACTTTGACACATATGGACTAAATAGAACTTGAAAAGATATATTTTTTCAAATGTGATCGCGCAATTCAGATAGAGTTGACGCGCACTACAGTACATCAAGCCCGTGTGCTATTGTGGTTTTGCCTGCATGCCTCAATAAGTCATCCTCCCCTCGCTCTTACTTTTTTACCGTTCATCTAATGAATACACTGAGTATGGCTTTACCAAAACAATCATTGATGGCGAATAAAGTATCCATTATTCGAGTATGTAGATCGGGGTATATATATACATATATATATACCCGCGTATCGCAGCGGAGAAGTAGTGTGTTAAAAAAGCTATGAAAAAGAAAACGGAACATTTTAAAAATAACGTAACATGACTGTCAATATACAGTATTTGTTTTGTGAGTGTTACTGAGTGTTGCTGTCATCAAGGATTTGATTATCATTATTTCTTTCAATCAGGTTCGTATTTGTAGGATGTGTTGTGTTCAAGTTACATTCCGTGTTTGTCAATCGTTGTAAAGATGACAGGTTTCATTCATCGATTCGTTTCTTACTGCATCAATAAACAGCTCGTCTTCTTCTTTATCTGAGACCTGACACACTGCATGCACGGGTTTTTTTTTTACACTGTCTTCCTTTAGCGGGACATTGACTTTTTCCACCGTGTGCTTTGTTTCCGCAGTAGCTGCATTTATGAATATGCTTGTATGTATCAGACGCTTCATATTTTTTGCTGCCTTTTCAATTGTGTAATTCGGTTTTTGTTCAGCGCTCTTTGGAACTGTTGCTTTTTGTCTGTGCACTGCGTCAGTTCACGTGAGCCGCTCGGTGTACATGCATCGAAGTTTCCCAGCTGTGCTGGTGCCATCTCGAGCGATGTCCATGGCTGTATTTAATGTTACCGAAGTCCTGGCACTTAAAACTTTCTCTCGCAGTTTTGCTGAGTTTGTGCCAAACACCACCCTGACCATCTCATCTACCTCTGCATAAGCACAGTCCTTCACCTGTGAATATTTAGTGGCAGTTTGCTATTGGATTGCCGCTGACGGACGGCCTTATATGGGCAGGCACTAAATTACAAACGCCAGTGGCAGCCTGTCTATGAACTTAATTTAAAGTTTAGGTTTACATCGTGCTTTGTTTCCGAAGTAGCAGAACTCATGAATATGGTTGTATATGTCACTCGCTCGCTTCTTATTGTTTCGCTGCCTTCTCAATTATATAATGCATGTTTTCTTCAGCGCTTTTTGGAGGTCTTCCTGGTTTTCTATGTACTGCGTGATTACGTGGGAGGCGTGATGATGTCACACGAAACTCCGCCCCCACGGCGTTCAAGCTCATCTCCATTACAGTAAATGGAGAAAAACAGCTTCCAGTTATGACCATTATGCGTAGAATTTCAAAATGAAACCTGCCCAACTTTTGTAAGGAAGCTGTAAGGAATGAACCTGCCAAATTTCAGCCTTCTACCTACACGGGAAGTTGGAGAATTAGTGATGAGTCAGTGAGTGAGTGAGTGAGTGAGTGAGTGAGTGAGGGCTTTGCCTTTTATTAGTGTATATATATATATATATATATATATATATATA
>JANRMT010049829.1:51581782-51607596 GCA_026402145.1 Polypterus bichir lapradei
ATATATATATATATATATAGGAAAGCCAGCCCCCGGACACAGACAGACAGACACCAGAATGTCCAAAACACACACTTTTATTTTCTTCACAGAACACAATGCCTTGTCACCAACAACTGTCTCTTTCTTTCTTTCTTTCTTTCTTTCTTTCTTTCTTTCTTTCTTTCTTTCTTTCTTTCTTTCTCTGACCTCCACTCCCCTCCTCACAAACTCCGTCTCGTTCCTCCCAACTCCGGCTCATTAACTGGAGGGAGGCGGCCTCTTTTATAATGACCCGGCTGGGCTCCATGTGCTCCGTCTGACGACACTTCCTGGTGTGGTGGAAGTGTCAGGAGAGCACCTGGAAGCACTCTGAGTGCCCCGGGACTTCTTCCGGCAGCACTTCCTGGTGTGATGGAAGTGCTACCATCCAGAGTTCCATAACTGTCCGGGTGCCCCCTGCCGGTGGCCACGTCCTCCCACAGGGATGAGCTTCCCTCTTGTGGCCCAGGGGAGGTATCGTCCCCCTCGTGGACCATCCAGGCATCCAGCTGGGTAGGGTCCCTAGCCGTCTGGCACAATATATATATATATATATATATATATATATATATATATATATATATATATATAATCATATATGGTACAGGATTTTCAGTTGTTTTTGTAATTTTCAGACATTGATTATATTTTGGTTCAATGTAGTTCCATGTCATATGGGGAAGTACACCTACAAAGATAAGGCTGCAAAAAATAATAGGGAGACACAGTTAAATCAAGGAGGCTTTTTATCTTAACAACATGCACTCCTTTACCTTCCTTTTTTGGAAATATTTTGGTTTAATCTTCTATTTATCAACTAAAATGAAACACAGTGCATCTCTTCCTATAGAAAGACCCATTCTGTTAACTTTTTTCTCATTTGCCTGCCAGCTAGCTATTTCATTATCTATATGACATCACCATCTGTGCTAAATTTGATGGACTGTGAAGACCCGCGGTGATGATAATTTAACAATTAAGTGGTGTGGCTTTACCACATGCCTAAACAAATGCCATTACAAAAACAGTATTGAAATACTTAAACACTGGCAAATTAGTGACTTAGAAAATGAGTGGATGAATGGAACATATTTAATCACAAATAGGTACTATATTCTATTAAAAAAGTTTATATGACTTAAAACTACAAGAATTTATCATAAGCAGATTATGAGTCTGTTGAAGTTTTCAACATCCTAAATTAAGTTTTTCTTGGCGTAACTGGGGTAAATGAATATTTACCAGCTTATTTATAAAAGATCTCATCTGAAATGAAATCAGGATGAAACTTACATACAGTTTGCTGCCATGCTTAAAAGTTCAGGGTAGTAAGAATTTTTCTACTGAAATCATTCCAACTTGAAAAAGTATAATAGATTAGATGTATTAATAATGCTTAATTTTATTTTCACTGTTTTAATATGTCATGTGAAAATAAAGTAACATTATGAAACTGGACGCATCCAATCATCTTCTGCTCAAAGCAACTCACAGCCAAAGCATCGAAGGACTATAAAATCAAAGATATACTTGAAAAGGAAGGGTCTGTAACATAGTTTGCACATTTCTTCAAGTCAGCGTGTGAATGCATTGTACACACTTTTGCATTAATGAATCATTGATCAAATACAGCTATAAAGAGAACAATCGGTCTTATTCACCTAATGACAACCTTACTTTTTACTCTTGAAATGGAATTGCTTAAGGTGTTTCATTTTGAAACATGTGACCACCCTAAAAATGTTTTAGACCAAGCACTGATTGTGAGATAAAAATTCACTGATTAATAAAATTGAATCTAAAATAATTATTGAACATTTGAAAATGTGTTTATACTGGACATATTCAAATAAAATAAAATAGTTGGCAAACCATTCTGAGTATTTTTCACCTTGTGTCAAAGTGCAACTCTGTAATGGATAATTGGGTCAGAAAATAAGATGATTAGCATGTTTGAGATGTGTTTGAATCTTTAAAAATTCTGAGTGATCTATTGAGTATAGAAAGGTCATGAACATTTACTGCATTTCTAATTTGTAGTCCGTTTTTCGTGGGGATTTGTTAGTGTTTGATGTAACAAATACAAATGCAGTAAAATGTGGTAAACATTGCCTTCTTGCTTTTGAGGTTGCAGCATTAACTGACTTGGTTATCTTTACTGTTTTATTTAGTAGCTGATTGTGGTAATTACCATTTCAATTAGTACAAGTAGATATCAAATGTAAACTTTGAACTGCATAAGCTTCTTGATTATCAGTAAAAAGTTTAGTCTGCATATGGCAATAAAATGAAAATCAGATTCTTTAAAGGATTATCTGTCCATCCAATACTTCCATTCACTTACTAAGATATTTTAACAAACTTTATCAATTAATATGTAAAAACAGAGAAGGAAGAAAATGCAATTTCTTTTCAATTTAAATACAACATACATTTTTCATATTTGCTTCACATTTTAGTTAGGCAAGATGTAATAACAATAATGTTAGGTGAGTTGTCAAAACTGAAAAAACTTGAAAAGTCATAGTAAATAGATGTTTATTTTGTGTTTGTTCGCCTTAGTAAGAATAATTAGGTCCTTATATGCACAGTAAGTAAATGCAATTATCCTTAAAAGAGTAAAATGAAAAATAAAAGCAGTAGAAGTACCAGATTATTGAACTGAATTCACAGAGAGTCAAAACAAATAAAGTAATAATAAATAATAAAACAGAACAATATTTCAAATGTACTATAAAATAAAACCAAAAAAAAAACTCTTTTTAAACTGTATATTTAGTGTTCTAGAATAACACCACTACTTTCAAGATTCTGATTTGAAAGACACTAGGCAATGGGTTTACGAGATATGACCTGACACCAGAAGACCAGGTCCCATTTTGTGCCTAGCGCCCTGTAATTGATCAAAATGTCCCATTTTTGTCTCATTTTTAGGTGGCCAAAATGCAAAGAGGGGTGCAATCCTGGAGTTCAATTTCATGTTAATTTTTCAAGGCACACAATAATCCATGGTGGAACCCCCCACCCCCTGGGTCTCCATTTGCATTTGACACACTTGCTGGATTAATGAGTTATGTCCTGTTTTGGAACTGTGGCAGTCTGGTCAGTCTATACACAAGTGTTCCGGTTTGGGACCATGAAAATGTGGTCACCCTACTACAGAATGTAATCCAACTCTTGATTTTTGGTGGGACAAAAAAAAGGTCTCTGTCATTTAATTTGTCAATGGTATAATGATGTATTCTATGCTGTAATTGTGATGGGCAGCTTTGGTATGAAGTTCATTCTGTAGTTTGCAATATTCGGTAAGGACTGACTTACTGAGAAATGTGTAGCAGTCTATCGGTGTAGTGTCTGATGAAAGTACACCATAAGTAGTATTTATTTTGAGTGAAGAATAAAGTTCCTCTTAACTGTAATCTGTTTGGTTATTAAAATATACCAAGGAAAACATTGTGTGAATGATTTATTTTCATATTTTATTTTTCATTTTATATGTCATATCTTTTTTGCAAATATATTTGTGTTGGTAAACAGGAAGACATATTTCTTACAGCAGTGACAAAAAGAGATTTACAATTAAAAGAAGATTGTGGACTTTCAGCTTTAATTAACACATGTGTAGCCCATGCATTTGATGTGTAAGGGTTTAATGGTCCTATTTTGGATATTTGTTTCCTACTTCAATTAAATCTATAAGGTTATGTTTAATAAAGAAGATTTATAACATAATTTGATTTTTTCTTTAGTGCACTGATTATCTTGACATTTAAAATTTAAAATTAAAATCAATTTTGTAGTTTGCTTCAATATAAGGAGGAAGAAGAGTGCTTGTATTGCCCTTTTGTGTTAGACAGAGTATCAATGTAATGAAGAAAGTGCTTTAAATTTGACTAATAGAATTTTATAATTGAAATGTTGTTAATAGGAAGCAACTCAGCCACAGGGAAGGAGATAAGCTGTGATCAACATTAATGTGGAGTGCATTCTTTTTTAAATGCTGAAAGTTGTATGTTTTTCAGTAGATCTTTTTTTGCAGGAAAAAAGGAATTTCTTAATTTCTGTGTTTAATGAGGACCACACAGCACACACAAAATGCTCAACTCCACACCAACTTAAACCACTATATATTACACTCTTTCATGCTAGAGTGACCTTCTACCAGTTTTAGAATCTGTTAAGATCCCCGTGTTCACCTTTTGAATTGAACCATCCTAGAATAACTGCCTTTGAAGGATATCTTTGACACCTGAAGTTCTATTTCTGTTCCAAACTCTTCTTATATCATTTTTCATTAATTCATACTCAGCTTTGTCATACTTGCTGTCAAGCAAATACTATGTAATATCCCCCTAAACTCAGCCAGCCCAGAGTGAAACATCCATAATAAATTGTCAAACCTGTTATGAATATGTTACAAGTATTTGTTAGCAAACTTGTAGATGGCAGACCATGCAAGGTTTAATTGCATGTCAGTAATGGCTTTTGCATAATTTCAATTAGGCTATAGTATACAAGTTTCTTACAACTTATGCATGCTTGTTTAAAAGGTCCAGTGTAATAAATAACTGTCAACAGCCTATCATATACCTGCTGGACTGGATTATGCCCAAACAAACCTCATGAATTGGACAAGGTCAATGCAGCGCAAAAAAAATTAGATGAAGGAGAAGCATTTGTGTCCTCACCTCATCTTAGTGTCTCTCCACAGTAAAGAATGATGTCAGATATTGTTAACACTAGACTCCCTGGCGCCTACAGAAAAACTCTGAATCCCAGGCCACCTTAAATTCTTTCGCATCTTTCCATCAGCGTCTTTTGTTTTGCAAATGTGTCGATCAGCACAAGCAGCAAGCAGCCTGCTATCCCATCCCCTACCAACACAGCTGAGGTCGCACAGAAGATTCTCAGAGCTCAAGTCTGTTTCTCTGGGTAAATAACATTCCATCTGGCTTTTCTATAAGTAACATATAAATGTTATTTTTTTAATATAAAGACTATTACAAAACATCATTACAAACAAAAATTTTGTACATTACTGGTTAGTTTTGTCAAGAAAATAAGCCACCCTGGCCTACTTCCAAAATCTCACTCAAAATTATTTACATTTACTTATTTGGCTGACATATTTATCCATGGTAACTTACAACATTTGAGATACAATTAGTTACATTTCTTTTGTTGTTGCAGCTGGAGCACAAGCAGGTGAAGTGACTTGCTCATGGTTGCACAGTGTCAGAATCAATCCAAGGTCTTAACCACTATGGGATACTGCCTGCCTGTTAATTTAAATATGTATGTAAATATGGTTTTATACTTCCCGTCTTTGAACTTCTGAGTTTGAAGGCCTCCTATGCTATTACTCCTCCTTTTGTATCTGACATTCACATCACACTCCATCACCGAAGCCAAAGAGACCAATTGTGCCAAAGCCAAATTAATGAATCATATTGCTCTGGGGGTCTATACACACACACACACACACAAACCTTAGTGTTTTTATTATATAGTAGATAAAATTATTATAAATAAACCATGCATATACAGTAAGATAAATATATGAGGGACAATCGAAAAGTAAAAGGTAGCTTACCCTTTAACACAGAGGTAGCCAACATGGTGCCCGCGGGCACCTGGTTGCCCGCAGGGATCACGTGAGTTGGCCACAGGGCATGTTCCAAAAATAGCTCTAGACACTATGGAGCTCCGTCTAAAAATTGTAATCAATTGTGTTGCTTGTCTTTTTGAATAACACTTGCATTGATGTAGATAGGGGGTAGTCTGTGGCCAAAGTTCAAGATTGTGACAAACCTCCATCTCACTCTTCGCTGATACAGGCAAACGGGCACAGCTACATTGGGAAGCCAGATGCATTTTTTACCCCCTAAAAATAAAGAAAAACATAATAGAAAAGTGAAAGAAAGAGTCACAAATGATTTTAGAAACCTTACAATGTATTCTTGAATGGTGCAGTGGTAACAACTGCTGCCTTATAACTGAAGGGTTCTGGGTTAGAGGCTGGGCGCTTTACATTTTGAGTAGTGAGTTGTTATTATTATTACTATAATATAATAAAAATGTAGATTTGATTTGAGTCTGTAACACCTGATGTAAATTTTAACTACTTGTAAAAGTTAGCGCTTGTTTTTTTACTATTCACTTTTATTCTGTCAGTGATGTTCACGTGGTACAACAAACTTGCCTCTCCCTCTCTGAGTTGATGGCATTTATCTCCATTCTTTTCACAAGAGCAGCAATGACCACAGTTGGTGCTGTGGTTGATGCCTGCTCAGAACTATTTGTTCTACTGGCAATCAAAGATACAATGTCCCGTGACCGCTATCAGACTACCATGTGGCATTTGTGCTTTGACAACAAAGACACCCATGCAGAAAGTGTGAAGTCTTTGGTCATAAAGCTTATGAAGCCGTTTCTGGACAAAGGCAGAACCGTAACAGCAGGCAGCTTCTTCACAGCGCTTCGCTGGCTAATAGAATACTGCACTGCCACACAACTCTGCTTGGCACCATAAGTAAAATGGGACTTCCACCTGCAGCTAAAGTCACTTCTGTATGCGAGCAATTCGTCACGCTAGTGTTTAGATCTGTCAGTGCCGTGCTGATGGTGTATGCACCCAAAAAGAAGAAGCCTTTGATTTCAGTCTGTAACAGCCGGTGTAAAGTTTTGCTACCTGTAAAAGATATCGCTGAAGAGATATAAGCAGACACACAAACGCTTCTGAATCATGTCTTCTTGGTATTTTGTTGTCACTTGAATTTTTGTTATTTAGTTTTATTCTCAAATAAAAGCACACTTGTTTTGTTATACCTTTGTGAAATTGCTTATTTCATATCCCAGTAACCATTTGAATGAGATCAAATCTGTCTTCGCCTCTCTTGCGCCTTCACACACACATTCATACATGAAAACCATCACTGTTTAAAAACACTATGCCATTTGAATGTTTTTTTTCGATCTTGCCTCTCTCTGCATTATGGTGCGTGATACTGATATTGCAGTACTGGCAAGATCAAAAAAAAGAACATATGATCCTGATCATTTTTAAAAAAAAATCTTGAAGGAATACCAAATATACAGATATCAGATCTACCATCTGTTAGTCACAAGAAAGAAGTAGCTGTTGTGCATTAAATATTTTAAATCACTTTTTTGTTGCCCTATTCTATAAACAAACTTGGGAGTTTATTGCAGTTATTGAAATCAGCTCTTGTGGCAAGGGATTACCAAAGTGTAGATGCCTGAATTTCATAGAGGGGTCTTAACTAAATTCATTCATCTATTAATTTTCCAAACACACCCAATTCAAATTATTGCATCACTAGGGTAAGTGCTCATTCAGTCAGGTTTGGGAGCACCTATTGATATCAGGGTACACTCACTAGTACAACCACCTAGAAAAGGCGAAGGTTAAACCATCAGAAACATAAGATTATGTCTTTAAGATGTAGGAAGAAAACCAGAATACCTGGAATAAGTAGGCCTTTGGCAATGATAGACACAAAATAGAGTATTTCCATTGGATTATCATTTTTCATTCCACTTTCTGATAGTTTTCATGTACTTAATTAAACATCTACAGCCGCACATTTGTGGCCAACAATCCTATGGGCATTTATTCACAAACATCATCCCCTGTGATAAGGGTCCACCCTAAAGTGGTCATTCTAGGAAAAGAAGACAACACATACTCTGTGCTGCTCTAGTGGAGACAACAC
Organism: Polypterus bichir lapradei; assembly: GCA_026402145.1. NCBI lineage: Eukaryota > Metazoa > Chordata > Cladistia > Polypteriformes > Polypteridae > Polypterus > Polypterus bichir. Next base: position 51,589,540 of record JANRMT010049829.1, read on the forward strand.
CAGGGCCAGTGTAATTATTTTCTTTCTGACTGCTTTCGAGATACAACAAAGGCATGTAAGGTCATAGCACCAGCTTTGACAAGAGCTCTTGAGGTGGGACTACAGACCCTCACATGGAACTGGAAATGCTTTCTTTGATGACATGAACTTGGATCTTATGGCTACCAAAAACTTTTATAACTCACTCAACTTTTCTTTTACTATGAATGCTGTTGTCTGGAGCTGATTAGCTATCCTTTCATTTTTATCTATACGCCTCTTTTAGTAATTCTTTCTATTGATATTCCCTTGTCCCCTTATATTCTCCTTATAACTTTTTTTGACTTCTCTGCTCCCTTTTACTCTTTCACAAGAGAAAATCACCTTTTTACATTTCATCTCTGCCAAGTTTCCATTGGCCACTAACTGAAATGTTTCTGACTCTCTTCCCTTTGATTCTTGTAAATCCTCTTTTTATAATCGGGTACTCTTGGAGCTCTTTGCATTTGGTATTTAACCACCCCTAAAACTGAGAATTGGGTCTCATTTACTACATTGGCAGGGAACTGGATGTCTGGAAGAATATGCAAACACTAGATAGTTTGGGACCAGCATTTTAATCCTGTTTTGGAAATTGTCACAGTATGACTGAACCACCTTTGTACTGTAGTGGTTCACCTAACCACGTATGCAAATCAAACAATTGCCGATACATTTTGCAAAGTACAATGGTCCTGTTTTTCCATATTCCCTTTCCCAAATAAAATGATAAAATTATTGTAGCATTCTTAAAAAAAAGTTGCAGTATTTGTACTATAGTGATTTACACTTTTTTTTTTTAACTAGAAAAAATAAGGAAATCTCTGTAAGCAATTTTTCTCAGCCATACAGAACACAAGAATAAAGATGCAGGGATTTCTGTTGGACTGAATATTCAGAAGTGGCCGAAGACTCACCTTTTCTCTGTTACCTTTATAAAACAATCACGCTTAGATTTAATAATTTAGGGCCTTATTCTTGTCCTTTTGATGTACCATGCTATTGATTTTTTCTGTACTGTCAGTACCTGCTCTTACAGATACTCAATTCATTTTTTATTTGTAATGATGTTCAGTATAAAGTCACTTTAGAAAACAGAGATTGACTGCTTTATTGATTAAAGGTGAAAGATACCACTTAATACTTTCAAATAAAATCTGTCAGCCAGCTATTGGTGTTTTCCTATGATATAAGAAGCACCTGCCTACCTAGAAAGAGTAAGCGATCTCTGATTGGTGTGATGTTATTTTAAATGGAGGTTGACTCAGTGTTGGGGTTTCTACATCAGCCAACAATTCAATACCTGTGTGTTTCCTCTCCACTTTTTTAAAGGCATATTTCAAATAAGTTGAAAGAGAAAATTTGTTGTCACTTGGGATATTAATAGTGTGAAATGTACTCTAATTTGGTTTTCAGAAAACCCTTAATAAATTATGTTTTTTAGTTCTGTGGAACATCTGCCTTCACTGTTTGAAATAAAATGTGTGGGTAAGTGGAATGGGTTTTACTGTACTGACATTTTGGATGAATATATGAAAATATCAGATGCACATTGTCTGTGTCACTTCCACACCATATTAACTTTAACAGCACATAATCTTTAGCACAAAGAATGGAAAAGTCTGCCTATTTTTTCTCTTTTGTTTTAATCAAGAAATGGTGTTATACTGTACCTTTGGGAAAATGGTAAGTTGATATACAAAATTAGTCGACATTGTGGTGGAAACTTTCAAATGTATATTCAAAACAGTTTTGCTTGCATGGCAAAAGATAAATGTTGCAGACCCAGTAAGTAATAGCCCTTCAATGTTGTATACCCATTTATCAAGGTCTCAAAAAGCCAGAGCGTATCTTACAAACACTGACTTTAAGCCAAGAATCAACCATAACACATTGATAATGGGAAAGGACAATATATATTTGCCCACAAATCCAACTATATCCTTTTTGTCATGGAGTGAGGGATTTTGGTCACTTTCACTAGAGAAGCCCTGTGCAAGCAGGAGAGAAAATGCAGACTCCACACAGGCGACCAGTCAATTGTGAGTAAGCCTTGGTTCAGTTGCTGTTATGTGGCAGACCTTCTAGCTGTGACACAGTGTGTAAAATTATAGATAAACAGAGACGTAAATCAATAAATGTAAACAAAATAAAAAGAAACCTGCTAGTAACAATTGTAATCCTGGAGTTTAGTTCACTTTCTGTGTTTAGCATGTGGGGCACCACACCTCCTATCACTATCTTTCCATCTGTGCCTTTTTAAATTCATGAGCTTCATTATTTTACTCTTTTATTTTTAATTGTGTTTGTGAATTTTTGAATCATTCTGCAACCAGATGGCTCTGTGGCAGCAAATTAGTTTCAGAGTCTTGGATTCATATTTAAACCCAAAAATATTCTGAATGGAGTATGTTCTTTCTGCCAGAGTGTGCATCATTTTTTTTTCTTACATTCTCATGTTTCCTTCTACATCCTAAAAATGTGTGGGTGACATTGATTGGAAATACAAAAATGACCTGATGTAGGATGATGAGTGATTGTGCCCTGCAAAATGTTGGTGTCTTGTCTCAGGCCTGTGCAGGCAGGTAATGCTTCCTGTTCCCCTACAAAAAACTCCAGCTATTTCAAATATGCTCCCAAGACAAATGAAAGAAATAATCATTCCTGAATGTCTTAGGTCTGTCACAGCTCATCCCTGAGCAGGACATGTTTGGATAGCTTGATGCCAAAACAAATTTCAGTCTGGCTTGTATTGTTTCATAACAGCAATCATGCTGCTTTGAAGTTCTTATGTATTGGCATGCTGCTTTTGTAGATTGTGAACAGTACATAATGATGCAACTGTGGAATGACTATTAAATTGAGAAATATATCCATTGACACACGTCTCATTCTTATAAAACAAGTGGTCGCAATGCTATGGATTCTGTACAAATATAAGGGGCTCACTCATGATCTTTTGCAGTCATTAAAAAGACTCCTGAATTAGGGTGCAGATGCATTTTGTGAAATTCCATACAACAAAACAATTAAAACTGGCAGAATTAATTAAAATTAAACATTTAAATTATGATCATCTATACATGCAACCATTTTCAGAAATTACCTTTGCCATGACTGTAGGGAAATCTATCATGACTACTTAATGATAGATTAAGTACAGTTAATACTACTGTAAAAATCAGGTTCATGTCTGTTTTTGTTAAGAAAGTGAAGCCATATTAAAAACCTTAATGCAAGTTTCATATGTTATATGAGTTGTTTCATTAATCTCACTCTCTAAAATCTTCACCCAGCTGAAAATAAATATGCTAAGGTGATAAACAGCCATAAATTAAAAAAAAAAAAATGTACTGCCAACATCAAGCATGTTCTAATACTGTACATGCTTTCTGAGCACAAGCATGAAGTAAGAACACCTAGCTTAGTACCTTCGCACAGTAGCACATTTAACCCTGTGATGTCTCCACACTTGATAATAGATATGCAAAATGCAGATAAGATCTTGGGAACAATATTGCAGAGATCAATATTATAAAACTGTTATATTGTGTAACTATAATGTAATTAAAAATGATTTAATTGTTTTTAATAACACAGACATGTCAAAACTCCAGGCATCACATATAAACAAGCAGAATAAAGTGTAAAAGTAGAAATGCTGCATACCCAGATACCTATTCATAAAATTGTTTAAAAAAGATACTGTAAATAATTTTTATGAAATCTTCAACATATACTGTATTCCTATATTAAAGTTAATCTTGCAGTCTTTGATTGTAGAAAAAGCAGAATGAAGCTACTTATCATATTATGTAAATTTGAGTTTGGACTTAATGATTTAATATTGTCGAACTATTCCACCTTAGAAGCTTCCTTTCTTGTAAATAATAATAAAAAAAAATAAAATTAAAAAAAAATTGCACAATTTAATGTTTAATTAATTTTAGGACAAGGAACCAGACAGCACCTGTGCCTTTTATCGCCAAATGTATTTGTACCTGCCATTGAACCCCTTGTTATTTAATTGTGTAAATAATTGGATGTCTATAGGTACAAGAACCTTTCAGTTAAATTTTCTGTGCATCATATAAATTATTCCTCTTGATTCAGACTATCCAAAATGTGTCTGAAGTGAGACCTTACTTGTGTGAAATGTTTTCAACCACCATGTTAAACCCTATAGGAATAAAATCTTTTCTTCTTAAAGAGAAGGCCTTGAGATCACAATAAACACAAATCATTTCACAGCTCCATTTGGAATAACACCAGGTTTAGCATTTTGTTTAAAGAACAATCTGCTGCATGCAGTGAAACATACACAACATTGTTAGCATACCACCTTATCGTCCCATACTGGAAGAACCCTAAACTAGCTACCATAACACAATGGAACTTTTATCTTCTTCAATACAGAGAAAATTAAATGTATTTTTTTTTCAGTCTTATAAGCCTTTATCAGTTTTGTCTAATTGAACATCCTAAGTTATCGGTAACCTTTTTGGATTTTTCTATTGCCTTTGAATGATTCCTTAATATTAAATTTTTACATTTTTAAGTTATTTTATGATGAAAACAAAATTTACATAAATCACCAATTAATTTACAAATTCAGAATTAACCAGCAGTTTATAATTTAGCAAATATAAATATTTATACTTTAGTATTTATTAAGGAGGTGTTTTAATACATTCTATTGATAACATGTTTTAAAAATTAGTGTGATCATGTGTAAATGTCAATGAATACATTTACTCTGAAAGATACTGTTGATTATCCAAACCTTTGGAAAAACACAGCAAGCGTCTAACAATCTTTTTTCTAAAAAGATTAAGTAATTAGGGTGCAATGTCACTAAAATGCTCACCATGTAACTATGGAAGTTAATCATATTATAATTTTACTACCAGCTATTTATTATTTTTAATATTCTTATCCTGAATGAGGTGTCAGTCTGTAATATGGCACATTCTTACACACATGCACATTTCCTCAGAGTAGGACAGGAGAGCTTAGCAGTGTGTCACTGTGCTGCCCACTGAATATTGTGTTATATGAAGTAATTGATTACTTCAGTATACATTTTACAGTGAACTGGAAGAACACTTATTGTTAGAAATTACTGAATGAATAAGTAAAGATGGTGACAAAGTCAGTGATAATTAATACCAAAAAGTGTCAGTAATCAGTGATATTTTTTCTTATTAGATTGTATGCTTCTGCAGTTGTTTTATTAATTAATACAAAATGAAGCAGGTACTTCCAAATAAACAAAATTAGCCACTTAGAAAACAAAGCAGAAAAGATACAAAGCTCCCTGACTTTTATAGTAAGGAAATCACAAAAAAGAACAGTCAGTCAGAAGAAAAATAAAGAAGGCATACAATCCCTGAGACACAGATTTGACTACAAGACAGACAGTGGAGGTTAGAAGTCATTAGCATATCAAGATTAGAAACCTTTACGCAGTGTGTTTTTTAATATGGCATAAACTTTATAATGCAAACTCGAGTGCACACTCAGAATGAGGCAAAAGTGTTGTTTCGGTTAAAGGCTTGTTGGTAAATAAGATACCTCAGAATACTGTATCTGATATTTTGGAATAAGCTATTAAAAATAATTAAGAATGATAATGAAAGGAGAACACCTAAAATTTGTAATGTCGAAAATGTGTTATCTTCATCATTGTGTTTCATCATTTTTCTAGAGTCATAGTACTAATATGCTAAACTAAGGACTGAGAGCAGCCCCAGTGCCTGTTTTACAACTTTGTTCAATGCTGGGTTTTGAAAACTTTATCCAATTAAAAATGTCTTAAGAAAAGCTGTATTAGATGAAAGTGTGCGATTTGCATGTCATGTTCTGCATGCTTGTATATATGAGACTTGACACCATACATATAAGGTTTGTTAACATTATCATAATAGGATGCACATTTTTGAATTTTTTTGTTAAAAAAAGGTTACATTTCAAGTTAAATGTGCATCTTCAAACATTTTCAAATCTTGAAAATTCAAACTGAAGCCTTCAGCTGAATTGAAACTAACCACTAATGTTGCAGATAATTAGAAGAAATTTTAATAAAGACTGATATTGTATCTAACTGCAATACGGGTAGATAAGAATGAAGAAAGTCAAAATTCTCATTTTTTTTTTTTAAACTGTGGCAGACTGGCACACACTGGATGTCTTCAACAGCATGCAGGAGGAACAACAGGATTACCAACTGGTAATTGAAATGTCTGAGCTTTTTCACACTCCAAAGAAAAATTAAACTTACAAAAATATATGTTTAATAGTTAAGTGCACGGTAAAACAGAGTCTGTGAAAGAATTTATTTCAGACTTAAAACTGAAAAGTCAATCCTGGTATTCTCCACGGATAACTTGCTGATTTACTTATCTGTGATAGTGGTGTTAATGGTGTGTGAGTCAAAGGATTGCCTGAAAGGCTACTAGGGAAATCTCATCTCACGCTTGAAGAAGTTGGAAATTTGTGAAGTGGGTAAAATAACTCAAAACAGAATTTTAAAAGTTAGAGTGCCAGTTAATTTTTTTGGTTGATTTCTTTATTGGAATGGTCACAAGTTAAGGACAAGAAGAAAACTGGACCACTAATTTTTAAGTTAATGTTACTGAAAAATCTTTCTTGCAGGATATTGGTGCACAAATGAATTTATTTCCAGAGCAACAGTAGGTAAAACTGAAGTCTAAATCTGTAGTAAATACCAAATGAAATATATCTTAAAGCTGATAATGTTATATATAGTGAAGCTTTACCAACACTAGGTACCTATAATTTAGAAATGTATGTAAAAATGAAAAGAATGATGTTCGCTTTGCAATTCTGAAAAGAAAAACTTTCTGTCATTCGGTCAAAAACATGTAATGTTCTAGGTTTGTTCTTAAGATAAAAGGAAACCAAAGTTCTGTAAATGTTTGAGAAAAACTGAGGTCATTCATAAATTAGAATTGGTCAAGCTATTCAATCCAGTCATTCATGCTGTAGGAAAAGTGTTTCTAATTTTTAAGAGAAAAAAATTGGAGCTAGATAGATCTGTGCAATTATATGCCATTAAAAAAGTACAACACCTGATAGAATTGGAACATTCTCTTTTAATTGTTGAGAAGAAAGGTGGTCTAGATTCTGTACTTTTATCTCTTCTTTTGTAAGATATCATTTCTAAAAGGTTACCTATTGGATTAATATTTTCACTGGAATGTTTTCACTGAGTAGTTCAACACATCTTTGAGAATGTACCAGGTACTATATGGTATATTGATTATATTTTAATATGGGGCAGATCACTGAAAGAACATGAGAAAAGGCTTACATTAGTACTAGAAACTGCAAGAGCAAGTGGATTTAAACTAAATGCCAATAAACATAAGAAAAACTGAAATTACACTCTTGTGATTGATCAGAGTAAGGTCAACACAATTGAAAGCACACCAGCACTCTCAAATAAATTGTACAAAGATTTTTAGGCACAGTGAACTATGTAGGTAAGTTGCTAGATCACACAAATTGGATTGGGAGTAGAATTGGAAGGCAAACCTCCAAAAGCTAGTTGGAAGAACTAAAGATCTAGTTTGCGATATTCCTATGGAAAAAGACAAACTAAAATTTCAGCAGTTGACAAAAACAAAATTGGTGCAGGACTGTTGCTGGAATATTGTACCAGGTGGTTTCCTGTTGCTTACACATCTATTATCAGCTGCAGACTGTAACTATTTAACAATTGAAAAAGAGGAATTAACATTGGTAAAATTACTTTTGTTCATATATGGAATTAAAGTTTATGTAGAAGTCATAAATCTGACCTTCAGCCAGAATAAAATCTGGTAAATAATTGTTGGTGCCTGACACATTGTCCTGTGCATTTGATAATTCAGTGAAACAAGAAAAGTATGAGCAGGATGAAATTGTTAATGTTAACCTAAGTGAATTGAAGAATAATTGCCCTGTCTTAGATGAGATGTGCACAGTTACAGCAAGAGATACAGCTGAAGATTAATGTTTGTAAAATGTAGAGTGATTACACAGGGCTAGTCTTCACAGTCAGTACTTAAACCCTTAATCAAATCAGAAGTGAATTGTCAGTCTTAGATGGAGTATTGTTTAAAGGTTCTAGAGCTGTTGTACATAAGGTTCTACAGCATAACAAGGACATCTTTGCATGTAGAAAATAAAAAAAAGATGTACTGACATACTTATGCCTAACATGAGTGGATATACTGTCAAAAAAAAGAACAGGTCACATGAAACTTAACAGAATTTCAGAACAAGATAGAGCAAGGAACAAATCTGGATTGAGAACCTACAGTAGAAGTGCTGAAACCATGGAGCGGGATGATAGTAGATTTATTTGTCCTGGGTGGGAAAATCTATGCATCATTACTGGATTTTTATTCACAATATCTGAAAAGGAATTTATGAAAGATACTAGTGCATTGGTGGTTATCAGTAAAATTAATAATTTTTTTTGGTAAAACATTATATACCTGATGTGATGACTGAAAATGAGCCAGTTTGCCCCTGCAGATCTCAAACATTTTGAGAGTACGTGAGTTTACACATACAACCTCAATTCCAATTTATCCTCAATTGAATGGTTTGATAAAAATTGTAACAGTGTTAATTAACAAAGCAACTGATTCTAAAATGTATTCATATCTTGCCTTGTTAAAGTACATGACTATGCCTCTATCATTATTATGTTTTAATATATGAATAATAGTGTAGTTTGGGATGGAGATAAAATTAGAAAGACTTAAAATTCTTACAAAAAATATATAGTTCAGAGCTTGAATTTCATGTGTGGCAGAGTGGGATTCCCCTTGGAGTATCAACAATTGGGTTGAGAAGCTCAGGATAAGAGCGTAATAGAAGGGAAAAGAAAAACATAACAACCCCAAAAAACGTGATAAAGGTACAAAAGCTGCAGGAATTGAAACCTAATGCAGAAGTAATGTTGCATGATTGTAAGCAATGGAATATCAAGGCACAGTTCTGCAAAATGTAGTACCTGGGTCATATCAGGTACAAAAATGCCTGAAGGTGTCATTTACAGAATAAATCACAGACAATTATTGATTGTACCAAACAGTGAAGAAAATGTCACAAATGAGCCTCAATCAAACAATGAGTTTAATGTAAATTAAAGGAACACTTTTTAATCAGAGTATAGCATCAAGTCAATGAAACTTCTGGGCTATTGATCTGGTCAGTTAAGTAGCAGAGGGGGTTGTTAATCATTTTCAGCTGCTTTGGTGTTAATGAAATTAACAACAGGTGTACTAGAGGGGCAACAATGAGATGACCCCCAAAACAGGAATGGTTTAACAGGTGGAGGCCACTGACATTTTTCCCTCCACATCTTTTCTGACTGTTTTTTCACTAGTTTTGCATTTGGCTACGGTCAATGTCACCACTGGTAGCATGAGGCGATACCTGGACCCTACAGCGGTTGCACAGGTAGCTCAACTTCTCCAGGATGGCACATCAATACGTACCATCATCAGAAGGTTTGCTCTGTCTCCCAGCACAGTCTCAAGGGCATGGAGGAGATTCCAGGAGACAGGCAATTACTCTAGGAGAGCTGGACAGGGCTGTAGAAGGTCCTTAAACCATCAGCAGGTTCCTCCTTTGGGCAAGGAGGAACAGGATGAGCACTGCCAGAGCCCTACAAAATGACCTCCAGCAGGCCACTGGTGTGAATGGCTCTGACCAAACAATCAGAAACAGACTTCATGAGGTTGGCCTGAGGACCCGACATCCTCTAGTGGGCCCTGTGCTCACTGCCTGGCACCGTGGAGCTTGATTGGCATCTGCCATAGAATACCAGAATTGGCAGGTCCACCACTGGCGCCCTGTGCTTTTCACAGATGAGAACAGGTTCACCCTGAGCACATGTGATAGACATGAAAGGGTCTGGAGAAGCAGTGGAGAACATTATGCTGCCTATAACATTGTTCAGCATTTGGTGGTGGGTCAGTGATGGTCTGGGGAGGCATATTCATGGAGGGACATACAGACCTCTACAGGCTAGACAATGGCACCTTGACTGCCATTAGGCATTGGGATGAAATCCTTGGACCCATTGTCAGACCCTATGCTGGTGCAGTGGGTCCTGGGTTCCTCCTGGTGCATGACAATGCCTGGCCTCATGTGGCGATAGTATGCAGGCAGTTCCTGGAAGATGAAGGAATTGATACCATTGACTGGCCCCCACACTCACCTTGATCTAAATCCAATAGAACACCTCTTGGACATTATGTTTCGGTCCATCCAACACCACCAGGTTGCACCTCAGACTGTCCAGAAGCTCAGTGATACTTTGGTCCAGATCTGGGAGAAGATCCCCCAGGATACCATCCGTTGTCTCATTAGGAGCATGCCCCAATGTTGTCAGGCATGCATACGTTCATGTGGGGGCCATACAAACTACTGAGTATGATTTTGAGTTGCTGCAATGAAATTTTGGCAAAATGGACTAGCCTGCCGCATCATTTTTTCACTTTGATTTTCTGTGTGTCTTTGAATTCAGCCCTCAGTAGGTTGATAATTTTCAATTCCATCGAACGATGTGGCATCCTTTTGTTCTTAACACATTACCCAGTGCATATCAGTATAGATATCTAGCATGATTTTTTTTCCATTGAGATCTGATGTGTTTTCAAAGTGTTCCTTTAATTTTTTTGAGCAGTGTATATATCAGGCATGATTCATTGTTGGGGTGGGGGTGGGGGTGAGTTAATGTTAATGTTATTCTCATTGTCATAATGATTATTTAATTAAAGATTACTGTTACAAAAACACATTGTTAATAGACTAAAAAAGGCCTTCTCCCTCTGTATTATTTATGTATACATAACATGAAATGACTAACTATAGGTAATCTACAATTCACAGCAATGTATTGGGTATTGAGTATTACTGAATATTAATTACTATACCATATGGGTTTGGCTAAAAAGGTCCAAAACAGAGACATCATTGTGTGGCCCGCCCAATTACACAACTACGTTTGTTATTGCTTATTATGTCATGAATCTAGACCAGGGGTCTCCAAACTACGAGGCCCTCTCATCCGGCCCGTGGAGACTTTTTTATCTATGGAAAAAATTACGGAAATTTACGTGTATCCTGCCAAGATCAGCCGCCGCTTACATGGACGTTACGTTTTTACCGAATTAAAATAGAGGCGCACAGTAGTGTATGTTTTTCAACCGATCACTACATTGCAAAACCTTATTCGCTGCTTACTTTTCTACTTCTGTTCACAGTCAATGAGATGATATAACGCCATGTAGTGGCAGAGTTTTTAAATGGTTTGCTGCTTGTTCAAGACTTGATTATTTTGATCACAGTTTGACAGTTGCAGTTGACTGCTGCGATGAGGAGGTGTTGGTGTTAGTTAGCGTCTAATTGCGAAACATGTTGCACTCTATTTTATTTAGTGATAATTTCCTTTGCGTAATTACCAGTGTGTATAAATTATTGGGAATGTCGTTAGTTTAACAAGAATTTTCTGAATATTCTGAAGAGGAAACATTTAAAGCAACAATCTCTCTACCATAAGTGGATATATTTGCAGACTATATTCAGGTAAGTTTAACTTAAGAAATCATAAGAATTTTTTTAAATTGTTTTGGGTCATTTGCAGCTATAATTGCAACAAAATTAGTTCGCATAATCAGGTTTTTTGAGCAATATTGTGTGCAAGATACTTTCAGTTTCACTATTTATTCATGTTGAAGTCACTTTATTTTAGTGCCCAACGATGGCTGAGAAGAGGAAAAGAAAAATAGACGATGAGTGTCGGCAATTTCAAGAAGAATGGAGTTTGAAATACTTCTTCATCAAATCCGGCGAGAAAGCATTGTGTGTGATTTGCAACGAAACCGTGGCTGTGATGAAAGAATACAACCTGCACCATCATCATCGAAGCAAACATCAGGAGAAATATGCACAGTTGGAGGGTAAAGTTCGTGCCAAAAAATTTTCTAAATTACAAAATCAACTCATATCTCAGAGGGCATTGTTCAGTAAATCCTCAAATAAGAATGAATCCTTAACTAAGGCCAGTTATAAAGTTGCCTACATCCTGGCTAAAAGTGGCAAATTATTTACAGATGGTGAAGTAGTGAAGGAATGTTTGTTGGAGGTGGCTGAGGAACATTGCCCAGAAAAGTCAAAACTATTTAAAAATGTAGCTTTGGGTGCAAATACCATTGCCCGCCGTGTTGCAGACATGGGTGAAAACATTGTGACTCAAATAGCGAAAAATGCAAGCAAGTTTCGCCATTTTTCAATTGCAATGGATGAATCGCTGGACAGCTGTTCCACCTCTCAACTGCTTGTGTTCATTAGAGGTGTGGATGAAGACATGAACATAACACAAGAGCTGGCTTCCCTACATAGCATGTATGGCACTGTTACCGGAGAGGATATATTCAATGAATTGAAAAAAACATTTGCTGATTATAACTTGGACTGGACTAACCTCAGTTGCCTGACTGTTGATGGAGGAAAGAACATGAGTGGCATAAAGAAAGGCTTGGTTGGACAAGTGAAGCAGATGTGTAATGAGAGAAACATTCCACAACCAATGTTCCTGTACTGTATTATTCACCAGCAAGCTTTGTGTGCTAAATATGTGGACATTAGCAGTGTACTGAATCCTTTGGTGAAGATGGTGAATTTAATAAGGTCACATGGGCTCAACCATAGACAGTTCAGAGACATGTTGAAAGATACTGACACAGAATCGCAAGATTTACAATATTACACAGCAGTAAGATGGCTAAGTTGTGAGAAAGTTATGAGCAGAGTATTTGAATTAAGAAAGGAAATAGGTGACTTCCTGGAAAGTAAAGGCAAGCCACAGCCATTACTATCTGATGAAGAGTGGGTATCAAAATTGGCCTTTGCTGCAGACATAAGTAGTAAATATTCTGAACCTAAAACTACAAGGAGAGAAAAATCTAGTTTCTGATCTATACACCCACCTAACAGCCTTCAGATCTAAACTTGTCTTGTTTTTGGAACAAGTACAGGCCAACAACTTGACACACTTTCAGCAGTGCAAGGTCTCCATGGCTGAAGCAACAGCTGAGTTCCCCACGCCATTTGCATGCGAGATCATCAAAGACCTCCAGCTGCAGTTTAAGGAGCGGTTTTCTGACTTGGATTCAAAGGCAGAAGAACTGAGACTGTTTCAAAACCCATTTGAAGCAGATGTGAACAAACTTGTCTGATGATAATCTCAGGTCACTGTTGATGTTAGGGACATCAAATCTAAAGCCAGAAATGTCTGCTATTTTGGCATCCAGCAAACAATTTCACCATTCCCACTAATAAAGGTGTTCATGTTTAGTGTATCAATGTGTTATTAAATAATAACTGAATAAAAATAATATTAAATAAATAATTAAAAACAACATCTATGTTTTGATTCTTTTTTATTTGGACCTCGAGTGTGTAGTTGGCCCCCAAACTACTGTTTGATAGTTAATGCGGCCCTCGGGCTGAAAAGTTTGGAGACCCCTGATCTAGACCAACCTGGCCTACTAGTGAAAGCGTGGTCTAAAAACCAGATTGGTGCAGAAATGGGCTGGAGAGACTCAGAAAAACAAATACCAAGATTGGTTTGTGATGATTTAATTGTCAATTTCTGAAATTTAAAAAAGGAATCATTTTCTGAACATGAGGGGTTCAGTGTCATTTAAAGAGCACACCTACATGTGACTGAACTTCTGTTATATTTATTTTCAGGCCTCTGACAAATGTAGAACAGAAAGCTGATTTTTGAACTGTTATATTTTGAAATAACAGACTGAAGACAAGTGGTACATCACAAAAGAAGGGAACATCCAGGGTGGGACAAAAATTAAGCAATGAATATTTTGTGCTAGGGCACAAAATATTTCTCATAAAAACACAGTGAAACTTTTAATAGTTCAGAACTCATCTTGAGGACAAAGAGGAAGAACTGAATCTGTGTCATCACTGCTAAATTCTTCTGTTATTTTTATTTTTGCACTTAATCTTCTAATTTTATATTTTATTTGTGTGCTTTAATAAACATGCTGAATATGTGTAATATTAATTTGAATTAGATTCTTATATCTATCTGGTCTCATAGGTTCATGTGTGTGTCACCTTAAGGGTTTCATTAAAAAGCTGAGCAGAATGAGGGATGTCAAGCACAAGTCTGTGAAACAATGGCCTGGAACAGGTAAGCAAACTTGTTAAAGTCACAACACCGGGTGCTAGGACCATAAATCTGGAACTGCAGGGTGAACCTTAAAGGGCCCCAAGGTCACCATTACATCCACATCTCTCATCCCTTAGCTGGGGAAAGAGAGCTGGATAACCTGGGTATCCTTCCTGGCCTTGTTCTAGACAATTAACATTTTTTAATGACAAAAATTAAACAATTAAATTTTATCTACCACAAGGTGCACTCTTATTATGTAATCATTTTTAGTTGATGAATATCTAGTATATGGTAATTCAATTTTCCTAATATGGAGCACACAGCTGTATTTAAAGTCATATTACATCTAAGTAGAAAAGAATAAACAAGCCTTCAAACTTACACTGGAGAATCCATACAGGAACAAGACATGAATCCAAGCAATGTGATGTGATTATTCCGCTAAAAATCATTAGTATGAAAAGGAAAATGCATTTGCTGTGGGTCATCATTCTGCATTTCCATTTTAATGCCATTCGATCACAAGTTGAGTTTAGAGAAGATTAATAAGAGACATATTGTATATATTTATAGTCAAGAATGCTAATAGCACACTGACATTTCACTATGTCTTTTGAAATAAACATATGCATTTTTCTTTATATTTATTTGTTTTAGAATTTGTACTTGTTAATTTCCTTTTCTGTCCACTGATAAAGTGTTTTAGGTCTGTTACAAGTGTGATAAGCTCAGACTTATTCTAGCTAATGTAAGATGAAAGCTGTTTCACTATTCCACACCTTCAGGGCAAAGTGGGAGGAATTAAGCTGTAATTCCATGTGATTCATAAAAGTGATTCAGTTTACTTTAAATGAATATGTGCCAGTTCACTAGCTTATGTAAAATTTGGTTGTACCATAGGGTCTCAATCATATCATAAAATGCCAAAATGTGCTCTTTATAAATGAGGCCCCGGGCATTCCGTTGTGTAAATATGATATTGAATTTATTTTTATAAAATGCACCTTCGTTTACAAGTCTTCAGTATTAGCTATATGTATTTACTAACAAAGAAAGAAAGTACATAACAGCAAGCAACAAAACATATACAGTACACACAATATGTAACACAAGGAAACGAGTAGAATACAAACAGAAATATATACATATTTGTAAAGAGTTTTTGTTTTTATTTAATTTGTTTTTAATGGTTCCTAAATATTGCGTAAAGTATTTTAATCATGAATCTTAAAGAAGCATTAAGACTACCAGCATTGTCTGTATGGACGTTGCACATTCTCCCTGTGCTCTCAGGAGCTCCAGTGTTCTGCCCACATCCCAAAGTTGGGTGACTCTGAATTGGATCTGTATGTGGGAATGCTGATTGAAAAACTGATGTATGAATGGGTAAATATATTATGAAACATACAGTGCATTGTGAAAATTCTGCTATAATAAAAGCTGGCAGTGTCATTGATCATCTCTTTTGCCTGTTGCCACAACTGACAATTACCTATATGAACTTTACGATTTAAATCTATTCTCACAACAAAACAGTTTCATCAGACAAAAAATAATTGATATTTCGGCCATTTTTCTGATTTTGAAACATAGTCATTTATTATTAAATCATATAAAGCCAATATATGTTTCCAGATTACATTTTTCATTTGAAAAGTCATTAAGTTGCTTAAGAAACAACTTCTTCATTATTTTACTTAAAAAGGAGAGGTTGGGTATTGGCCTTAAATTGCTATGTACTTTTTTAAAAAGGGCTTACTACGGGCATTCCTTATTGTATTTAGGAAACATTGTGTTTGACAGCAAGCAGAAGAATTGATCTGTGAGACCACAGGGTGGATTAAAAGGAATATCTAGATTACTGAGGAAAAGTAAGTCACAATATTAATCAACAAATGAAGGTGTTTGTTTTGTAAGGGAGTAGCTACATATCTCTATGTGACTGATCAAAATTATGACATAAACAATTTCTTACATAGCAAATCACTCACCTCAGTTATGTGAGTAGCCCGATTCCACATATCCTGTTTAGTAGTTCTTTAAACAATGGATATTATTTGAGCCTTAGTAGTAAAAACTAGAAGACAGAAAAAACGTTCCTGTTTTTCACAGCCCAAGAATTTTCTTTAAAGTTACAAAGTTGAATCAAAGTTTAAACATTTAAAATATTTAAAAGGAATTTGTGCTTAGTTTCCATAAGATCTATTACAATGCTAGATCTTAAAATCATTTTATGAAAATACACTGGAAATTCTTCACATATATTTTGTGTGGAATTGTGGTTATACCAGCCAGTTACTGAAGATGTATGATTCAAATTACTAATAGCAGAACATTCTTGTATTATTTTCATTGTTTGCAATAACTTTAGAGAAAAAAAAGACTAATCTTTCCCTTCATAAGGCTAAGTTAGAGTTAATAGCTTCCTTCTTATGGAAATCATGATGGATTTGGAGTTTTGTTTTTCACCATTTTTGTTCTGGTTTATGCCACACTCACTTAAATTTGCAGGTAATTACGGTTTCCAGTTTTACCTTTTGTGGTGCACAATGTTGTTATCCGCACTTTATTAAAATTATAAACAAGGAGTTTGTTATCTGAAAACAATTGATCTTAGTCAATGAAAAACAAGAAGTGAACAACATAAAGAAAAAAAAAAAGGTAAAGAACGAGTGAGTTAAGTGAGTTTTTCCCAAAGACTTTCATTAGCCAACATTTAACAAAACAGATTAAAGTACTTCCTTGTTAGCTCTTTCCTAGCATCCACGTCACAAAAACACAGATTGTTGAAAATGAAAAGAGTGATCCCATGTACTTAAAGTGTCACACCAGATGTGCAAATGTAAAAAGTGTTATAAAATATCAATTAAAACATGCTAAAGCACACAAAATAAAGACCAAGTTAATAGAACTTAATAGGTGAAAATCTATCAATGGGCTCTAAATGTGGCATGGCGAGCAGCAATAGGAAAAGAAATCAGCACTTCACACCAGGCCCAAACAGAGGGCTGCACCTGCAAACTTTAAATTTGTTGCTCACGGGTGCATTGAGGAGTTGATTGTTGAATGAGAGTCTTCAGTTGGAGAGAGAACAGCTCCTTCTGAAGAAAGAAGAGCTGCAGGAGGTGGAGAGGTGCCATCAGAAGCTAGTCTTGCTCAAGAAGTCAAGGATGGACATCTTGAGCAAACATCTTTTATTGGCAGAAGCACAATTCAAGTTCAGTTCATATTAAATTACCCTTAGAAGGTGAGTTATTCATCCAGATAGAAATGAACTAAATATGGAGGTGTTACATAAAGTTCTTTATCTCTAAAACAAATTTTTGCTGAGGCTGTGTCAATTGCTGATGTTCGGTCTTTGCAGACATACATGCACCAGACCAACCAGGCCCAGTGACTTGAACACTTTATTATTTTCATACTTTCATATTTTAACTGTTCTGAGTTTCATATTTTCTACTTTCACAAACATGTTGATTTTATGCACATTAAATATAAAGACAAATTTTAGATTGTGTGAATATGTGTATTTTATGTTTTAACACAAAAAAAAATCCCTCAATGTAAACAATATAATAAAATATAATACTGTAATAACTATATACCGTGGTGTGAAAAACTATTTGCCCCCTTCCTGATTTCTTATTCTTTTGCATGTTTGTCACACAAAATGTTTCTGATCATCAAACACATGTAGCCATTAGTCAAATATAACACAAGTAAACACAAAATGCAGTTTTTAAATGATGGTTTTTATTATTTTGGGAGAAAAAAAATCCAAACCTACATGGCCCTGTGTGAAAAAGTAATTGCCC
>JANRMT010049829.1:51607996-51624453 GCA_026402145.1 Polypterus bichir lapradei
GGGCAATTACTTTTTCACACAGGGCCATGTAGGTTTGGATTTTTTTTTCTCCCTAAATAATAAAAACCATCATTTAAAAACTGCATTTTGTGTTTACTTGTGTTATATTTGACTAATGGTTAAATGTGTTTGATGATCAGAAACATTTTGTGTGACAAACATGCAAAAGAATCAGAAATCAGGAAGGGGGCAAATAGTTTTTCACACCACTGTAATATAATATACACTACAAATATTCCAAACATTAGTAAAAAAAAATTGATCAAGCAAACACATTTCTGATACTATGCCCTCAGGCTTCCACTCAAGTCTGGTGTCCCTTCCTTCCTCCATTCTCTCTCCCACTACTTCAATGTCATCTTGTTTTTGCTTTTGAAGAAGTGGCACGCCTGTAAGTACTTCATTATTGTACAACATGGCACACACAACAATAACAGCACAGCAGACTTCAGGGGAAAATCTTAGACCTCATGAGTTCTTATGAAGGCACTGGAATTGTATTTGCCACATACCCAGTTTGTGTGCATTGGTGTGTGATGTTATACCTCTCCTCAGCCACGGATTGGAGATTCAACACTGGAGTTAGCAGGTATTCATGAGAGAGTATCCATTGTCTCCCAATAACCAGCCACCAGCAAAGGCACCATCCCTTGCCACCAGACACATCCCATAATTGGACCAGATATAAGTATCTTGTGTACTCCCAACCACTTGACCACAATGTATGTAAAAAGTCCCTGATGGCTGCTTACCATCTGGACATTTAGCTCCAACAAATTCTTTTTCACAGTGGTAGATGAGATTCAAGAGGGATGTGCGTTCCACCCATAGTACCTACAATGCCATGTATTCCTGCAATGGAATGGAACATAATATTAGTGTCATTCAAGGCCTCCCCTACTTATGGAAATTGTATGTAGTTGCATGCATGGTGTAACAGTAAGCTACGTAGATTTGGACACAGCAGCCTTGTTGCGGCCTTGTATATCACTGATGGTCTGCAGGAATCCATCCAGAGGCATAGCAATGAAGAGCTGTCAGAAGATGTACAATGGGACTAAGGACAAAATTCCAGTGCGTTCCTCTTTTCAGTTCATTCTGCACCAGATCGAGGAGGGCCATTATTTCACCCCGGGAAGCCTGTATCTTTTGGTTACTGACATGGTCCAAGGGGTTCATGCCCATCTGCAAAACAGCATTTAGAGAAGCTACTTAGTTTCTGGGATGGCTCTATTCCAAATGACATCTCCAGTTGAGTACACAGAATTCTCTGGATAACTGTCATTGTTGTTGCTGGTACTAAGGGGTGATTAAACTTCCCACTTTAAGGGATGGGACTGATGACATATTGAGTGTGATTGGTTAACTCCTTAAGTAATCAAATTGTCTGCAGGTGTTAAAGCTACAAAGAGTGCCTTTTGTTTTAATTTCTAGCCTATAACATAATTTTATATTTGTATTGCAACACTGTCATTATTATTGTTATTATTATTTTTGCTATTATTGTCTAAATAAGAGTGTCAGTCTGTTATCTTCTAAGGATGATATATGTCTCTTTGAGACACAATCATGGGCAAAAGTCAAATAACGGACAACATTGAAAATAATGGAAGATCAGTATCCTCATTAATTTCAAAACGAGTTTATGTATTTGTTTTGGGAAACACTTGCTAATTAATTAATGATTTAAGTACAAGTTAACAAAGTATTTAGTGTACAAAACGTTTGAGAAATGCAACAAAAACATTTGCAGAAGAAGAATACAAAATGACATTACCTGCCATATTTAACAGCTCTGTAAATTTTACAGCTGATGTTAAATTTAGGCACTAAAAAATGCACAGCAGTAATGAGACGTGATCAGATGCGGCACAGTTGATACAGTAGTACTGATACCCCCTCTACATATTTAGTTAAAAGTGGAATAGAGAGAAAAAACATGTTTATGCTTCCAAATATATTTTAATAAAACATTTTGTAGAGTTAATGACTCACTTATGACTGGGGAGTTTTAAACATTTCTTTGATGTCCGATTTTTTTTTTTGTTTTTATAATGGCTTTAAAGTCACACTTTTAAAGAGTCTTTTCAATGACAGAAATTCTTATTTGGCTAACTCAGCATACAGACAATTAACACAATTTTCATCTTAGACATTGTACAGTAGCTGCTTACTTGACACACAATGCATAAAGCAAAGACATAACCAAAAATGAATATAATGGTTATCTGTGTTACATTTTTACTGTTAAACGGAAATAAACGAAAGCAAGTGCAGTTTAGTCTCATATGTTATTCAGTGATGGCTGAATCCTGCCTGCAGCAATCAACTAGTGTCCCATGCTGGGAGGTATCAAATCAGATCAGGCCCAAAACACTTACTCTTACCCAGCTAGCCTTTCTTAAAATGGGCTTAACATGTTTGACAAAGCAGAAGTGTTACCTCTTTTTTTTTATTCTGCTTTCTCTTTGATCGCATCACTCTGAGTTTGCATTGAATCTCATTTTTATGAATGGCTGCTTTTGTAATCAGCTTCTTACAAGTTCCAAGTACAGTATGTCATTCTTTGTATATGCACTGCAAGCAAAGAAGTAAAATATTAATAATAGGACATATTAAAAAAAACATGACATAAAGGTATATTGGAATATTTAAGCTACCTTTTAATATATTTCAATATGTATTTTTTATGAGTATTCAAATGTGAATTTCTGATTAATTTTACATCCATACTTCAGATTTGTCCATTCTGTACTGAAAGTGAAACTGGAAATTGAAAATTTAAAAGTAATTACAGTGTTACCCTTCCAAAGTTTGTAAAGCTCCAGTCTTTGATCATGGTCTTAAATAAGGTTGCTAACAAAAAGGTTTTTTTGTGTGAAGTGATGTTATGTTAAAAGTCAGTCACTGCACTGTGAACTTTAGTGAGTATGGTAGCTTTGGTAGCAGTAAATTATCCATATTTGATTGTCTTTTTGAAATAAAAACACCAGCTTTGATATTAGTAATAACTGGCATTTGTCTGTGACATCAAAATAAATGGGCATTACTAGTCATTATGTATGGCTATGTAAAGTGAACAAATAATGTTTGACATTAAAATATAAGCCCTACGCATGATTGGATGTACACTATCATTTCTGAAGTATCATGTATTTTCCCAAAAGAGATTAAACTTTACAATGAATGTCATAGTTTGCAAACTTCTGTACATATGAAGTGAAGCTATGTTCTGTGCAGAGGAATGCTCTGACATATTTGATTTCCCAAGTTAATGTCAGAATTGGACAAGGGATTCTTTTTCCATATCCCTTTAGCAAATTAAATAAGAGTAATTGTTGTGATGTAAGATTTTGCATATAACTTGATAAATGTTTTGTATGTCTTTATTTATAATTTAGGCAAAGCAATGTAATTTAGTGTTACTTTGGTGAGAGGCATTCGTGTTTGCCCCCCTTTACGACTAAGTCTCTTTGATTTTATGACAGAGTTGGGGGAGGATGAGTATTTCTCTGCTAAAGTCTTTCAACCCCTGCAAGGAAGCCAGGATGTTTAACATATGGTTTGGGGGCAGGTGTTAAGATGTTCTATTTCCCTCATTGGTCTGAGGTATAGCTGTTTGGAATTGGCTTGTCTCAGAGGCCTTTAAGTACCATGACGTCTTATTGGCTGTAGGGGTTGGACAGAAAACCCATAAATTTGCTTGGTCAACCACATTCTCTCTCTCTTACTAACCAACATATGATGAAGAAGCATCTCTGTTGCTAACCTATGATGATGAAGACAACACAATGAAGAGCACAGCTCAGCAGCCATATTGAACAGACATGTGGCTGAAAGCTGAGCACCAGTGATGCCTTAAGTAGAGACATTTTAAGTAACTACAAGTCTGTGTGCCACCTGAACTACACATCACCATTTAATCAGGTAGTATGGTTGCCAATATTCAAATGTACTTTGCATTTTGTTATTATTTATGAATATTATAAGTAATACATTATTTTATGTGTAACTTAACTCCTGCTTGTCTTTTTACTACATCTAATTGCCTGAGGTTATAGATATAGAAGGGAAGGTGGGCATAAGTTATATACAATAATACCTTATAAACAGTGGTAAATCTGTGGGATTAGGCATTCTAAGGGTACATATTAATAATACAATAGGGGAAAGTAGAGCAATATATATATATATATATATATATTACTCTACCAAAATAAAACAGTAATAAAACCACATTTAAGTACGTCAGATTCCTCAAGTAATGTGCGATTGATGCAACAATGTATAACATTTTACAAATCAGTGAATTCCTCCAATAAGAACTGAAACTTTGCAATGATTTCCTGAACTTTGCTTCCTTGGAACCAACACATCATGATTGTTCTGGACATTATATTCCTAATAGTGGAATTACCTAATGTAAATGGTGCATGCTTAACAGGTGAAGGATGATGGTCATCAAGCAGGACAGACCCTGCCTAGCTAGTTGTGTAGCACTGGAAGTGGAGCAAAGAGTAGCATGGAAAACTCACAATTTCTTACCTGACCTGCCAGCTGCTGTGGTAACACAGAGCCAGGTGTCATAGTAAATGAAGGGATGAAAGAGCCACTAGGCAGTCATCTCTCAATTTGTCTTGTGTATTGAATCTGTTTTCCAGCTACACGTCGCACATTGGGAGATGATGAGAAGTAGAGACATAATAGCAAGGTTAAAATTCACATGGTGTAGAGCATTCCAAGTTCTTTGGATTCATTTCCAGATAAATGAAGTGCATTTCTGATGGAATCAGTCTCCTAGGCAAAGCTGTCTATAGGTGATCCAGCTTGATGATTTCCCTTACTAAAGTAGGTACAGTCTTAACATTCACACTGGGATGGGAATCACTACATACAGATTTGAAGATACATGGTGGCATAATCTGCAGCTTGACTTCTTTGTATTCGAATAATGTAACTGAAATGAAGGCCAGAGTACACATATCAACTAGCACTGTTTTGATAATTGGAAGAGATCAGGTACCAGTTCCAAGGAGTGACACAAGTACAGTTACAAACACAAAGTAAGGTTTGCACAGTGGATGGAGTAGTAGCTAATGAAACTAAAAGCAGATATCAGGAGAAACTTGACAAGTGTGTTTCAACTAATGAGGGTGTCTCTGTCTGGAAAGGTCTACAAATGATTATTTATTACAAAAGTGAATCCCTCCTGCCTCCGACTGATCCCTCTCTACTTAATCAAATGACTAATGTCTACTGCAAATTTTAGAGGCACTTCTGCACTACACAGGAAGCTGGCATATCGTATCTCTCCTACACTTCTGCTCTCTGCATCACTGACCATGTACTATGTGTCCACCTCCAGAGAAAGAGTTTGTATAAAACTGCTGGCCCAAACAATGCTTCTCAATCCACAGTAAGACATGATGAGTTACATGTGTTTACAAATGTAGAATTTCATTGCATATTGTACTGTATTTTTAATTTGTATGCGGCAAATAAAACTTGATTTGAATTTGATTTTATGTTTTTCATAAGTACTAGCTCTGTGTTTTTCAAATCATCTACAATTATAGAAGTGCCTAAGAAAAGTAGAGCATTTTCATTGTTCTACTTTTCCAATATTCTAAAGTTCTGCTTGTTATTATGTGTTAGAGATCCATGATATTATGTATGGTATGCCACAGGGATCTGTTTTGGCTCCCTTATTATTCTAAAGCTATATGCCCCCGTTAGAACTGAACATTTTGAAAAATAAAGTGAATTACCACAGCTAAAATGACAACACACATATTCATTTATCAATAGTTCCAGATGACTCTAAGGCTCTAAAACCTCTGACCTTACCAGCTTCATCAAATGAGGGAGTAATAATTTCCTTAAACTTAACAAGGACACATCAGAAATTATAATCGCTGGCAGCAAAGAAAAAGGTAAGGACCTTAGAAATAAAGTAGGGTTTAAAAATAAGGCCAGAAATAATGAATCTAGAGCTAAACATTAAGCATATTACTGTCATGATCTAGAGTTTGTTTTACACTTTTTCCAGCCTTTTTCTTGGTGTCTAAAAATAATCGAGATAATGTTGTGAAGATTTTAGAGGTCAAGGAATTAAATGGTCTGAATGTTTTTGAAGATGTTATTTTTTGTGTATTTTAACATGGCCAAGGTCCTGCTTACTTATCATTACTTACAAACCAGAGTGTGCAATAAGAGCTCAAGATTGCCAGTCTACATATGATTCTAAAGATTTATAAAATAACAGTGGGAGGTCGAGCTTTTAGTTACAGGGACCCAAAGCTAATGAATGGTGTGCCTACTGCTGTAAGAGGTGACCTTTCACTCCCACTTTTTAAATCCCAGCTGAAGAATCGCTACTTCAGTTTAACATACCCAGATTAGAGCTACTGGTTAATTGTGCATACTGCATCTCTGTTATTAAGTACTAATACTACTAATAGTACTATCAAGTACTATTTTTAGTACTAAAATATAAGTAATATGAAATTTATAATTTGTTACTAATGTTTACCTATTCTGTTTCTCTTCTTGGTGCTCACATATGGCACTTGGTGCTATTGGTCTACTGTCCATCCATCCATCCATCCTCTTGCGCTTATCCGAGATTGGGTCGCTGGGGCAGCAGCTTGAGCAGAGATGCCCAGACTTCCCTCTCCCCGACCACTTCTTCTAACTCTTCCGGGGGAATCCCGAGGCATTCCTAGGCCAGCCAAGCTCTGACACTGGTTGTACAGGGACCGAACAGCCCTTATCAGGGGGTCTGGTACCCCATACTCCCCGAGCACCTCCCACAGGATTCCCCGAGGGACACTGTCAAGCGTCTTTTCCAAGTCCACAAAACACATGTAGACTGGTTGGGCAAACTCCCATACATCCTCCAGGAACCTGCTAAGGGTGTACAGCTGGTCCACTGTTCCGCAACCAGGATGAAAACCACACTGTTCCTCCTGAATCCGAAGTTTGACTATCTGACGGACCCTCCTCTCCAGGACCCCTGAATAGACTTTTCCAGGAAGGCTGAGGAGTGTGATCCCTCTGTAGTTGGAACACACCTTCCGGTCCCCCTTCTTAAAGAGGGGGACCACCACTCCGGTCTGCCAATCCAGAGGCACTGGATTTTTTTTTTACAAGGGTCTTTTTTTGTATTTATTTTCTTGTCTTCATAGGGAGTCAATAGAGAAAATGTTTTAAGCATTTCATTTTTGAGAATCACATGGCTGTCAGATTGTCCTCTTTACTTACTTCTGTTTGCTTACGGAGTTAAAATATCAGTTGAAGTTAGATCAGTTGAAGATACACATGGCTCGTCACGACAATTTAATAAAGCATTTAGACACCGTAGGTACTTATTCTAGGATATTTTGTTAAAATTTACTTCAGCATTTAATACTATATTTCTTCTATAGCAAACTCATCAGAATTTGCACTATGTCACTTGTCTCTGGATCTCTGACTTTCTAAGGATCAGGTGTCTGACAAATTAAGTCCCTTCTCTTTTTCATCAATATCTGCACATTCAGCAAGCCATCTAAAACCCTATTACATTTTGC
Source organism: Polypterus bichir lapradei (assembly GCA_026402145.1). NCBI lineage: Eukaryota > Metazoa > Chordata > Cladistia > Polypteriformes > Polypteridae > Polypterus > Polypterus bichir. The sequence goes on from JANRMT010049829.1 coordinate 51,615,568, forward strand.
TAATGACACCACCCTGACTGGCCTGATCACTGATAGAGATGAAGTGGCGTAATAGATGGAGGTTAACTGGCTGGCCAGTAAGAGTGTGTTCAACAATCTAAACTTTCAAAACACTTCAACTCTAAAATAGTGAAGAAATGGTTGAAGACACCCCACTTCTCTACAACCTGGTTATAAATGATATCACTGAAAATTAAGGAATCATTTAAATTACCGAGCACTTCTCATACTGCCTGTCTGAACTGGTATGAAAACATAACTTTACTTATTAAAACAATTCAGCAACATATCGTTTTCTCCACCAAGTGGTGTTGGTCCTGTTTTATACAGTGGTGATCTATAACTCTTTATTTACAACATCAGTAAAACTGGCTAAAGAAAAAAAGAAGACAAACTGCCCAACTACAGGCAGAAAATAATGCTTTAGCTAAAGTCAAAAAAGACTTGAGGACTTGCCTTTTGTTTTCAGACTTGCTTCCTTTATATAAACAAGCTAAGTGGATTTTTTTGCTTCGACTGTATAGAATTTTATTTTCCCTTCATCAATCACAAGACAGCCAGCTCCCAACTAAATACACAGAAGACTGTCACTTCTCAGTGCTGAGGCTACATGATGATCCGTCGATCAACGTACAAGCAAGACTAAGTTAAGAGAATTTCCAGAAATTGTACAGATTGTAGGTGGGCTACAAAAACATTAGATACATATGCTGAATTTATTAGTGGTAATTGCAAATCTCTTTCATTGCTGGACTATAAATATATCAAAACAGTGGAATACAAAATAGTTTATAGTACAAAGATTATGAAGCAATGTTATTCACTTTACAGTCAGTAAACTAATTTTCAGCAAAAGGTTTTTAAATAGTTTCTACAACACAGGACCAGCATTCGTAATTGGCAGAAAATATGAAAAAATACATTTTAAATCCCATTTAAACTTGGAAATTTTACTTCAAATGAAAAATATATATTAGATATTGCATTTAGTTAATTAATGAAATGTATCTTATAAAAGAAACTATATATTATTATGGATGCCTTTTTCCAGCTGTGTTTTACTTGGATCAATACCCATAGAGCGGATGAGAGCATGCACTGATTACAGTACATTGCTGCACCTAGCAGACGATGAACACCCTGAATTGGGACTTACGTGCAGCCGTGCAATAGGTGACACCTCAGTACCACACTGGAACAGTGAGAGTTTTTTTTAACAGTTGCTGGAGTACCAATCCTGCCACCAACCCCTGAGTTTTTCCTGTAAGGTGGAGGACCTGCTTGCAGGGCTGGATGCAGATTAACGGCGTACCCAAAACAAAGCAACTGCAGGTTAAAGGCCTTGCTCAAGGTAGAGTCATTTCAGGCATTTACGGGATTCAAACTGGCACCCTTGTGATTGCCGGTGCAGAGCCCTAGCCTCAGAGCCATCACTCTGCCCTGTAATCTACATACTTTTAAAAATATTACATTTACTGAAGACATACTTTATATCTTATTTCATCCATCCATTATCCAACCTGCTATATCTATTTTATTTTCTAAATTAAATTTTTATGCAGTTTCATCTACTTCACTTCTACACAAATCCTTAACTCTGTTTACACACATTATTATACCAATATACCAATTCTCTTGGTGCATACTGCAGATGCACAAAGTAGTTCAGTTTACATGCATTTCCTTCCCTTATGTGTGCTATACACACTCGAGAAATAAAGGGAGCAGAGTACAAAGACTGACCAGAGTAAACCAGTGACTATCCTGAAGCTGTTACCCATAATCCCTGTTGTGGGGCATCAAGTAAATTTAGTCTTGATGCAAACCTTAAATTACCTGATAACCAAAAAATAAGGTTTATATTTAGACCAAGGGATAAAGCCAGACCCTCCACCATGGGAATCTGTAATAGAAATTTACTTCAAATTAAAACAAAAAATATATCACCAGTTCAGAAAGAAGCATGCAGTTTTAAATGCTGCTTATTGAACATTCGCTCTCTTGGCAGTAAAGCTGTTTTGGTAAATGATATTATATTAAGTACAAAATCTGATCTGTGTCTTCTCACTGAAACCTGGCTTAGTAATTGTGACACTGTTCCCCTAGCTGAGGCGTCACCAGATTGATACTCGTTACTTCATAAGTCTAGAGATTCTGGTCAAGGAAGAGGCCTTGGAATAATTCATTGTAACATTGTAACATTGTAACAAAATGCAAATCATGTCTAAAGATTTAGGTGACTTTACATCCTTTGAGGTATTCATTTTAAATATTAAAACAGATTCCAACACAATTATAGTGCTAGTCTACAGACCACCAGGGCCATATTCATTGTTCACGACTGAATTTAGCAACCTTTTATCTGATTTGCCTATAAATTATGATCACGTAGTACTGATGGGGGATTTTAATGGACACATTGATGTGGAAACTGACACTTTTAGCAAATGTTTTACTTATTTGTTAAATTCAGTAGGATTTTGTCAGAATGTCAAAGGTCCAACTGATAATCATAACCACAAATTAGATTTAATTATAACTTACAAAGTAGAAATTTAAAATTTTAATATTACTCCATTAAATGAAGTTATTTCCGATCACTACTTAATTACATTTGATTTAGTCCTGCCCTTGCCCACACACTCACAGATTAAAACAAAGACAGTGCAACATCTAGATTGTAATTCTGTTTCAAAATTTATAGATACTTTGAGTAAGTCGAGTGTAATTGTGGAAAACCATTTAGATCAGTTAACATCAAATGTAAACGTGGAAAACAATTTACATCAGCTAACATCATATTATAATGTGACCTTGAGAGATGCTCTGGACACAGTGGCTCCCCTTAAAACAAAAGTGATCAAAGCACATATAAACTCTCCCGTTTTAATGAAAACACCCGAGCTGTTAAATTAGAGTGTCAAAAACTTGAGCGCAGGTGGAGAACAACAAAGCTACATGTCTTTCAAATTGCATGGACAGAGAGTGTTAAAAAATATAAAAAAGCTCTCTTTAAGCCTCACTCAGAATACTATTCTACATTAATAGATAGCAATAATAAAAATCCTTGGGTACTGTTTAGAACAGTGGCTAAATTAACAAATGGAAATTTTTATTTCACCTTATACAATTTCTTGTATTAGGAATTTGTTAGTTTTCGCATACCCCTTGGGGTCAAACAGTGTACAGTGCCCCTAAAGCAATTACAGGTTAAGGGTCTTGCTCAAGGGCCCAGCAGAGTAGGATCTCTTTTTCTGGCAGTGACAGGAATTCAAACCGGCAACCTTCTGGATACTAGCACAGATCCTTAGCCTCAGAGCCACCACTTACAGGCACTGTGCTCACTTGGTTTAGTTCTTATTTATCAAATCGATTCCAATATGTACAGAAATGTGCTGACAGTACTCCATCATTATAAACAGAAGTGACATATGGTGTCCCGCTGGGCTCAGTACTGGGACCTTTACTATTGTCAATTTACATGCTTCCACTGGGATCTATCATTAGGAAACATAATGTTAATTTTCACTCATATGCAGATGACAGCCTGTTATACCTTTCATTTAGATCAAATGAAGTTTCTCCGATGTGTCTTTAATTAGTTGTGTTAGTGAATTAAAGGAGTGGATGGATGAGAATTACTTGTCTTTAAACACAGATAAAACAGAGATGTTAATATTTGGAGGGAATGACGCTGATCATAACAATATTCTGTCATCATTTAACTCAGTTGGAATCACCATTAATTTTACTGAATCAGCCCACAATCTAGGAGTCATCTTTGATTCTAGCATGTCATTTAAAGCACATATTACAAAGTTGTCCAAATCATGTTTCTTCCATCTTAAAAATGTTAGGAAATTAAGGCGCTTTCTAAATAAACAGGATTCTGAGAAATTCATTCATGCATTTATTTCTAGCAGGACTGACTACTGCAATGTGGTGTTCACTGGATGTTCAAACTGTTCTTTATACAGCCTCCAGTTAATCCAAAATGCTGCTACAATAATTATTACAAGAACAAGAAAATACGAACACATAACTCCAGTTCTTAAATCCTTACACTGGCTCCCGGTTAAGTTTAGGGCAGATTTCAAAATCCACCTTTTAACATATAAAGCATTAAATGGCCAAGGTCCGGCTTACTTGTCTGAACTTATCATGACTTACAAACCATGATTCTAAGAATTAATAAAATAACAGTGGGTGGTTGAGCTTTTAGTTACAGGGCCCCTAAACTGTGGAATGGTCTGCCTGCTACTATAAGAGGTGCCCCTTCGGTCTCAGCCTTTAAATCCCGGCTGAAGACTCACTACTTCAGTTTAGCATATCCTGACTAGAGCTGCTGATTAACTGTACAGACTGCATCTCTGTTGTTAGTCATTGGCACTAAAACATAAGTAACATGATAGTTATAATTTGATACTAACCCTCACCTATTCTGTTTCTCTTCTTGGTACTCAAATGTGGCACTTGGTGCCATGGCCCACCTGCCAAGTTGTTTTGCCTGCCTAAGGTAAAGTCATCCCTGATGAAGGATCCCAGGAATCGTGGGAAAGAGGGATCCTTTCATCGGATTAGCGCTATTTCAGCTGTGGAATGGCCAAATGGGGGAGGCGGTTTGATGAATGAGGTCTCCAGGACTCTAAACAAATCAAAATCATATTATGTGATATCATCTACTGTTAAATTATACTCTGTACTTCTAAAATTTTTATTTTTATACTGTATTGAGGATTTGTTCTCTTCTGTGTATTGTATTATATTGACTCCCTTCTTTTTGAAACCCACTGCATGCCCAACCTACCTGGAAAGGGTTCTCTCTTTGAACTGCCTTTCCCAAGGTTTCTTCCATTTTTTCCCTACAAGGGTTTTTTTGGGAGTTTTTTCTTGTCTTCTTAGAGAGTCAAGGCTGGGGGGCTGTCAAGAGGCAGGGCCTGTTAAAGCCCATTGCGGCACTTCTTGTGTGATTTTGGGCTATACAAAAAATAAATTGTATTGTATTGTATTGTATTGTATTGTATTGTATATACCTGCTGTACAAGGAATATTTCTAATAGAATGTGAGATGTAAAAAAGAAAGAACAGGCAATGTATAAGATCGCACGCACTCAACTCTGCATTGTAATGCTTTAATACTGAAGTGACTACGGTAATCTTGTTTTTCCTGCTGTACATAAGAACAATCTAAACATTCAAGTCAATGTGATTTTTTGTGTAAAATGCATTGCACTTCTTCATTATAATCAGATGAATGCAAAATCCTAAATTGTTGTGTACATTCTGCTGTAACTCTCATTTGCTAAGTGGAGCTGGCAAGTTATGGAGCTATACTTTATTAATAAAGATTATTGTGTTGCATAATCGTCCCTTTTTCGCTAAACAAACCTGCACATTCTGTAATTTAAATACATGAATGTGCACCTATTGTGAGTATCTCTAGAACTATACATAAGTAATGAAAAATATAACAGATATCCAAATATAAATAAGGACATTTCAGTGTTATACATGTACATGATACTTTTTACTTAGAAAAATTGTAATATATTTTGCATACCTAATTAATGAAGCACCTTTTGTCTATTTGCTGATTAATTAAATTTGCTCAAAGTCAGGAAATATAGATATGTTCTTTTACATATTAATCTTGTCACGTATTGGTAAAACCATTGCACAAACTATATATGATAAAATCATCTGATGATGTTGTTTAAGATTTATTAGGAGACTTTTAACCACAGAGTAAAAATAAACCTGCTACTTTAAAATGACTTAACTGAGCTAAACTTCACATGTATATGTATGGTGACTTCTGATATTGTAGCAACATAGTAACTGCTACATAAAAAGGTTGTTTGAATGTAATATGCCAGTGCCAGCTAGGGTAGTAAAGGCAGATGTTGGTCTAAGTGATCTTGCAAAACAAAGTGATATAATTTGCAAACAACATTCCCCCTGCATGTTCTATGTTAACATCAAAGATATGTTAGAAGAATTCAGGTTATACAAAAAAATTCATCCTTTTTTTCAAATCATGATTTAATTGGCAATTTTAAATATAATGGATTATGCAAAAAACTGAAATTATACAAATATTGTTTTACTGTTCCCAAAATGCACCTTCCGCATTGAGCAGATAACCTTACTTAAAAGTCTTCCTTTTACTCATGTCGCCTTACTATTCCCAACAAATCTCAAAGGTAAAATTAGTTTTTAATAACCCCATAGTTGGCAACAAATAGCTTTATTAAGTCAGCAGTCTTTACAGCTATTTAACTAAAACAATGAACAATAATTGGTGGAGCTATCAAGACCCTAGAGAAATGGCCTCCTGGAAACTGTATTTTTTAATTTCTGAGAGTAAAATTAATACATGTGAACTGGTGCTTAAGACCTCTAGAAATTTCTAGAAAACATATTGCTCCAACCTTAATCTAATGTCATTGTGTATATAAATCTTTAAAAGACAGTACTTGTTTGATGACATTTAACTTAAGATCTTAAATAAATGATGTATAGATAGGACACCAAACCAATTCTTCTTTCCTATCCATGTGTCAATTTATTAACCTGCTTTATTCTGATTGTGTTTCAAAATGTCCATATACTGTAGGGCAGACATTTATATAGTTCACCTCTAACTGGAAGTACAAGGTAATCTCATGATATGACATGCAGTTAGTATTACTGATAAAAAAGCATACTTCATACCACCGGTGTTTCTGCTATCTCTCAGATGGGTTTGTTTTGTTTTCTCTGCCTAATGATGGACTGTTTTCACTTGCATGGACTGCTGGACCTCATATTGGGAGTTGCAATTCCATACTTGGAATCAACTCCAGACCTTCTACCTGCTTAATAGATAATGAAATAATGAGGGATCTGTTCCCACCTGGCTATGAAAGAGCTTGTCAGTCAAATGTCTAAATACTTTTGAGCACATGAAAATGGGGGGACCATGTATAAAATGGGTCTCATTCCTAAATGGCTCATACAATATTTTTGTCAGACTCTTTGAATTAATGCTGAAAGTCTACACTTCAATCATGTATTTATTTCTCCATTCCATATCTATTGTGGTGGCATAAAAAGCCAAAATTATGAACATTGTGTCACAAATACTTATGGACCTAACTGTATTTCATGAAACATTTTAATTGATTTTGAGTGACTTGTTTTTTGGGTTATAACATTTATTTTAGTATATTTACGAGTTATGGTCTTGTTTTATGCTATTACATGTAGAACTTGTGTTTCTTTCTGTTTTATGTTTCTTTTATATTATATTTTCAAAAATAGCCTTTATAGTTTCAACGATACTCAAGATAGATCAATGGATAAAACCCAATGTCAAATAAATTTTTATATTTTTGTCCTTTAAATTATGCAAACAAGATGTTTAACATTATCTGCTAATTATACTGAATATTGCATGAAACATGGCTCAGACTCTTTCCCTTCCAATCTAAAAGTTTATAAGAAATTAGTTATTCACACATTTACAGAATTTTCAGTTGAAGTCTTGACATGGGCAAGTTAATTAGTTTTCTGAAGTCATTTTTTGCATTACATTATTGTGATCAGCCAGAATTTATTAGATTATATTACATAAAGTTTATTAATCCCAAGGGGAAATTTAGATGCATATAGCAGCAGTAACATAAAAAAAGATACAGACTCATAAGACAAATAATGCAATCAATCAATAAATAAATGTACAGAAATTAGAAAAAATTAACTTAAAGAGAACAAGCATTTAGTTTGGGACATCAGGGTACTACAGACTGTTAGAAAATTTCTAGAACCTTGCTGCCTACATCAAAAGACCAGAGTCTCCTCAGGAGGTACAGCCTGCTCTGGCCCTACTTGTAAAGCACCTCTGTGTTTTTGAACCATTCTACTTTTCTGTTATTGTACACACTCAGGTAGATGCAGTTCAGCACCAGTTCCACATCCCCCATTCCTGTGAATGGTGACTGGTCTCAAAGGCTCTTTGACATGTGAGAATTCCACACCAGCTTCTTTATCCTGGTGATGCTGAGCTGCAAGCACTAGCATGCATAGCATGGGGGTGGGAGGGGCAACTGCCCCTATCTTTTTTGTTAAATGTCAACACATGCCCTCATGAGAAATCATATATTCATGTTTTACTTCTGAACTGCACTACTACATCACATTGTATCAAATGTCTTACAATTCAACACCTATTTGCATTTAAAATGTTTTCAGGGTAGTTAGTGCATCAAAACATTGCATACAGTACTTTAAAGAAAATATTCAAATATATAAAATTTAGCCATGCTTGATAATATTGATTTCTTTTACCCATAACCTCCTGCTAAGGCTAGCTGTTTATGCACAATTTTTCAATGAAAAAGCACAGTCTACCTTTTTTGTTAGTTAACCCCACTTCTCTTATTATGGAACACTACCTACACTGGAGCCAGTGCTTATCACCAGCTTCCTTACCGTTTTAAAGAATGTCTCCTTTTACATTTAAATTACTAAAAGAACTTTCTTCTAATTGAGTATGGTCACTACTCAAAGGAAAAGTGCACACACATTTATACTAAATCTGGAAACCTTTTATTGGACCTAATCATATTCATTTTTTAAGTTTAAATTCAAAACTTAAATATTTATGTACACCTTTATCAATTGCCTTATCATTTCAAACAATACCACATATTTTCACACAATGTCTTTAACTGAACATATTCCCAAACTCACTTAAATTCCTTCAAATATACTTCAGTCACAGAGATCTCTTTTACATTGCACTATATACTCCTACTTACCTAAATTGTCTTTTAACACATTTATACTTACTCAAGTTTTATTATTATTATTATTATTATTATTATTATTATTATTATTATTATT
>JANRMT010049829.1:51624463-51642882 GCA_026402145.1 Polypterus bichir lapradei
TTATTATTATTATTATTATTATTATTATTATTATTATTATTATTATTATCCTTTAGCATCTACTATTTAAAGCATTTACACACTCCTTGCCTTTCGTGCTTATATTTATTTCACTCCACACAGAGAACATACAAATCGGAACTTTCATTTCCTGTTGCCAGGCAACAGTGCTAAGCACTGCACCATCACTCCACATTTACTTAAATTACCTAACAACTCATGTAAAACATTTAAAACAACATTCATAACATATACGTGCACCTTCACATTTAGAACTTATTTAACAAGTAAGCTGACATACACACACACAACACAAGCATTCGTCTATGCTCAATGCACATTCTGCACTTATGAGTATATACTCAACATCATACACACATACTAGCAGCATTTTATTTCTGAAAGAAATTGTCTCCCTTATATTTCATAACTATCAAAAGAACATTTTTCAATAAGACTTGACCAGGGTCTGAAATAACGATGTTTTATACATTTATAAAATGTTTTATAAGCAAAGTGGAGATATCACACATATTCAAAGCTCATATTTTAACCCAAATTGATCCAGAGCTCTGGAAGTTTATATCAGACATTTCAAAATATTGTGTGCACAATATATTTTCAGAAAACATGCAGTTTAATACACGTCATTTCTTAGACATAGAATTCATTTTCAAACACACAGCATTTTTTCAACACGTTTAAAGCACTTTCAAACATACCTATCATTATGATAAAGTGAGGTCCATGACTGCTTGGCGTTTTCAAATAAATAATCCCTACACTCTTGTTTTTGTGTTAGGGTGTGGCAGCATAGTGAGTGGCTACCTTGTACGATATGGGAGCAGACAGCCCTGCACTTAGTGCACAGGTGTAGGATGATCTGTGACCCTAATTGACACTGGGAGCTTCTCTTTACCACAGCTGTGACACGTACCCAGGTTAAAAAGGGAAATGCGAGTGCGAGGAGGAGGAACTGAGAATGGAAAACAAAGAGAAAATGAATGGAGGTTAAAGACAGAAGAAGGCAGGAGGCGGAAGGAGATGGTGTGGGAGTGAGCAAAATGAAGAAAGCAGGCTCGAGGGAGAGAAAGCAGGCAGCTTGGAAGTGAGCCCCGAAGAGGAGTGTGTGGCCAACACTTGGGGGCGGTGGGGCTTTTGCTATTGGGGTGGTTGGAATAGGCTAAACTGCAATGAGGTGCAAGAGTGACCAGGAGTTAAGACGGCTCGACACGGAAGATTTGAAAGGCAGCAGGGGTTGAGGAAGCTTGGGAGGAGAGCCCCAGTGTGAGCACCCTGGCCGTTGGGGACCCAAGCTGAGGTCCAGAGATGGAGCCTTTTCATAGCCATGGTACAGCAAGAACACAGACCTGAGGAAGGTCAGCTGCATCTGCTGTTAGGGCGACTCCTCTGCTGCAAGGCACGCACGGGATAAGCACAGGTGCCGCCAGTTAAAAAGATCAAGGCACCAGGTTTTTAAAAAGGATAGTTTCCTGTAAGTTGGTTTTAACCTCGTTATAATGGATATGTTTTCTATTTTAATTTTAACCTCCACTTCACCTTTGTTTTTAATTGGATAATTTATTTATTGAACTATTTTTTTCAGCACTGCACTTTTGGAACATTTTGATTACTTTTTAATAAAAGCACTGAGCACTTTGCACCTTCCCCTTGCTTCATGTGTGTTTTGTCCCCATCAGCCATGCTAATCCAGTTACATTATCGACGGTGTCAGGTTCAAGAGGCTCCCATAAATGAAGAGGGAGCAAGGAACTAATCCACACCATCATAGTCATTCCTTTCACACATCCTCTCAATCTCTCTCACTCTCTACATTGTACTCTCATCTCACATTCAACTTTGCTGCACATTTATATCTTAGCATTTTAAGTGACTATTCTAAAAAATCCCATTTTCAACTTTCGTACATACCGATATCACAGACGCTACTACCATTAAACTTCTCTTTATTTTCCTGATCAATGTAAACTGTTAGAAAGCCTGTACAAGCAAAAACAGGGCATACAAACACTACCCAGCACTGCACATTAAGACATAAAAAAACAAAAAAAAAAAAGGACTCTAGAGGAGAATGTGTAACTGCCTTTACTATCTAGACAAACAAACAAACAACCAACTTCCTGTTTATTGTATCTTTTAATTACTCCTCAGCAAAATGCCTTAGAGGGAGCAGCCTGTTACATCATGGTCAGAATGATCGGAGAAACAGAGAATAGAGGTTCATTTTATAAGCTTTATTTCATTATGGCACACAGTCATGCATACACTTATACCCCCAGTCTCTCTGAGTGACTCTATACCAGTTTAGGGTTGTAATTTACCCTTGCATAACTATTTTTGGGTTATGTGAGGAAAACAGAAGAAAATGCAGATATTGGGAGAACAGACTCCATATTGAAAGAGATTAGGCCAGGAAATGAGTGCAAGGTGCAAGGAAGCAGCTCAAACCACTACAGGCATGTGAACATAAGCATGAAATTTGTTAGAACTCAAAGGCAGGGTTTGATGTCACACAATTATATATTTGTTCCTTATGGCTAAGAAATAAACACAAGAGCAATAGTGCAACTGTGTTTCACAATAATTTTGGTAAATATGTCTCCTGTTTGACCTAATGCTCAAGAAAGTCATGAGAAGTATTGTCATCAACAGAGGTGGGGCAAAATTAAACCAAAGCCTGCACTATATACAGTAGCTTATGTCGATGATATGGACTTACTTGGAAGGAACCTAAAAGTGCTCAAGGAGAGCTTCATACATCTTAAGCAACAGTTGGCATAGGCTGGCCTATTAGTCATTGAGATCAAGACAAACTACATGGTTACGAACAGAGGTAACTGGCCACGAGCCAGTGGTGGTCAAGTACTACAGTTTCTAAAAGGTGGAGACATTCAGGTACCTTGGCTCCCTAATAACTGAGGACAGTGAAACACACCTGGAGGTCATGGTAAGGATAAATGCAGGAATCCACTGTTACTTAGGCATGCAGGATTCATGAGATCTCAGTTATTGTCACGGCAGATCAAAAAGACTGTATACAGGATGTTATTCAGTCTGTTATGTATGACTGTTAGACCTGGATGCTGATGCCTAGGGTCAAGAAGGTGTTGAACATATGGGAACCTAAGATCCTCTGCAGAATTTGCGGACCTATATGGAGCAGAGTATGGTGAATCTGTACAAATGTTGAGCTCTATAATTTTTTTGATGAGTTATCCATACTGTCACAGATGAAGAGGGTGAGTCTGCATTGGGTTGGCCAACTCAAAGAGATGCCAGATGGGCAAGCAGTAAGTAAAATGTTCAAACAGAGGCCACAAGGGTGGCACCGTCCAGGAAGACAGCAGAAGAAGTGGAAGTTGACCTTCATGGCTTCTGGGTCCAGGGCTGGAGGTGGCATTCCAGGAACAGGATGATTGTGAGGGAATGGATGACCAGGCCAGGGCTCTGCAAGGGTGGTAGTATTAGTGATCATGATTATTTTCTGTATATGTAAATCATGTTCCTTTGTTCTACTGCCCTGTCCAAGTTCTCATTGGTCTTTCACAGCAACCATGGGTGAAGAGACAAAAGACAAGACAGCAAGAAAGAGAGAAAGAGAGAGAGAGAGAGAAAGAATTGTACTATTATTCCCTGGAATACTTCTGATTTAGTCTTAGTCAAAGATAAAAAATCCTCACTAAATTAAAACTGGTTTAAGAAAAAGAAGATGCTGGTTTTCATCTTCTGAGTGTATTTATCAACAGTAAAAAAGCTGCAGTGGCTAGTGAAAGATGTGAAACCTTGAAAAGATTAAGATAAACAACAGAACTGCTAAACCATGCTTAATATTTTAGGTGATTTTGAATATCCATCAAAAAAGTGTGTTTAAGGCACAGATTTTGCACAGAATAATTAACATTGGCAGCTATAAATATTTTATTCTGTGTTGCAGTATGTTTAGTTTGGTAACATTATGATGCATTTCTGTGCTACAAGTCTGTTTGATAAATTTATAATTTGCTTCAGAGTTTTGAATAAAATTTTAAAATGCTTCTGAATCAAATACCCAGAACCTAAAACTTTTTGAGTTTTGTGCATATAGACTTTTTGACTCTTAATGAGGGATTACTAGGATACAAAGCGTAATACCTCTGACTTACTCTCCTACACGAACCTAAATAAATGACCTAACTTCTCCTTCTGCTTTATGGGAATTTTAAACAGTTCTTCTCAAAAAGGGACAATATGCTCACAGGGACAGGGGCAATAAATAATGTTTTAATTGGGAATTAATGATGACTTTATCTGAAAAACAAGAATAAGATGTGATATAAGAATTTAATGGCTGTCTTTTCTATGTTGTCTAATACATAATGAAACACTAAGATCTGAGTGTGTGTTCTGTCCCTCAGAGTAATCTGATTGGTCAGTTTGCCTTTGGTGACACAATTAAAAGAAGAAAGCAGTCTGCAGTCTTTATAGCTTGAAACTCCCCAGAGCCCCCAACTCTTACCATAAATCTTACACTGCTTAGTTTATCTCATATAAGAGTTAGGTCATGTCCTGTGGTCCTCATTTAGCAAACATTTATCAGCTTATTGCTTACAGAGATCATTAATTGTCTTATCAGTAACTGTCTGTCCTTGAAGCTCCACAATACTCCTTTAACAAAATAGAACATAATTACCTTCACATACCTCTAATGACCATTGAGCATATATCCTTTCACAATGGTGTGTGACAAAGATATAATATATATGTTTTATAAGTTCATTTCTGCATGTGTTTCTGTGGTGTATTTAAGGATAAGGGCATGCGTTTTGTTTAAAGAATATACAAAAGGTGATTACCTAGCTGATATCAGAATGTTAGGAGAACAAACACGGTGCCAATTCATGGTATTGGTAATCTTTAACTTCAAGGACATTTTGACTCAGCTTCCATTAAAGGCAATTGTAAAATTAATACATAAAATACTTACTTCAGTCACCTTTTATTTGATGACTATTACATTGTAAATGTTAATGTTTTATTCTTTTGTTTTATTGATGCTTTATTTTTTACCATTATTTAGTTGTACAGTAATCCCTTGCTATATCGCGCTTCGACTTTCTATCACTCTATCGCGGATTTTATATGTAAGCATAACTAAATATATAACGCGGATTTTTCGCTGCTTCGCGGGTTCTGCGGACAATGTGTCTTTTTACTTCCTGTACATGCTTCCTCAGTTGGTTTGCCCAGCTGATTTCATACAAGGGACGCTATTGGAGGATTACTGAGAAGCTAACCAATCAGAGCACGCGGTTAAGTTCCTGTGTGCTGAATGCAGTGTTAACCAGGAAGTCTCGTCTCGCATATTCAGCATCAACGTGTTTCGCTATGTAGAGATAACTTTTGTGCTCTTTTGTGTTTATCTTTGTGCATAGTCAAGCCCTTCATTAAGGCTCCAAAATGATCTGCTCCTGCTACTGCTTCAGGGGCCGTGCCCAAGCGCCAACGGAAGATGTTAACGATTGCCGAAAAGGTAAACGTTTTGGATTTGTTGAAGGAAGGGAAAAGTGACACCGCTGTAGGACGCCATTACAGCATCAATGAGGCTACGATTCTTTTTATTTAAAAAGTAGGAAAGGAAAATAAGATCTATGGCCGCAGTGTCCTTTTAACCAGGGTGCAAAACGAGTTGTAAGTGGATGTAATAAGGCAGTAGTCTGGATGGAATCTGCTTCAGGGATTTGGATTGAAGACTGCCAGAAGAAGAACAACGTCAGTGCTACACAATCGCCTGAAGAGGCTCCTTTAGAAGGGCTGTAACGCTCTCCTTTGTTGTGCAGTAAAATTAAACTCACTGTTATCGGACAAGTCATCGTGTCATTGGTGGTGAGTAACCATAATTAATTTTCTACTTACAGTACTTAGTACATGTACATACGTTTAGTGTCACTGCACACACATTTACTGTATACTATTTTTCTTACATTGTACGTATTTATTGCTGGTGGCCTGTCTATCGTAATGGCTGTAACATATGTGATATTGGAGGCACTCGATATCTTTATAATAATATTTAGGTTTTACTGTATATAAACAGTGTGTTTATATACATAATTTCAATGAATCTTACCTAATATCTAAGAGAATACAAAGGGATTATGCTGTATAACTGTGCAGGGAATATTTATAAACAGTGTGGGAGAGTTTATAAGGGCTTAAAATATATAAAAATAACCATACAAACATATGGTTTCTATTTCGCGGATTTTCATCTATCGCGGGGGGGTCTGGAACACAACCCCCGCGATTGAAGAGGGATTACTGTATGTTGGTGACATTATGAAGCATTACAATTTTATATTTGGCTTCTATGAAGCCAAACATTACTAGGATTGTCTTTTCCCATTTTATTTCTTCTTCTCATTCTTTGTCTTGTTCAGGTTAGGAAAATTCACCTTTGACCCACATTTTACTAAAGAGACATAAGCATTTATTACATTGACAAGATGGGAATAAAACACATGAATAAAGTTTAAGCACAAAAGAACCAATTAGTTATCGCATACTGCAGACTTAGGAAGTTAAAAGATGAAATCCAAAAAAAAAAATAACAAGTTGTCCCCAGCGAGGAATCAAACTCATGTCTTTGAAGCACAGCAAGTATTCTGCACTGTGAGTCAGCTAATCTTAGCACTAAACCATGGAACCTATTGTCTTTTTCTTAAACCTTTTGTGAAAGTGTTTATTTGATGTTTGGACTTCATGCTTCACACATTCTATAGTTTATGCATACATCTTGTAACATTTATTACTAAAATATGAAAAAGTTTCTGTTTTAACAATGTGTTAACACAGATTACTGTAGAAATGGAACACACATGAAATGCGTGTGTTCCAAATAACGATCTATTATTTCCACTCTAAAACTCCACTTCACTCCTAGATAATCAATCAAGGCATGAGCTGGGAGAAGTTTGTGCATGTTCTAAGTCGGTGGGGGGTTGGAATAGCCGGCTGCTTGCAGCTTGTCTTTAATCGGCACATTTAGAGGACAAAGGATGCTGGCGGTGAGGTGAGAACGGTTTTAAGGTGGGCCAGATCTACAGGATTTTTCGTAGATTCTGGTAATTCTAGTGTTAAGTGCTTTATCTTCAGTAACTTGGAGGTCTCCTTGAATGTTTCTGAGGTAAAAGGCGTCCCTTGGTCCGTTAGGACTCCTCTAGGGATGCCATCTCGCGCAAAAAACCCAACTAGTTCCCGTGCGATTGCTTTAGAAGTAGCCGAGTGCAAGGGAACGGCCACTGGGTATTAGGTTGTATAATCCACGAGGACTAGCATATATTTATGTCCTTGGGCTGAGGGTTCCAAGGGTCCTATTATATCGACCCCAATTCAGTCAAAATGAACAATCAGAGGAAGGGGCACAAGAGGAGCGCAGCCCCTCCTGAGAATTTGCCACAGTTGACACTCCGGACAGGAAATGCAAAAAATTGCGAACCTCCTCATTAATCCATGGCCAGAAAAACTGGCGCTTGATTCGCTCTAATGTTTTGTCAGAGCCGAGATGGCCTCCAAGAAGGTAGAATTGCGCTAAATCACAGACCTGCCGCCGGTAGGTTCGCAGGATTATCAGCAACTTCCGGTCCTTCCCCTCATGCTCCATGACCTGATATAATAGGTCATTTTCAACAACGAAGTGAGGTCCCTGTAGCATGGGCTGATGCGTGCGTTGGCCGTTGACGAGAACCATTTCATTCTTTGCGTGTTTCAGAGAGTTGTCATTCCATTGTTCTCTCTTGAGCGCCGGTTTAAACTGAAAGTGCAACTCCGAGAGCGGGTCCGGTCTGACCTCAAGGGGCGGAGATTCCTCCCGAGCTTCTGGGGCGCTGGTAGATGACGTAGCGGGCCTTGACGGTCCAGGAATTTCTACTTCACCCTCTTGGCCTTCCGTCTCACTCTCTGCTGGCTGTTTACGTGACGTGGAGGCAGCTTGAGATAAGTCTTTCTCATCTACCACTAGGCCCAAAGCTTGTCCAGGAATACTCAATAGTCTACCACATTTACTTTCAGACCAGTCCCGCCCTAGGATTACTGGAAAAGGTGGATCGGGAAGAACCGCCATGGTGAGTCTTTTAAGGGTTCCTCCCAGACAAATGTAACACCGGGAAGATTTATACACGCAGACGTCTCCATGTATATACCTAAGATTGGTCTTTTTTTTAATCCACCATCGCGGTAAAGCATAACGGCGAGTAACGACGGACACGTTACTGCCAGAGTCGAAGAAGGCCGTCACTGTACACCCATTAATGAGTACCTCCCTGGTATGGGTATCCGCCAGAGGTTCCCTAAGGGTACACAAGCAATATCCCCGCGTCCCCCTGCAGTCCGCCTCGTTCCCAGACAGGTCGCACGCTAGGCGGTCTGGGGACTTCGGAACAGGGTCTGGATTGTGCGGGGGGGATTCTTAAGTGGGACGTAGCTCCCATGGATTTCACTAAAGGGCCATTGTGCCCCCGCAGGTTTCCCCCTGAGGTCTTTATGAGCCGTATAAGCTCCTCCATGGAGTGGAAGTCACCCCAGGCCGACTGGGTAAAATCCTGGGGTAAATGCTGCAGCAGCAAAAAGCAGGCAACCTGCTGCACAATTTGTAATGGGGTCAAATCAAATGGCCATAGCCACATACCCACCTGCTCCCAGAGAGCCATATCTTGCTCAGGGAGTGACCTCCTTGGATTGATCTCCCAGTATTGTAGTTCCTTCACCTGCTGGCCTGGGGAAAGCCCATCCTTATCAAGGACTTTGATAGCATAATCAGCCCCTTTTGCGTCCTCCCCAGAAACCAGCCCACGCCTGTGGGTCCCTTCTACACTCTCCACCAGACAGGGCTTTAGCCCGGGTTTGCCCTTTTGGAGCGGAGCCTGCACTCCCCACCCAGAAACTCTGCCCCGGTACTTTCCTACCTGGGTTGTTTTAGGATCCTGTCCTTGTTTCTTTAGGGACATAATCCTGCCGACTACACCACTGTGACAAGAAAACACCCAAAGCATTGTATAGGTTTGGGGAAGCCATCAGTATACTGTGTTCTAGACTGCAAAAAGTAAAAAGGTTGGTAGCAAGTAAAATTTATAAGACAGAGTCCAAAACAGAACTGAATTCCAGAGGAAGGGAGTGAGGCTTTATAGGAAGTATGGGGGAACTGATTTTGTCCTCAGGGCCGGGACTGGAAGTGATGTCATCCTTGGGGCCGGGAACAGAAGTGGCGTGTCCCAAGTCGAGGCAGAGGCTCCTGGTGGGATTTCCCAGGAAAGGTCTGCAGGGAACATAGAAAGAGCATTAGTGCACCCCACCACCCCCTGGGTAGATGTGTTACCATTATTCTCCAAACCCTTCAGCTGCATCCTATTCACATGTGTGTGACAATATACGTACAGTATATATACATATTGTCACAAACTTGATCACGAGCCATAGTAAGGTTTGGGGCAGCCACCCATATATTATTTTCCTGGCTGCAAAATTGCAAACAAAACAGATAGTACTGGTGTGGACAAATCAGAGTCCAAAATAGAACTGAGAGACTAGGGGAAAGGTCAGAATAGGAAGTGACGTCAAAAGGGCCAGGATTGGAAGGGTCTTCAACCATAGGCTTGGGCCCGGACATGACATCAAGGGGACTGGAACTGGAAAGGTCTTCATCTATAGGTTCCCACCCAGAAGTGACGTCACCAGGGCCAGGTGGAATTTCCCATGAATGGTCTGCAGGGAAGCAAGAAAAAGAATCAGTGCACTCTGAAACATCCCGTTCTGATTAGGAATTGCCCTCTTTCAAGCCCTTTAGCTGCCTCCCATGCGCACATGTGTGACAAAATATATTGTCACGCTTGGGTCACAGATTTGCACAGATACACAGGAGGTCGTAGAGACAAGAAGAATTTTATTCAAACACCGCAAACAAACATCTCCTATCTGAGTATATCCACGGTTCCTTCCCGGCTTCTTCTGGAAAGGTCTCATCCTGCCTGCTATGCCACTGTAACAAGAATGAGTCGGAGACATCATAAAGAGTTGGGGCAGCCACCCGTATAATTTTATCGGCTACAAAACTTGTTTTTTAGTAGCACAATGTGCTTAGTTCAGAGTCCAGAACAGAACTGCCTGTACTGAGGCAACATGGCAGTTTTAAAGGCCTGGAAGGGAAATGACGTCATCTGTGCAGAAACTGGGAGTGGCGTCCTCATGCCAGGAAGTGACATCATCCTTAAGGGCGGCAACAGGCGGAATTTCCCGGGAAAGGTCTGCAAGGGACTGAGAGAGATAGTCAGTACACTCCGCCAACCCCTGGCCTTGATAAGAATTACTAGTGTTTAGGCCCTTCAGCTGTTTCCCATGCGCATGTGTGTGACAATATATATATATATATATATATATATACTGTATATATATATATATATACAGTATATATATACTATATATATATACAGTAATCCCTCCTCGATCGCGGGGGTTGCGTTCCAGAACCCCCCGCGATAGATGAAAATCCGCGAAGTAGAAACCATATGTTTGTATAGTTATTTTTATATATTTTAAGCCCTTATAAACCCTCCCACACTGTTAACATTATTAGAGCCCTCTAGACATGAAATAACACCCTTTAGTCAAAAGTTTAAACTGTGCTCCATGACAAGACAGAGATTACAGTTCTTTCTCACAATTAAAAGAACGCAAACATATCTTCTCTTCAGGAGCAGAGAATTTCAGAGAGAGAGCGCTCGCAAAGAAAAGCAAACAATCAAAAAATCAATACAGGGCTTCTGTGCTTTTAAGTATGCCCCACTGCGATAAAGCGGCATTTTTTAGAGGAGCGTCTGTATCTTTATCTTCTAAGCAAACAGCCTCTGTGCAAACAGCCCCTCTGCTCACATCTCCTCCGGTGCAGAGAACGTCAGAGAGAGAGCACGAGATTAAAGCAAACAATCAAAAAATCAACAAGTGTGCTTTCTTAGAGGTGCGTCCGTATCCACTAGGCAAACGGCTTCTGTGCAAACAGCACCTCTGCTCACACTCACACCCACTCTGTCAGGCGCAGAGAATGTCAGAGAGGGTGAGATAGAGGCAGAGACAAGCAAACAATCAAGCACCACGCGGAAGCATATCTTATAGCATTGAGGAGTTTTAGTTAATATGTAATACATGCTCTGATTGGGTAGCTTCTAAGCCATCCGCCAATAGCGTCCCTTGTATGAAATCAACAGGGCAAACAAACTGAGGACGCATGTACCATAAATTAAAAGACCCATTGTCCGCAGAAATCCGCGAACCAGCGAAAAATCTGTGATATATATTTAGATAGATGCTTACATTTAAAATCCGCGATAGAGTGAAGCCGCGAAAGTCGAAGCGCGATATAGCGAGGGATTACTGTATATATATATATATATATATATAAAAAAATATATATATATATATATACACATACATACATATATATTCTGCTCGAAAAAAATTAAAGGAACACTTTTTAATCAGACTATAGCATCAAGTCAATGAAACTTCTTGGCTATTGATCTAGTCAGTTAAGTAACAGTGTTGTTAAACAGTTTCAGCTGCTTTGTTGTTAATTAAATTAACAACAGGTGCACTAGAGGGGCAACAATGAAACGACCCCCAAAACAGGAATGGTTTAACAGGTGGAAGTCACTGACATTTTTCTTTCTTCATCTTTCCTGACTGTTTTTTCACTAGTTTTGCATCTGGCTACAGTCAGTGTCACAACTGGTGGGATGAGGCGATACCTGGACCCTACAGTAGTTGCACAGGTAGTCCATCTTCTCCAGGATGGCACATCAATATGTGCCATTGCCAGAAGTTTTGCTGTGTCTCCCAGCACAGTCTCAATAGCATGGAGGAGATTTCAGGAGACAGGCAGTTACCCTAGGAGAGCTGGACAGGACCGTAGAAGGTTCTTAACCCATCAACAGGACAGGTATCTGCTCCTTTGGGCAAGGAGGAACACAATGAGCACTGCCAGACCCCTACAAAATGACCTCCAGCTGGCCACTGGTGTGAATGACTCTGACCAAACAAACAGAAACAGACTTCATGAGGGTGCCTTCAGGGCCCGACGTCCTCTATTAGGCAATGTACTCACTGCCCGTCACGGTGAAGCTCAATTGGCATTTGCCATAGAATACCAGAATTGGCAAGTCCACGACTGGCGCCCTGTGCTTTTCACAGATGAGAGCAGGTTCAACGTGAGCACATGTGACAGATGTGAAAGGGTCTGGAGAAGTGCTGGAGAACGTTATGCTGCATGTAACATTGTTCAGCATGACTGGTTTTAGTGGTGGGTCAGTGATGGTCTGGGGAGACATATCCATGGAGAAGAGCACAGACTTGTACGGGCTAGACAATGGCACCTTGACTGCCAGTAGGTATTAGGATGAAATCCTTGGACTCATTGTCAGACCCTATGATGGTGCACGACAATGCGTGGCCTCATGTGCCGAGAGTATGCAGGCAGTTCCTGGAGGATGAAGGAATTGATACCATTGACTGGCCCCCACGCTCACTTGACCTAAATCCAATAGAACACCTCTGGGACATTATGTTTCGGTCCATGTGACGCCACCGGGTTACAGCTCAGATTATCCAGGAGCTCAGTGATGCCCTGGTCTAAATCTGGGAGAAGATTCCCCAGGACACCATCCATCATCAGGCATGCATACAAGAATGAGGGGGCCATACAAACTACTGAGTACGATTTTGAATTG
Source organism: Polypterus bichir lapradei (assembly GCA_026402145.1). Classification (NCBI taxonomy): domain Eukaryota; kingdom Metazoa; phylum Chordata; class Cladistia; order Polypteriformes; family Polypteridae; genus Polypterus; species Polypterus bichir. The sequence goes on from JANRMT010049829.1 coordinate 51,637,234, forward strand.
CTGCAGTGAAATTTTGGTAAAATGAACTAGCCTTCACATCACTGACAATTGGTTGATAATTTTCATTTCCATCAAACGATGTGGCATCCTTTCATTCCTAACATATTAACCAGTCCATATCAGTATAGATATCCAGATCCCAATTATGATAGGTTTCCTTAATAAAAAAAAAAAAAAAGCAGACCGATTGAGACATCTGATATGTGCATGAAAACCTAAGAGACTGATCAAATAGGACACCTAAAAAGGGATGCATGAGAAGAAGTAGAGAGGGTAGTAAGTTTTTGTGTAATTGCTGAGTTCAGATCAGGGAGCAGAAGGGGCTGGCGAGTAGGCAAAAATGATTGTGAGGACAGATCCTTGGGGCACCCTATAAGTCAAAGAGGCAGAAGCACAAGTTTCCTTGTCCACACAGATGGAGAAACTCTTGTAGGATAAGTATAAGGTAAACCAAGCCAAGGCTGAACTAGCGATACCCACAAGGCTGAACTAAGATCAAACAGTACTAACACAGAACACTTGTCTGTATCTGCAGCCATTAATAAATCGTTGGACAATTTAAGGACCGTAGTTTTTGTGGAGTGATGCTTTCAAAAGCCTGAAAGATTTTTCTCAAGGAAAACACTCAGCTGTTGTTCAACAATCTTTTATACATTTTTTGAGCAAAATGGGAGTTTGTAAATGGGCCTGTAACAAAGGATATACAGATATTAATAACACAAAACTAATTAAGATAATTATAGTGGGTCTTGTCTTAAGAGGACAATGTCCAATGTTTTATTTTAAAAAGTGTCTTCCCACAATAAGCACTTAGGCAGAAAGCAGCTTCAGATAGTGGCATTCCTTTAAACATGCTGCTTAACAGTGAATCAAATACATTTAAAAAAAGAATAAAGGTATCAATAACAGATTTCACAGAAACAAAGCACGTAGAGATATCAGAAGAACAGCATTATGTTTAACATGCACATCTAAGTCAAGATTAGAATAGAAAGAGAATGCAGAAACTATACAAAAATGAAGGAACTATAAAACACAATACTTAAACATCTGTGGAAAACCATGAACACTTTAATTAGGAGAGAAAAGAAAATTCAATATGGAACATGCATAGAATTGGTTAAGCAGATATTCAGAGTAAACTGATGCTTGGCATTTTCATTTAAGACAATAAAACATTATCTTTCTAGAGTTTTAAACATTGCTTGTGAAAGCTTTCTGCACAATCATAAAAGCTGACATAGATTATCCACAGAGGACCTTTACTAGGAAAGACTCTATTTATGCCTTACGAGCAACAAGCATTTCATTGATTATCAGGCAGTCCTTTGAGCATTCTGAAAACCTGATGGAAGAAACTTAATCTGGGATTTCAAGCAGGGACTGTGAATCAGAAAAAGATTGCTCAGAGGATGAGATGTCTCAATATTGTAAAGTAAACTGAACTAGAATTCCAAGAAGACGCACAAATTAAATGTTACCTACAGTATTTGTACAAAAATGGATAGCCGCAAAGGTGCAAAATGTTTGGTGAGTCAAGGTACATCGAATCATTTGAACCTCACCCATATGTTCAAATATTCCAGACGCTAGCTTACATATAAAGGGAATACAATGTATAAATTAACTTTATTTAGTGGAGTGTCATATTTTTAAAGATTGATCTGTTGGTTGCCATAGAAATTTCATCTTCTTTTTATACTTATGTACTGGTCTAAAGTCATCAGAACAGCTCCTGCTAGGAGGAAAAGGTAGTGAAATATTTTTATTCAGCAGGTAAAGTTAATCAATAAAAAAATAACTTAAAAAATATAAGTTGATAACAAAACGTTGCTTGAATGACACCGTCTAAGACTAAGAATATTCGTAAGAGAAAGCATTTTATAGAGTTATATCAGTTTCAGCAAGAAAATACAGTATAAGGTATGCATTATCTAACAATATTTTAAAATTATAATGCTTCATTTTGCTTTTCTGTTTTTGAACCTCTTTAACCTAAATGTCAAACCAGAAGCAAATGGAGCCAAGGCAGAAACCCATGGGATACCACACAGAAAGAACATTTCTTTCTTGAAAGAGTGGGTCCATATAAACACTAAGTTTTAACTTAATAAACACAGAATTATTTTCATCCATCCATCCATCCTCTTCTGCTTATCCGAGATCAGGTCACGGGGGCAGTAGCTTGAGCAGATGTGCCCAGACTTCCCTCTTCCTGGCCAATTCTACTAGCTCTTCTGGGGGAATCCTGAGACATTCCCAGGCCAGCCGAGAGACATAGTTCCTTCAGCGTATCCTGGGTCTTTCCCGGGGCCTCCACCCGGTTAGACTTGCCTGGAACACCTCACTAGGGAGGCATGCAGGAGGCATCCTGATCAGATGCCCAAGCCACCTCATCTGACTCCTCTCGATGCGGAGGAGCAGTGGATCTACTCTGAGCTCCTCCCGGATGACTGAGCTTCTCACCCTATCTTTAAGGGAAAGCCCAGACACCCTGTGGAGAAAACTCATTTCAGCTGCTTGTATTCGCGATCTCGTTCTTTCGGTCATTACTCACAGCTCATGGCCATACGTGAAGGTAGGAAAGTAGATGGACCTGTAAATTGAGAGCTTTGCCTTTCGGCTCAGCTCCATTTTCACCATAACAGACCGATGTAGAGCCAGCATGACTGTGGATGCCACACCGATCCGCCTGATGATCTCCCGCTCCATTCTTCCCTCACTCGTGAACAAGATCCCAAGATACTTGAACTCCTCCACTTGGGGCAGAATCTCACTCCCAACCCTGAGAGGGCACTCCACCCTTTTTCGGCTGAGAACCATGGTCTTGGATTTGGAGGTGCTGATTCCCATCCCAATTGCTTCACACTCGGCTGCGAATCGATCCAGTGAGAGCAATGGCAATTTTACTGTGCAGTTTCTTATGGATTGAACAGAAGAAGAGCTGTGCTGTTGAAATTGGTCCAATATTTATGGGGGAAAATCCCCAGAGACAAGAACATACAAATGTCAAAACAGAAGCACCACCACTCTCAAATCTGTATATGTGAAAGGTTAGTAACATGTGTATTGTATCTATTCACATTTTTTTATTTGTTTAATTTCCTTTATTGACATATTAATAAAAAGCAAAAAGTAAAAATTCTAAATATTACCCACAATATATATTAGAATATTCATTTTCTTTTTTAAATTTCTACATTTAAGCTGTATATAACTCATCCATACATTTTAATATTGTTTTAAATGCAGAATGTTGCTTACTTGGCAAAGAAAAAATTAAATCTTCTGTGTCCAATAGAATCACTGCCTATTTTACAGAGTGTCTCACTTTAACAACCTTCCAGTAGGATATTTGTGGCTGATTTTATGAAAAGTGATGCAGAAATTGATAGCACTATTGCATACATACTGTTAGATTGTTCTGGATTATTGCTGGCGGATTATTTCTCAACCTCTTGTTTTCACTCTGCTTTCCTTCTTTCTTAAAATGCACTGCGAAGGAGGGACACCAGATATAAATGAATATGTGAGGCTCATGCTGACGAGACAATGAATAAAACCGTAATTTTATCTATTCATGACAGCCAGTGACTAATGGTAATGGAGCTCCCAGCCTAGTGCTAAAAAGAGGATGGATTATTTGAGAAAAATGCAGTTTAGGAATGACAGTTCTTCACAACCCACTCATCTTTAGAATGCATTTGAAAGGGTCTAAGATTGTTTAGCAGTGCAAATTCTCATAATCAATCACTCTCCATCACACAAACTGCATGAGGTCATCTGCCGCCTAAACATAAATGATGAAAGGGTATTAAAACCTATTTTTACCTAAATACTTTCAAAGCAGGAAAAAAAACCTTAAAAAAGAAAAAAAACTTAAATTAGTGACACAACTAGAAAAGGTCAAATGACTTCAAGTTACAGCACAGCATGAGCATTTATACACGGATACACCAGGCTTTATAATATCAGCAGAAGCAGTGCAATAATTATTTTGATTTTATGACATTAATCCAATTAATCAGTGTAGGATTAATAACAGCACTTTTATCTGCAAAATTTACTCAGATTACATTTCCTTTTATTCCATGTAGATTTACATTTGTGTGTGTGTGTATATATATTACATATGTGTGTGTGTGTATGTTCATTCATTACCTGAGGGGATAATGTAGAATCAACAATCCACCTAATAATAATAAAAAAAAACAAAACTTTACATTTATATAGCTCTTTTCTCACTACTCGAAGTGCTCTATACACAGGGAGGACCTGGGAAACGAACCCACAATAACCTGCAAGTATCTGAGAAGGAAAGGAAGATACCTACACAAACCTATAGCTCCACAGGATGGAACCTGAACCCATAAGGAATGCTCCATTTTCAGATATGAACATTAGACGGTTATGGGAACTACTGTGAGATCTCTTACAAATTGCCAAAATCGGCTTTGGCTGTATCATTTATGCCACAGGGCCAGCCTTGTTTAGCTAGTTTAGTATAGAAATTGTGTTATGTATACAGCAGTAGGGCTTCGGTTTTACAGCAAACAGGGTGGATTTGGTGTTGTTTAAATTAAGATTTATTAATTTACTTGATTCAATTAAAAGATGGGCATGGCATTATGGCATCATGTCATCACTGCTGTGGTAACTGTCTGTGCAGCCTCTGCATATTCCTAGCTGGGTGCTGCACTTTCACATGAAAAGATAAGGAGAGTCACATGAGTAGAGTTATACTTAGTCTTTCTGAATGTTTCTTTTCTGTGGGTTGCTGATTAGCTTTGTTTGTTTGCATATTAACTTTCACTATATTTTGAACATTTTTTCCTTCCTGTTTTCTACTCTTTTACTCTGGTTCATATGTTATTTTCTATCTCCGGTCTTTCCTTACTGCAGATTGTATGTTTTTGGATCTAATAAAAGTAATTTACAGTTTCTGCTTTTGTGCTATCTTATGTGCAAAAGTTACACAAATAATCAGAATTAGATGACATGATAAAATCATTTCTCTAGATACTACTACATACTTGGCAGATGTAAAATTATAAATGTATGCATAATTACAATACAACTTTTATCACAGCACAGTCACTTCTAGGTAGTTTGGATTCAGAAAGTGACTGGACCCTTTTACTTTGTGAATATTTTATTGTGTCATAGATTTAATTTTAAATGGGTAAATTTGCCAGTTTTGTCTAGCAACCAGCACTCAATACTCATAATGGCTAAAGTGAAAACATGTTTTCAGAAAGATTTTCAAATTTATTTAAAATCAAAAATGGAATCCTCTCATTCACATAAGTGTTCAGACCCTTTGCTGTGGCACTCCAAATTGTTGTCAGGTGCAACCTGTTCATTTTACTTGAGATGTGTCTAGAATGTGATTGGAGTCCAACTGTGGCAAACTGAATGGACTGGACAAAAAAGGCAAATGCCTGTATATATAAAGTCCCGCTATTCACACTGTATGTCAGGCCAAAAATGAAACCATGAAGCCCAAGGAACTCTCTATTGATTTCAGCAATCTAATTGTGGATGAGGTACAGATCATGGCAACAATATACATTAATTGTTTAATAAATTATTATTAATAAAGTATCTATCTATCTATCTATCTATCTATCTATCTATCTATCTATCTAT
>JANRMT010049829.1:51642892-51669912 GCA_026402145.1 Polypterus bichir lapradei
TATCTATCTATCTATCTATCTATCTATCTATCTATCTATCTATCTATCTATCTATCTATCTAAAACCATTTCTGAAGCTCCCAGTGACACAGTGGTCTCAGTGATTGTGAAATGGAAAAAGGGAGATGAAAAAAGAACCCAATGTTCACCTTCACAAACTTTCATATGTCAAATGCTTGGATGAGAGAATCTCTCCTAAGGGCAATATTCTCAGTATCACTCCATCAATCAGGAGTTTATGGTAGAGTGGCTAGATGGAAGGCACTCTTGTATGTAAAAGGTATATGACAGTCTAATGGATTCTGCCTGTGGAAAAAAGACCCTCTAGTCTAATTAGAGAAAGAATTCAACTCTTTAGGCACTTCTCATTACCCGCCTAATACCATCCCTTTGATGAAGAATGGTGGTGGCAGCACCATGCTATGGTGGTGCTTCTCAATGGCAATGACAGGGAGACTGCTCAGAATTGTGGATAGTATGAATGCAGCCAAATATAGTAAGGTCTTTGGGGGGAAAAAAAAACCTGCTCCAGAGTGCACACGCCACCTCAGACTGGGTTAAGAGTTCACTTTTCAGCAAAACAATGACACAAACCATTCAGCAAAGACAATGCCATTTAAAATTAAATCTCCAACACAATGTACTACGCAGAAAATGAAAGGTTCTGAATAATTTTGATTTCCCTGTGACATTGCCTAACATTAGTAAACCCACCTAATCCAATTCAGGGTAATAGGGGGCCAGAGTCTATTTCATCAGCACTGGGAGTAAAGCAGAAATCAGCATGGATTAGAGTGCCAGTAAATTGGGGGACCTAGTCATGCGCAAACTCACACACAAACACTCTCTGGTCAATTTTAAATTGCTAGTTTACCTAACCTATATGTCTTTGGGGATGTGAAAAGGCATTACAAAGTGTTTAACAAATGCTGATTGCATGTCGGGAGGTATTAGCTTTTGTCTTCTTATCTATCAGTGGGCAAGAGATGAAAAAACTGTATAAGCTAAGAGACTGTAGTCAAGAGACAGCAAAATCTCTAGATGTTTTTGACTGATGAAAGTTACCCTATGATAATGGCTAGCTTGAAATTCAAAATATGACAGCAGTTGCCATATATGACTGAGGTATAGCTAGTAAGTAAATTTTATCTTCCACATGTGGGAAAATATAAATTGCTCTTTGAGAAATACCACACATTGTGAGACATTAACAGGATGATAAAGCACTGATAAGCCTTCTTGATTACTGTAGCTATATGGACAAGCTAAATTAGACAGCTTGAGATAATGGTACCTAAAAATCTGAAACCAATTCCCATTTCTAGAAAAACTACAATAATGTAAATAGAATAATGGCTTTCTTCCTACTTCTAGAAGTTAACCAGTTCCTTAGTTTTGCTGGGTGAGCTGATTACTTTCAGAGTTAGACAGAGAGAAAAGCTGCGGGCTACGGTATTCCTGCATTTGGGAAAAACATGGAGTATATATATAACTGTCACTTTTCACATGTATCACATCAAGTATTCAGTTATGCAGACTGGTGCAGAATCTTAAATCATTAACCTTATTGGTCAGTTTTTTGGAAATTATGGTCTTATACCTTGAGCTGGAAGTATAGAGTCATATGAAAATGTTTGTGAACCCCTCTTAATTCTTTGGATTTTTGTTTATCATTGGCTGAGCTTTCCAATTAGCAACTTCCTTTTAATATAGGACATGCCTTATAGAAACAGTAGTATTTCAGCAGTGACATAAAGTTTATTGGATTCACAGAAAATATGCAATATGCATCATAACAAAATTAGACAGGTGCATACATTTGGGCACCCCAACAGAGATATTACATCGATATTTAGCTGAGTCTCCTTTTGCAAATATAACAGCCTCTAGACACCTCCTCTATCTATCTATCTATCTATTTATAGCCTTTGATGAGTGTCTGGATTCTGGACTGCAGGTATTGTTGACCATTTTTCCATATAAAATCTCTCCAGTTCAGTTAAATTTGATGGCTGCTGAGCATGGACAGCCTGCTTCAAATCATCCCATAGATTTTCGATGATATTCAAGTCAGGGGACTGTGACGGCCATTCCAGAACATTGTACTTCTCCTTCTGCATGAATGCCTTTGTAGATTTCGAACTGTGTTTTGGGTCATTTTCTTTTTGGAATATCCAACCCCTGCGTAACTTCAACTTTGTGACTGATGCTTGAACATTATCCTGAAGAATGTGTTGATACTGGGTTGAATTCATCCGAGCCTCGATTTTAACAAGGGCCCCAGTCCCTGAACTAGCCACACAGCCCCACAGCATTATGGAACCTCCACCAAAATTAACAGTAGGTAGCAGGTTTTTTTCTTGGAATGCGTTATTCTTCTTCTACCATGCAAAGTGCTTTTTGTTATGACCAAATAACTCAATTTTTGTCTCATCAGTGTAAAGCACTTTGTTCCAAAATGAATCTGGCTTGTCTAAATGAGCGTTTGCATACAACAAGCGACTCTGTTTGAGGCATGAGTGCAGAAAGGGCTTCTTTCTCATCATCCTGCCATACAGATGTCAGTCAGTCAGTCATTTTCTAACCCGCTATATCCTAACACAGGGTCATGGGGGTCTGCTGGAGCCAGTCCCAGCCAATACAGGGCACAAGGCAGGAACAAATCCCCAGGCAGGGCACCAGCCCACCACAGCCATACAGATGTTCTTTGTGCAAATTGTGCTGAATTGTAGAACGATGTACAGATACACCATCTGCAGCAAGATATTCTTGCAGGTCTTTGGAGGTGATCTGTGGGTTGTCTGTAATCATTCTCACAATCCTGCACATATGCTGCTCCTGTATTTTTCTTGGCCTGCCAGACCTAGGTTTAACAGCAACTATGCCTGTGGCCTTCCATTTCCTGATTACATTCCTTACAGTTGAAACTGACAGTTTAAACCTATGAGATAGCTTTTTTGTAGCCTTCCCCTAAACCATGATACCGAACAATCTTTGTTTTCAGATATTTTGAGAGTTACTTTGAGGATCCCATGCTGTCACTATTCAGAGGAGGGTCAAAGGGAAGCACAACTTGCAATTCACCACCTTAAATACCTTTTCTCATGATTGGACACACCTGTCTATTAAGTTCAAGGCTTAAAGAGCTAATCCAACCAATTTGGTGTTGCAAGTAATCATTATTGAGCAGTTACATGCATTCAAATAAGCAAAATTACAAGGGGCCCACATTTTTGCACAGCTAGTTTTTCACATTTGATTTAATTTCATATAAATAAATAATGCTTCACTAAAAATCTTTGTTTCTAAAACACCCCACTACTCAGATGTTCCTAGGAAATGAAAGACATATCACTGTTATCTTTTTTGTTGAAAATAGAATAAATTATTATGCAGGCTGAGAGAGGTTCCCAAACTTTTTCATAATACTATATGTGACACAGGTTATCAAAATGTCTAAGTCAGACAGAGCAGAAGCTGGAGCAGGACACACAGGCAAGTCTGTATTCTGATGCTCTAAATGAGCATAAAAGCATCTAAGTTCATCTAAGGAGGGGCCTCATTCATAGTAATTGGGTCCACATTACTAGCCTGTAATTGTCTGTATGCCCTGCCATGCATGGTATGCAATAGAAATATTAGATTATGCTGATATTGTCTTTTTGCTGCTCTAATGGCTTTTTAAAGGTCATGCCTACTTTTCTTGTATAGAAGCATATTGCCACATTTAACAGCTTTGATTTGAACTCCCAGCCTGGAGTGCACATTACAGGTTACCCAGGATTTGTGGTTGTTACAGAGTATCCAAGAGTTCATCCTTGGCTCAGTTGTCTGTTCTTCTTATGTATTCTTCTCTGTGTCTTTCAACACTAGAATTACCAAAGCTTAAGAGAAAACTCGTAAATCCGACCCACCTTAAATCCACTCTCACGTCTCCATTCAGCGTCTTTTGTTTTGTGAATGTGTTGATAATCCCAAGCAGCAATTTTTTAGCTATACCATACCCCATCCAAATCCATCCCAAAACCCCCGTTGCCGGAAAAATTGCAATAACCTATCACAACTGAAGCCTTGTTTATCAGGGAGTCAGGTAGAGCTGTATAAGCTAAAAAAATATATCATTATTTGGAACACATTCATTTCATGTGTGTTCCGTGTCTACAAAGATCTGTGTAAGTGTAGGATGACAGGAAATATTGAACACATACCTAAAAGACAAACTTTTTCCATGTTTTAGTACTAACGACAAAATGTAGACATGAAGTGTATAATGTGTGAAGACTGAAGTCCAAATATCAAATAAGCACTTTTACAAAAGATACAAGTATAACAGAACAAATGTGCTTTTTTTCCCCAAGACTATAACCAAAGAAAAAGAAATCAGGTTAGTGTTGCTGGTTATCCTGACTTCTTGGTTGGCGTACAGCGGTTAGAGCTGCTGACTCCTATTCAGGAGGTCCTGCGTTCAAGTCTTGTGTCCCAAAATAAATGTTCTGAGTAGTGAGCTGTTCTTATTTTTACTCTTATACAATAAAAGCATACATTTGATTTGAGTCTGTAACAGCCAGTATAAATGTATGGTACTTGTAAAGGTTAGCATTTTTTTTTTATTCATTTTTATTCTCTCAGTTACGTTCGCCCCGATCTGTCACTGCGGTTTTCAAATAAAGACATGCTATAACAGAGGTGAACTCAGATCAGAGAAAGAGAACAGAAGCCCTCCCCACAAGAAACGTCCACTCACATATAAGAATAACGCAGCTGCACCAGGCGTAAAGGCGAAAGATGGCGCTGTTTGGATACAGTACGAGGTCCGGTGTCATCCTGCCAATCACCTGTCCTTCAAAGAAACAGCACGGCTTACAAAGCTCGTCAACGTATCATGCAAACTCCTGTTTGAGATTTTTTTTGATGGTCTTTACATAAGAAGCATTTATATGTTACTTCTATTAAAGCTGGATCGAATGTTACGTATCTTGATTTATTTACTTATCTTCCTACAGCATAAAGTCACAAGTAGACTGCAGAGCTTCCTCTGTTTGATCGACAAGGACATGCTCGCAAATTACACGTGTAATGCCACGAAAAATGCCTGCTGACACTTCAGTACACGAGCAATGGTATGAGAATGCAGTTAGACTTTTTTTTGGGCACATACATCGTCCAGATCTAAACATTAGCGTGGAGAGACACTCACGTACTGAAGAGTCTCGGAAAGTCTTTTTCTCGTGGGGCGACTTGGATCTTTTCCTGAATAAGATCAAACACAGTTGTGTAGAGTGTGTCAGGAGCTTCCACCTGCAGCTGAAGTCACTTCAGTACACATGTACTGTGTCAGTGTGCCCGTGTCGATCAAACACAGGAAGCTCTACAGTTTACTTGCGACTTTACGTTGTAGGAAGATACCACCTCCAGCTATAGACTCTTCAGTATGCGGGGGACTCTCCACGCTAGTGTTTTGATCTGGAAGGTGTATGTGCCCAAAAAAGAAGTCGTTGCGTTTTCGTACCATTGCTCACGTACTAAAGTGTCAGCAGGCATTTTTCGTGGCATTACACATGTAATTTGTGAGCATGCCCTTGTTGATCAAACAGAGGAAGCTCTGCAGTCTACTTGTAACTTTACGCTGTAGGAATATAAGTAAATAAATCAAGATACGTAACATTCGATCTGGCTTTAATAGAAGTAACATATAAATGCTTCTTATGTAAAGACCATCACAAAACATAATCACAAATAGGAGTTTGTATGATACATTGGTGAGTTTTGTAAGCAGTACTGTTTCTTTGAAGGACAGATGATTGGCAGGATGATTGTCTTTTAGGTATGTGTTCAACATTTCCTGTCATCCTACACTTACACAGATCTTTGTAGACATGGAACACATGTGAAATGCATGTGTTCCAAATAACTATATATTTTTTTAGCCTATACAGTTCTTCCTGACTCCCTGATAAACAAGGCTTCAGTTGGGAGAGGTGTTTGCAGTTTCTCCGGCGGTGGTGGGGATGGTATATCATGCTGCTTGCTGCTTGGGATTATCGACACATTTACAAGGCAAAATGTATGGAGACATGCGAGTGGAGTTAAGGTGGGCTGGATTTACGAGTTTTCCCGTAAGCTTTAGTAATTCTAGTGTTAAATGTTATTTTGTAAATTTTGTTTACATGTTTATATTTATCAGTGTGCATGGTTTTGTTTGTTTATTGCCTTTTATTACTGTGTAACATTATGTATTTATTAGTTCTTTGTTTTATGTACATGACATGATTGGAAAACACAAATTCATGGTAATGGCTCCACCCAGTTGACCAGGAATAACAGTTTATAAACATATGATGAGAAGATAATGTTTTGTGAAGTATCTTTTTTTTAAATCTCTTACATTAGTTCAACCATTTTCCCTTATATTTCCTTAATTATGCAATTTACCATTTAATTATTTTTGAAGATAGCATTCGGGGTGCTTTTAGAAAAGTTACTCAGTTTCTTAAGGGGTGGACTGGCATTAGTTTTATTCTGTGTCTTTGGTCTCCTTTCTGAGTTCTTTGGTCTGCTAATCATTTTGTTTGGCTTTTGGTGGGTTCTTTAACATTTGCTTTGTTTTCTGTTCTTCACTTTAGAGTATCACTTTTGTTTTTAATATACTTGATTTAGTTTGTCAATTGTGGAATTTTAAACATGAAAATTTAGAATTTTCTTTTTCAGTAAAATAAGTATTTTTTTATATGGCCAGGTTTTTGATGTTTTTTTCTTCCTTACTTTTGCAATAATCATAACCCAGCCGCCGTGGCAGTCCCAGTCCAGAGGGTTGCGCCAGGTTGGACATCTGGCATTAAACCTGTGCCAAATCAAATATGCAGATGAAAAACAGAATGTCCCTACCAGATCAGTCAAGGCCTGGGTTACCAACAATCGCCACTGATGATGCTGTCCAGCAGGGTATCAGCGGAAACTATGCTACTGCTAGGCAAAGAAGGCAAAGGAGAACAAGAAGGGAAAATCGGTTTCAAAGACAGTGGGAGAGGAGGAAGGGAAGAATGCAGAGTTCGAAGTCGGAACTTTGAATGTTGGCACTATGACTGGTAAAGGAATAGAGCTGGCCAGTATGACAGAGCAGAGAAAGATACATGTACTGTGTGTACAGGAGAAAAAGTAGAAAGGGAGTAAGGCCATAAGCATTTGAGGTGGGTACAAACTGGGTAGGGGTAATTGTAAATGAAGAGTGTTAAGAGTGTTTTGGAGGTGAAGAGAATATCTGACAGAATGATGAGCATGCTCCGCAAAAGGGATGTGAGATAGAGAAGAAAGAAGATTAGTGAGTTAGACAAAATGGTGGCAAGTGTACCCAAAGAAGAGTGGTGATTGGATTAGATCTTAACAGGCACTTTGGCAAAGGGAACAGTGGAGATGAGGAGGTAATGGGCTGGTATGTTGTAAAGGAGAGAAATGTTGAATGGCAAATGGTGCTTGACTTTGCAAAAAGGATGGAAATAGTGGTGTTGAATACATATTTTAAGAAGAAGAAGGAACACAGGGTGATGTATAAAAGTGGAGGAAGGTACACACAAGTGGACTATGTCCTATGTACAGTAGGAGATGCAATGTGAAAGAGATTAGAGACTGTAAGGTGATGGCAGGGGATAGTGTAGCTAGACGGGATTTATTGATGGTATGCAGGATGACTTTTGAGGTTAAAAAGATGAGAGTGAGAATAGAACCTGAGGAGCTGGTGGTGGAAGCTGAAAGAGGAAGACTATTATGTGAAATTCAGACAGGTATTGAGACAGGTGGTTGGTGGTGGTGAAAACACAGCTTAAGTTGTAAGGAAGGGAGATAAGAAGGTGCTTGGTGTGACATCTGGATAGGGGAAGGAAGACAAAGAGACTTGGTGGAGAGACGAGGAAGTAAAGGAAAGCATAAAGAGGAAGTGGTTAACAAAAAAGAACTGGGATAACCAGAGAGATGACAAAAGCAGACAGGTGTACAAAGGTGAAGAGATAGGAGGTGAAAGGTAAGGAATAGGCATATATAGAGCAATATGAGGAGCTGGATATAAGGAAGGAGAAAAACACTTACCGAATGGCCAGACAGAGGGACAGAGCAGAGAAGGATGTGCTGCAGGTCATGTTGATAAAGGATACAGATGGGAATTCGGTGACAAGCATGCAGAATGTGTTGAAAAGGTGGAAGGAGTACTTTGAAGGACTTATGAATATAGAAAATGAGAGAGTGTTGTACACAAAATATAGACAACATAAAAAGGGCAAAACGATTTGTCTAAAGTGCAATCCAAATCAAATGATCCATAGGCAGACATAAAAAAAAGCAAGAATTTTACAAAAAAACTTTAATTTAAAGAAACAACAGTACTTACAACTCCAACAGAATCTCAGTGTTCTGCTACTGAGTGTCTCTTTTCTGACTCAATATAAAGCCAGAAAGAGGACACAGAAGCAATGATGTCAGGGTGGCCCTGCCTCCTGGGGCACCGCACACAAAGTACACAGAATGGCTTCACATTTAAAGTTTCAGGATACAATTAATAAAATAGACATCTATAAAAGAAATTAGACAAAAACATGAAAAATTATAACAATAAAATATTATGAAGGATTAGGTGGGCTTAGAAGATGGAATGGTATTGTATAAATAAATGTATTTTATATTTCTTCAGCATAGTCATCTATTACTATAGTTTATTATATGTGGTGCATTTTAAGCAATATGACGTTAGTATATAACTACTTGAAACTCTGTAGTTTCTTTTTGTTTTTTTCTTATTTACCTGTGTGGCCGCTTACAAAGATAACGTCAAAGAAACCTTCCTTTGTGTCCTCTAAAGTTTAACACTAATAAAATCTGGGGAGTACAAGATGGTAATGTCAGACGTTCCAAAAAATCCTGCAATCTCAATAAACGACCAAAATATAAATAAATTAAAAAAGAAAGAGATCAGTGCAGGCAGTATGCGAAGTGTCTTTTAAATGCAAAATATTCTCTAAGCATGCTGAAAATATGTATTAGTACTTTAATTTCAACTTAAAACACACAGATATCAATCAAAGAAATATTTTGCCAAGTATATTTTATGTATTTCTTTATTTTTAATTTCCAGCATTTCCAAAGCTAAAAAGTAGCAACCACTACTTTTCATTGAACACTTTGTCACTCCCTGTCATTCAATAGACCTGGTGCCCTAAATTTGATATTCTGAAGAATAAAGATATCAAGATTGTCATCTATTCTCTTGTGACTGACAGTTAAATCTCTCTACATCACACAGTGCCACTGTAGGTAATGGTTGCAGCTTATGATTTTTACTGTATATGCATTTGTAACCTAAGAGCATTTTTCAGTTTCAGTCTATTTCTAAGTGTTTTAACATCTAACATGAATACTTTATGCTTTTTATTTCTGCTAGTCAATGGAGATTAAGAAAAAGTAGTCTCTGTGATGATGTGAGTAAACATGATTTTCACATTTCCCATTTATTTTTATATGATAAGCATTTCAATCCAATAGTCCAATAATTTTACATTTTTTCCATTTGGTAACCAAAATAGTGAAATTATATCATAAATACATTCACTTTTATTAAATTGATTAATAAAAACTGTAGGATGGTATGTCCATCTTTTACTTAAAGAAGTTAGAAGCATGCGCTGATTCAGCACATTGCCGCACCCACCACATAACAAATCAACACAGGATCGCAGATTAGAACCCGACTGCAGCCATGCAACGGGTGACACCTCAGCACCACACTAGTTCAGATGGAATGGAACAGCGTGAGGTTTTTTATGGTGGCTGTAGTGCCAATTCTGCTGCCAAACCCCAGGTTTTTCCCTGCAGGCTGGAGGGCCTACATGCATGGCTAGATGCAGATTAACGTTGAGGAAGAAATATGTAGAATTAAGGTGCTTCAGTCTTTCCAAATAATAAAAGTATGATGCTAATAGAACTATAAGAAGCGTGACACGTATGTATTAAATAAGAATGTGCTAAACTAACTGAACAAATGTAATCTAATGCAGATACTAAAGCTATAAGAATGCAGTTTCTTTATAACTAATGTAATGTACTGAACTAACCTTTATTTAACCCTTGATATTTTATGGGCAATGTGCGTGCAAAGAAAGTATAAGGAAGTGAGCATTGTGTAAAACCGCTGAGTTGCATACACCCTATAACTTTACGAAAAACTTGCTGTAACTGGACTTATGTAAAGTTGTGCTTGTAAGTTTGTGAACACTTTAGAATATTCTATATTTCTTCATAAATATGACCTAAAACATCATCAGATTTTCACTCAAGTCCTAAAAGTAGATAAAGAGAAACCAGTTAAACAAATAAGACAAAAATATTATACTTGGTCATTTATTTATTAAGGAAAATTATCGAATATTACATATTTGTAAGTGGCAAAAGTATGTGAACCTTTGCTTTCAGTATCTGGTGTGACCCCCCTTTGCAGCAATAACTGCAACTAAACGTTTCCGGTAACTTTTGATCATTCCTGCACACCGACTTGGAGGAATTTTAGCTCATTCCTCCATACAGAACAGCTTCAACTCTGGGATGTTGGTGGGTTTCCTTACATTAACTGATCGCTTCAGGTTCTTCCACAACATTTTAATTGGATTAAGGTCAGGACTTTGACTTGGCCATTCCAAAACATTAACTTTATTCTTCTTTAACCATTACTTTGGTAGAACCTCTTGTGTGCTTAGGGTCTTGTCTTGCTGCATGACCCACCTTCTCTTCAGATTCAGTTCATGGACAGATGTCCTGACATTTTCCTTTATAATTCTCTGATATAATTCAGAATTCATTGTTCCATCAATGAAGGCAAGTCGTCCTGGCCCAGATGCAGCAAAATAGGCCCAAACCATGATACTACCACCACCCTGTTTTACAGATGGGATAAGGTTCTTATGCTGGAATGCAGTGTTTTCCTTTCTCCAAACATAATGCTTTTCATTTAAACCAAAAAGTTCTATTTTGGTCTCATCGTCCACAAAACATTCTTCCAATAGCCTTCAGGTTTGTCCACGTGATCATTAGCAAACTGCAGACGAGCAGCAATGTTTTTTTTGGAGAGCAGTGGCTTTCTCCTTGCAACCCTGCCATGCACACCATTGTTGTTCAGTGTTCTCTTGATGGTGGACTCATGAACATGAACATTAGCCAACGTGAGAGAGGCCTTCAGTTGCTTAGAAGTTACCCTGGGGTCCTTTGTGACCTCGCCGACTATTAAACGCCTTGCTCTTGGAGTGATCTTTGTTTGTCAACCACTCCTGGGGAGGGTAACAATGGTCTTGAATTTCCTCCATTTGTAAACAATCTGTCTAACTGTGGATTGGTGGAGTCCAAACTCTTTAGAGATGGTTTTGTAACCTTTTCCAGCCTGATGAGCATCAACAACTCTTTTTCTGAGGTCCTCAGAAATATCCTTTGTTCGTGCCATGATACACTTCCACAAACATGTGTTTTGAAGAGCAGACTTTGATAGATCCCTGTTCTTTAAATAACACAGGGTGCCCACTCACACCTGATTGTCATCCCATTGATTGAAAACACCTGACTCTAATTTCACCTTCAAACTAACTGCTAATCCTAGAGGTTCACATACTTTTGCCACTCACAAATATGTAATATTCAATCATTTTCCTCAATAAATAAATGACCAAATATAATATTTTTGTCTCATTTGTTTAACTGGTTTCTCTTTATCTACTTTTAGGAGTTGAGTGAAAATCTGATGATGTTTTAGGTCATATTTATGCAGAAATATAGAAAATTCTAGAGGGTTCACAAACTTTCAAGCACAACTGTACGTGCAAGTTAGCAGAACTGTATTTCCTAAAACTGTGAAAATGCTGACAATTCTTTATCTGTAAAAAACAGTGTTTTTCTGCATGTACAAATTCAGGATGTGGACAGGGGCTACAGTAATCCATGTAATAACCTCATGATGAATTGCTATGTTTTTTTTTTATTCTTGTCAAAAAACTTGAGTATTTAAAGGAAGTCTCTCTTTCCTGCTGGAGGCTGCAGGTAGGCTGACTGTCTGTAGCACACTGGAATGTGACAGGATCTGCAGCCTCCTCTCACCAAGAATAAAAGAAATTGTTTTTTACTGGTGTCCGCCTTCTGTTGTTCTCGACTTCAGCAACCACAACGTCATACCCAGGACAGAGCAACTGCAGATTAAAAACCTTGTTCAAGGGCCAAAACCAAGTAGAGTCACTTTTGGTGTTTTTGGGATTGCACCGGCAACCTTCCAATTACCAGTGCAGAACCCTAACCTCAGAGCCACCATTCAGCACGTTACTTAAAAATCACTGAAATTTTTCTAGATATTTCTCGTTTTTCTCCCCCCTGCCTTGTGATATAAAGGTTCTAGGAACAATATTCCCTTCTAAGGATCATGTTGGCATGAGCAAAAATGTTCGGTTATTTTACCCATTATTTAATTATCTAATCATCTATAATTACGTACAGTATTTGTATGCATTATAGAACACACTTGATAATTTATTTATTAAAGTGTCATGGTTATTTAAATGATTCAGTCACATACAATTTAATAATTATTTAATTTAATCATGAATCTAAAAAGATGTGTTATACAGTATTGTTGATCCTGACTGAAAGTTAAAAAACATTGTGTCGGCAGCTTGATCAGATAATTTTTTTTAATAGTTCAATACATATGCCTAGATTATTAATGAATCATTCAAAGTTGTTTAAAAATGGTTTAAAATCACAAATTATAGTTTGTGGGAAGCAGCCCGGACACAGACAGATGGACATCATTTTTAGTTCAACACACGTTTATTTCCACAATACAGTAGTGCACAAACCCAGTGCCGCAGCACCAATCACCCCCAACAGTCCAGGCCTCTGTCCACAATGCCTTTCCTTCAGACCGCCTCCTTCTCTCTCTCTATCCAGACCTCGTCCTCTACCACCCGACTCCAGCCCTGAATAAAGGGAGGCGACTCCTTTTATGTCCCCCCGGATGTGCTCCAGGTGTGCTCCGGCAATCTTCCACCAACACGCCCCAGTGTGGCGGAAGTGCTGGTTGTATCCCCAGAAGCACTCCAGGTGTCCTGGCTCCTCTTCCCCCCACACTTCCTGGTGTGGCCGAAGTGCTGAGGTCCAGGGCTTTCCAGGCATTGGGGCTCTCCCTGGCCGTGACCACGGGCCCCTACAGGGTTGAGCTTAAAAGCTCTGCACCCGTGGCCCCCAAAGCAACCAGGACGGTCGCCCCCTCACGGTCTGGAGAAGGTGCTAGCCCTCCTCCTGTCTTCCTGGGCGTCTCGGCTGGGTACAACCCCCAGGCGTGTTCCACAGTACCCCACCACAAACTGAGACCCCTAGGGGCCAGCGGCCCATCCCGCGAGGGCAGGTCTTCCACAGTGGGAAGCCGACACGCTCCAGTCCAGGGCCTAGTCCTGTAAAAGACAAAACAGAACAAGGGGTAGAGGCGTTGCCCTGACACCACCAGTCGCCGTCTCTTTGCCTTGAATAGGGGAAACACTTCCCCCTCTGTCCGGCACCCTGGTGCTTGTGACCTCGGCCCACCTTTCAAGACCTCCTTGTCCCCCGTGCTGGGACATCGGATGGGACCACACACGCTCCCGTCACCTCAGCTGACTGTGGGGTTTCCTTCTGCACCCACAGAGGGCAGCCCTTCTTTGGATGTGAGTGTCCTGCCTCACATCCTCCCTTATCGGAGGAACCGGCATTCTTCCGTCGATTCCTCCTTTTCCTCTGGGATGCCATTACGGTCTGGGGATGCTCATAGCAAAAGCACAACCCCTGATCCGTTTGCGTCCCTGTAGAACGGCGCGAGGTTGCGGCTGGCTTAGGGCGGAGGGCACTAGGACCTGGGGCACACATCAGCCCGCGTCCTGCCAGCCCTCTCATTGTCTCTCCCCTCGCGCTGCGCGCAGCACCCACCACCGCGTCCACTGTCGGAGAACCCCCTACTTGTTTCCGTACACATGGTTCACGGGTCTTTTCGGTGCGTTCTCCTTCATGCTTTACAGGGTCGGCTGTACTCACCTTCCCCACCGTACTTCTCCGGCCAAAGGCTCCAGCGTCGCACCGTTCCGCCGCAGCACGCAGCGTCTGTGATGACGCGATCACCTTCCCCTTCAGCTTCTGCAACTCTGCACGGAGAGCACTCAGCACCTGCAATAAAGGTGACTCTACAGGCCGAAGGCACTCCTCCGGCTTGCTCAGAGCCACCGGCAAGGACAGGAAGACAGCCGACGGTGAGCTTACCTGTCCGTCAGCAGCACACGTCGGCTGCTTCCTGTGGGCCTTTCCCTCCGGACCAATCGGGTCTCTCCCTGGCACGTAATGGACATTGCTTCGTCCCGCTTTCATCCATTCATCGGCGGGCCTGCAAGACACACCATCCAATCGCGTGCCTGTCACAGGGAGGGACTTCCGGTCCGCGGCCATTTTGGCTCCTTTCCCCTGGTGCGGCGGCATGCTGGTTCTTTGGGTTGCAGCGTCTCCCTCTCAGCAGCTCTCCCTGCTGCTGCCATGTTAACAAAGCGCCGTGGAGAGACAGGCACCTGCTGCTGACAGGGATCCGGGCAGCCCCTACCTGCAATACACAAAACACACTTGGCCCCACAGGGCCGGTCGCCGGCAAGCAGGGAACCTACCTCCCGGGTCCCGTCTGTCCGATAGGAAGTCGTTGGCGTGGCCACCTTTGGTGATGTGCCGTTCCGGGCGCCTCCAACGACGGAGCGCTCATCAGAGCCCGCTGCACTCCTGCACCGCCTGTTGTTGTCCCACACCAGGGGAATATGACCCTTCAGCGGACCTGTAGCAGCCCCTTTGGTGAATCACTCCCGCACGGTTGTGCGTGTGCCGCTCCCGCGGCACGTGTGTGGGTTCCGCTGCTGCGCCGGGCCGTCCACAGAATGATTTTTTGTAACATGTCCCTGCCTTGAACCAGGCAGAGCATCCTGCCGACTACGCCACTATGGGAAGCAGCCTGGACACAGACAGGCGGACATCATTTTTAGCCCAACACACATTTATTTCCACAATACAGTAGTGAACAAACCCAGTGCCGCAGCACCAATCTCCAGGCATTGGGGCTCTCCCTGGCGGTGACCACGGGCCCCTACAGGGTTGAGCTTCAAAGCTCTGCACCCGTGGCCCCCAAAGCAACCAGGACGGTCGCCCCCTCACGGTCTGGAGAAGGTGCAAGCCCTCCTCCTGTCCTCCTGGGCGTCCCAGCTGGGTACCACCCCCAGCCGCGTGCCACAAGTTTTAGAAGCGTTTCTTGTCACATTCTTAATTTAAATAAATGACTTCTAGCCAGAAACATACTTCATTTTTTAACAAATGTATTACATCCATTCATTCATTCATTTATTCACAACAGTAAATCAACCTACTCCACCAGAGTCTAATGTATCAGGTGCAAGGCAGAAATCAAATCCAGACACAAAAAGGTACTTCTCAAGAAAGACAAAAATAATATATGACAATAGAGAAAAAACATGACACCCCCAATCAGAAGCATTTAGCCAAATTTAAAAAAAAAAGCTAACAGCAGACAGCCACATCCACCACAGCAAACAAAAGCTAGATTTCTTTGTAATCATAAACAAATGAACATATTGCCATATTATTGATTTTTTTCTTATTATATCAGCTTCAAAATTATTATTTAAATTACTCAGCCAACACACATTTTAAACACAGTCCATGAGTTTAGGTGGCTGCTATCATAAAACATAATGCCTAAAACAATAAGTCAAAGAGAGAAAATAAATATTAAAGGCATCTGTAATACATTTTTGCTCTAACTGTAAAGATGAAAATAAATGGAGTTTAGTTTATTTCTGTTTATTATTAACTGACTCTCTTCTTCTCCCTAAAGTGGGGGTTCTTAAAAGTTTTTAAACTGAGGACTCAAAGAAAAAAACTGATACCATACTGGGACCCAAGAAGAGGATTATTATTGTAATGACAGCAGGGCCATTCATAAGAAAATAACAATGGCCATGTAATAAAAAACAGTAAACATTTTTATTTTCATTCAAGCACATATGTCACAAAAATATTACTAAAAGAGTAAAGAGGAATGCAAAACGTGTTGCTAATAAAACACCATATTTATCATTCAAAACAGAATAGATTTTAAGGTATACAGCTCCCAGGGTAAATGCTTAGTGTAAAGTTAAAAAAAATAAATTGTTACGTGCAGTGCAAAGATATGATGATTTTTGAAGTGATAGTATGAATGGTCACTTTGCTTAGTCACTTTGATATTTTTTGTTTTTCTTACAGTTTTCAGTGGTTCAACAAACATTCTTCACACTTCAGTTGATTAAAATTTATCAAGGCACATTTAAATAGTGTTAAGAGACGGAATTCGTCCTTGTTGAGGCATGTTAAACTTAATACAAAATCTTCTTTGCACATCTGTTTCAGATTTTGATTTGATGTATTATATAATAGCTAATTTGTGGTAAGGAGCCAGTTTTACATGAAAACAGAAACTATATTGAACATAAACACTGCGTTATATACATTCCCATCTTACTAATTTACTTACCACAACATCCAGAATATCGACACAACGTTGTGCGTCACCAGCCCCTTTTGTTTCAACCTTTCAAACTAATGTTGCAGTCCCTTCACTTAATAAGTTCATCTGCCATTCCCTCCTCTCTTCTCCTTTCTTATACGTGTCTTGTCAGTCATCCCAGTTTGAATGTTTCACAGATTGGTGTCATGGGAAATATTAATTATATTTAAGTACAATAGAAAAGAAAGCTCTGTTTGATGCATCAACAATGTTGTTTAAAGGCAACATCTCATATTGCATGATATCACGATAAAAAATACGCTAAACAGATGATGGTGTCTCTCAATCACCGCAGAATTTGTGCTTGGACATAATTGGCTGAACTACAATCGTGTGGCAACCAATCACAAACATGTCTGTAGCCCAATTTGGAATATGACCCATAGTTTAAGAAATGCTCCTGTAAAGCCCAGCAAATTAGATTCTTTCTTCATCTGGAAAGGAAACATAAGAAGATTAATGACTGTATTTAACATGTCTGAGCAATAACAGGCAATTTTATCTGGGTTTCTCATGAGCATTATGGCAAGACAGTAAAGACTTTATCTTGTTCCACTCTCTCTTTGATCACAGCACTTTGCATGCTCAGAGAATTCTGCTTTTTGACAGATGCTATGTTTTCTAGAGAAATATTTGTTTGAAGGCTGCATGCCTGTTTCTTTTATACAACTACACAGTAGTCATAAGAGCTTTGTGCTTTGCAGATGTCATCTTGCACAAAAAAGTAAAAATAACAATAATTATTTAAAAATATTAAAAAGCACATAAGCTACGGTGGGGTGGCGCCCTGCCTGGGGATTTGCTCCTGCCTTGCGCCCTGTGCTGGCTGAGATTGGCTCCAGCAGACCACCGTGACCCTGTTTTAGGATATAGTGGGTTGGATAATGGATGGATGGAAAAAGCACATAAGGTATAAATGTATATATCATACCCAGAATAATTAACCTACAGTATATTCCAATATACTTGAATACATACTTATTTTTAATGTGAGTTTTCAGATTTTAATTTTGGCTAATTTGGCAGCTGTTCTTCAAAGTGAATAACGACCAAACTGTGCATGAATAACTTACATGAGGAGTGGGCATAAGACATGTTAATCAGACACTCTCAATACTCAAAGAATTTGCTCTGTGATATTTTTGAGACATTCCAGGTTTTATTAATGTATTTCCTGGAAGAGGGCATTGTGTACTCTGTACTTTTTAAACCATCAGCAGGTAGTAGGGTTTGGTGGATGGAGAGTTTATGTTCTTTTGTTAACTACCAGAACATGTCGTGCTCTGAAGCATAAAAAGGTGTACACACACACGCACATTAGAAAGAACATTGGCAAGATGCACAGGGAAAGCTTGGTGAAAGGAAAAGGTTTCTTCAGTTCAAAGACTTACTATTAGAACAATTAGAAACCCTGAGTACTTCAGGGTATATTTTTATATTTTTCACGTTAGGAGGGGAGACAATCCACCAGACGAGGTACACTGGAAGGATACCGCAAGCCTGGAGCTAATGGGCAGTCATTGATTTCTTATCACAAGTCCTGGAGAGAGACCTTAAAAAAAGAAAACAGCAAGTTAGTACATAAGGAGGTATGGGGAACACGTTGGGGTTGGAGGCAAGAAGAAACAAAGGAAGGAAGGAAGGAAGGAAGGAAGGAAGGAAACTCTGTCCTGCATATGGCTGTGCAATTTTAATTAATACATGTAGGCTCAAAAGGAAGGGTTACAAATGTTTTTACCTGACAGTAAATCTATTGTCATTTTTTCATCATCACTCCAAAATAATCCAGAAGACATAAATTAAAATTCCTACTGCTTAATATTTTCCCAACATATGTACTTCAATCATGGGTCATCTGACTTGACTTACATAGTTGCTGTAATACAAACAAATAACTGTTTAGCTTGACCTTTCCATCTATAGCTGTAAAATCACTTTTTATAATTCAGGTATAATACTATTTTACAGTTCAGGCTTGCTTTTAGATATTTAATAATTAAATTCTAATGGATTAGCTACAGTCTTGTAGTGTGTCAATTGCACATTATAGCCCATGTCATTTAGTTAAAGTACCAATTGATGACATAAAAAAGGGAGCCGTCATACATGTTTTGCTGTATGATAACACTATTACAGTTTAATAAGAAAAGTCTCTGGTAATTTAACAATTATACTTACTCTAATGTATTCTGTTTTAATGTAAACAATTGGAATCAGTTTATGCAAGTATTCATATACAGTAACCTCTACAGCAGTGGCATTAACGTGGCTACATTAATAACAAAATGTAAATAATGATCTAAAGTATAAACTTCATGTTATGTACTGTGTGAGATTGCTGCTTTATAACACTCCTTTTATTGATGCAAACTTTGAAAGGTGAAATTTAACATTAAGACTGAAATAATTCATGGTAATGTCATGGTTGGCTCAGCAACCCTGGGCTCTTTAACCTGAGGTTAGATTCTGGGATTGGCTGCCCTGTATGTGAAGGCTGCATATGGATTTCGGTTCAAAAAATTAACTGTCAGAACTAAAATTACAGAGATCCAAAGACAACATTTGACAACCAATGTTATTGCATAAACACACACTCAAGATCAATACAAAGAATAATTACTTTCAACAGTATACAAAGTAATAATCCAGATTCTAACATTTAGTTTCATCCCTACAAGTAACAACATTTAAAATACTTATAGCTCCTGGAATAAAAGAGTTCTTAAATCTGTTGCTGTTTACCTTTGGAAACCTAAATCTGCAGTCTGATGGCAACAGCTGGAATTTAGAGCAAAGAGGATGGCAACTGTTTGACAGAATTGAGTTGGCTTTCTTTCTAATATGTTTGCAGTACATTTCAGTGATAGACGTCTGCTGTGAACCAATAAGTTTACTACAGATTTGTATAATGTTGTTAAGATGATTTATATTCTTGTTGTTGAGGTTCCCAAACCAACAGATGAAAGTAAATGTGACAATGGATTCAATAAAGGACTAGGTCCATGTCTTCCTTTAATTTCAGAATATGTCTATCCTTGTGTAAACTCCTGAAGTCATTTGTGTACAGGACAAACAAAAGAGGAGGAGATAGGCAGCACCATTGTGGAGTGCCCACAGATGTACTTAGGATATCAGAGAAACAGCCATTGACAATCAGTCTTTGTGTTAATTTTGTTAAAAAGTCCGGAATCCACCCCGCCAAGTTAGGATCCAAACACAATCGATCACGTAGTTATTCAGCTAAAATGTGGGGCAGAATCGTGTTAAAAGATGACGAAAAGTCTATAAACAGCAGTCTTGCGTGGTTTTTTGATTCTCCCAAGTGCTCATATAATGAACCCAGCCACAGGGGATGCACAAACCAGTGTGTTTCTTTGTGCCGGTCCCAAGCCCGGATAAATTGGGAGGGTTACGTCAGGAGGGGCATCCGGTGTAAAATTTTGCCAAATCAATATGCGGACAACAATACAAATTACCATACCAAATTGGTCAAGCCCCAGGTTAACAACGACTACCACCAGTACTGTTAGCCAACAGGGTGCTGGCAGAAACTGGGCTACTGTTGGCCAAAGAAGAAGAAGGAGAAGAAGAGGAGAGGAGGAGAGGAGAAAAGTGAAGAGAGTCAAACTGAGGGTAGGAACTTTGAATGTTGGCAGTATGACTGGTAAGGGGAGAGAGTTAGCAGATATGATGGAGAGAAGGAAGGCTGATATATTGTGCATGCAAGAGACTTAATGGAAGGAGAGTAAGGCTAGGTGGATTGGAGGTGGATTCAAATTGTTCTATCATGGTGTGGATGGGAGGAGAAATGGAGTGGGGGTTATTCTGAAGGAACATTATGTCAAGAGTGTTTTGGAGGTGAAAAGAGTGAGTGTTACACAGACAGAGTAATGATTATGAAGCTGGAAATTGGAGGTGTGATGATGAATGTTGTTAGTGCATATGCACCACAAGTTTGGTGTGCAATGGGTGAGAAAGGAAGATTTTTGGAGTGAGTTGGATGAAGTGATGAACAGTGTACCCAAGGGACAGAAAATGGTGATTGCAGCGGATTTCAACAGGCATGTTGGTGAAGGGAACAGTGGAGAGAAGGAGGTGATGGGTAGGTATGATGTCAAGGAGAGGAATGCAGAAGGTCAGAGGATAGTGGATTTTGCCAAAAGGATGGACATGGCTGTGGTGAATATGTATTTTAAGAAGAGGGAGGAACATAGGGTTATGAACAAGAGTGGAGGAAGATGCACACAGGTAGATTACATCCTATGCAGAAGAGTTGATCTGAAGGAGACTGAAGATTGCAAAGTGGTGGCAGGGGTGGTCTGTAGGATGACATTGGAGATCAAGAAGAGGAAGAGAGTGAGGGCAGAGCCAAGGATCAAATAGTGGAAGTTGAAAAAGGAAGACTGCAAGGTTGAGTTTAGGGAGGAGATGAGAGAGGCACTGGGTGGCAGTGAAGAGTTACCAGACAGCTGGGAAACTACAGCAGATGTAGTAAAGGCGACAGCAAGAAGGGTGCTTGGTGTGACAACTGGAAAGAGGAAGGAAGAAAAGGAAACCTGGTGGTAGAATCAGGAAATACAGGAGAGTATACAGAGGAAGAGGATGGCAAAGAAGAAGTGGGATAATCAGAGAGATTCAGAAAATAGACAAGACTATAAGGACATAAGGCACAAGGTGAAGAGAGAGGTGGCGAAGGCTAAAGAAAAGACGCATGCTGAGTTGTATGACAGGTTGCACACTAAGGAGGAAGAAAAGGACCTGTACCAACTGGCTAGACAGAGGGATTGAGCTGAGAAAGATGTGCAGCAGGTTAGGGTGATATAGGATAAAGATGGAAACATACTCACAAGCGAGGAGAGTGTGTTGAGCAGATGGAAAGAGTACTTTGAGAGGCTGATGAATGAAGAGAACGAGAGAGAGAAGAGGTTGGATGATGTGGAGATAGTGAATCAGGAAGTACAACGGATTAGCAAGGAGGAAGTAAGGACAGTTATGAAGAGGATGAAAAATGGAAAGGCCGTTGGTCCAGATGACATACCTATGGAAACATGGAGGTGCTTAGGAGAGATGGCAGTGAAGTTTTTAACCAGATTGTTTATTGGAATCTTGGAAATTAGGGAGAAGAAGTGTACTGGTGCAGATATTTAAGAATAAGGGTGATGTGCAGGACTGCAGTAACCACAGGGGAATAAAATTGATGAGCCACAGCATGAAGTTATGGGAAAGAGTAGTGGAAGCTAGGTTAAGAAGTGAGGTGATGATTAGTGAGCAGTAGTACGGTTTCACGCCAAGAAAGAGCACCACAGATGCAATGTTTGCTTTGAGGATGTTGATAGAGAAGTTTAGAGAAGGCCAGAAGGAGTTGCATTGCGTCTGTTGACCTGTTGAAAGCATATGACAGGGTGCCTCGAGAGGAGCTGTGGTATTGTATGAGGAAGTCAGGAGTGGCAGAGAAGTACGTAACAGTTGTACAGGATATGTACGAGGGAAGTGTGACAGTGGTGAGGTCTGCGGTAGGAGTGACGGATGCATTCAAGTTGGAGGTGGAAAAGAAATGAGTATATTAGAGGGTTAGATCAAGTAGGACAGTTGGGAGACAAAGTCAGAGAGGCGAGATTGCATTGGTTTGTACATGATCTGAGGAGAGATGCTGGGTATATTGGGAGAAGGATGCTAAGGATAGACCTGCCAGGGAAGAGGAAAAGAGGAAGGCCTAAGCAAAGGTTTATAGATATGGTGAGAGAGTACATGCAGGTGATGGGTGTAACAGAACAAGATGCAGAGGACAGAAAGATATAGAAGAAGATGATCCGCTGTGGCGACCCCTTACATGAGCAGCCGAAAGAAGAAGAAGAAAAAGTGCTCATATAATGAATTCAAAAGTGTTGCTGCAGTGTCCTCCACACCCCTCTTTGCTCTCTATGGAAATTGATTAGGGTCCAGAAGAGCCTCAGTTTTGTTAAGTAGTTGTTTCTTAATTAACTTCTCAAAGTAGTTCATGATATGAGAGTTAATGCCACTGGTCTAAAGTCACTTAATGCTTTGGGGTGTGCAGTTTTTGCCAATGGAATAACAGTTGCCTGTTTCCATAAGCTGGGCACTTTCTGTAAATCCAAGGATACTTCAAATATGGAATGGAATATTGGAGAGTGCTCCTCTGCACAGTAGCAGACAGACACCTATTCCATCTGGACCCAAGCATTTTTGATTTTTGTTTTATTTCCTTTCCCTGAATGATTTTCACATTAGACCATTTTGTTTCCAAATGTGCTATGTATGTATGTAAGTATTTATTTATTTATTTATTTTGCAGGGCTGTATTATTAAAACTTAAAGTGTGAAATCAGGAGAGATACTTTATTATACTAAAGGATTCATCCTAACGCAAGTCTTTCTATAGCGCTTATAGCAATGTCACCTAACAGAGCTTGTGCCCTTGTTAACCTATATAAGAATGAATTATTAAAGGAGTTTTATTTTTCAGATTTTTTTTAATAGAGTGGTTTACTGTCCTTTGCCCCAGAAAGTTGCTTTGTTAAGGGAACCTGCAATTAATGAAAAAAAAACTCTTAAAACTTATCAAGTACAATGCTTTGAAGTGGAGAATATTCCTGTATATTGATTCATGTTTTGAGAGTGCTTATGCAAGTTGTTTTCACAAAGAGATATTCCATTTTTGTTATACTCATCACGGAATAAAGTTTGAGTGTTCTCGTCACTGCACTTACGCAATACCCTTTCACTAAATATCACTTCTCCTAACAAAGCAGCTCTCTGGGATAAATGACAGCATATTAAAATTATGAAAAAATAACCTTATTTTGAAAAATACCAGACTTATCCTTTAAGTAGTATTACAGAAAAAGTTGCATCTTCAGATGGTTTATGCCTGAAAATCAAAAGTATCATTAAAGCTGGTTTTCTACGAAATCAGCATTCAGTATCATTCCATGGTCTACTTGAAACTGCATGGTAGACAGCAAAAACAGATGCTGGAAAACAAAAATTGACAACCAGTATATTATTAACTTCTCATATTCTGTTAGATTTAATGGTTAATCAAATCATGAACACCTTTTCTCAATATAATTTGTGCAGCTTATTTTATTTTATATTACTCTTGTTTCTACTCCTACTGCTTCCTGTGACCCTAAAATAGAAAAAATGAAACATGTAAGCTAATTAAACGCTGGACAGGCACATTGGATGAAAGCATTTCTATCAGCTTTAGTTAACCACAGAATTAAGAGGGTGAACACTAAAATATATTGCATGCTTGGTCTGACTATTACTGCAAACATTTCCCCAATTTCTTTTTGATAGATAATGATAGTACTTGTATCTGGATACAAAATATAGTGGTTTCTTCCAGAGCCGTACTTTAAACATGGGTATTAAACTTGCAGGTAGGCAGGAGTGACAATGATGAAAAGGGGAATTACCTCATATTGTCATGGTACACTGTATTAAGTCAGTGCTCGCTAGTAGTTCATAGCAGGCTGGTGCTCAAAGTGCCCTAAAACACAAATAAAGCAGAAAGTATTTTGAAATCAAAGTCACCAATATATATTGCAGGAAAAAATCCTATTTCATTATTTTTGGTAAGATAAAGAAAATAAATCCGCAAGAGAAAAAAAAGAAAAAAAGGTGTGATAAAGAAGTGAACAATCCATAAAAATAATACGCAACAATCAAGCAAAACAAAATAGTCATAGCCAACAAACCGGACAAATTTGAAAAGCTATTAAAAACATTCAGACAAGATAGTCACAGGCAAGGACTCATAAAATGTACACAGTCCAAAGCTACCAAAAAAAAAATGGTAGAAAGAAAAAGGTTGAATAATTGATCCAAGGGCTCTGTAGAAGTCAAAATCTCTTACCCCTGTGCTGAAGCTTACCAAAAATCTAAGAGACACCCTGTCTTAAAAAGACTGAAAAAATGCCTTAACATAACATAAACATAAAATACATGCACAAGTGAAGGCAAAATACTACCATCCACGCACTGTGACTGCTTTCCCCCTTGCCGGCTTTTAGCAGCATAAAGGGAGTACGCAGCCACACGCATGCAGAATGAAAACTGCCTGTCAACTAACCACCAAAGCAGCTAGTCCGCTAAACAAGAGGACTCCACCAAGCCGGTAATTGAAGGCATTATATAAAATCTAAAAATATGATTTTTAGATGCAGTGAGAGTAATATGGAAAAAGATGATCCACTGTGGCAACCCCTAACGGGAGCAACTAGAAGAAGAAGAAAGTGCAGTGAGAGTAACAACGCTAAAGCAGCTATGGTATTTGGAATAGTTTGACCATTCCATGGACCATTATATTGTTACAGGTTAATTAGAATCAGATGCCTTAAACTAATAAACAATATTTGGTTAATTTCAGTGTATATGAAAAAGCCGCGTCAGAGATGGGGATCTAAAAAAGAAAGGGAAACCACATTGGGTGCCGCCAGTTTGCAAAACCGAGCAGAGAACTTGTGTACGCCAGGGTTTCAGCTACCGTGAAAATGCAAGTAGCTTTATGCCAAGTTTAGGTTTTATACCTCGCAATTTGAGCATAGAAATGGGAGTATGCAACATTTTTGTGCGTACGCACCGTTTATTCATGAGGCCCCTGATGACTGTTCTACTACGTCACACATATCTAATTTTCCTGTTCATCAAGATGGCGTGCTCCAGTATGTGTGGACCCTGTCCAAGTTCAAATTCTGGTTCACAATTTATTTTAACACTAGAATTACCAGAGCCTACGAGAAAACTCGTAAATCCGGCCCACCTTAAATCCGTTCGCACCTCTCCGCCAGCGCCTTTTGTCCTGTAAATGTGCCGATTAAGGCAAGCAGCAAGCAGATGGCTATTCCATCCTCCACCGTCACAGAACGTTCACTATGTTCTCCCAGCTCATGCCTTGTTTGATTATCTGGGAGTGAGTGAACTGCTGGAGTTTTAGAGTGGAAATAATAGATTCTTATTTGGAACACATGCATTTCATGTGTGTTTCATTTCTACAGTAATCTGTGTAAACACATTGTTAAAACAGAAACTTTTTCATATTTTAGTAATAAATGTTACAAAATGTAGGCATAAACTATAGAGTGTGTGAAGCCTGAAGTCCAAAGATCAAATGAACACTTTCACAAAAGGTTCAAGAGCAATACAGCATTTTCCGTGGCGTAGCGGTAAGATTTGCTGACTTGTAATCAAGGGGCCACCTGTTCGATCCCCCACTGCCTCCAATATTTGCCGTTTTCAGTAGTGCACTGCTCTTATTGTTAATATTATACAGTATACACATACATTTGGTTTGCATCTGTAACAAACCATGTACATTTATAGTATTGTACTCGTTAAAGTTATCTTTTTTTTTTCACTTTTATTCTCTCATGATCACGATACATACTACTGCCCTAGGGATCTGACGCTGTTAGTTTTTATTTGAAACTGGGAATAACTGTAGATGTGAGTAGTGTTTTGAGGCAATGTAATTGGACATTCTCTGATCTGGAGGGATAAAAGCTGACACACAAACGCTGGTGAATCTGCCTTATTCTTATCTCACCGTCACTTTATTTTTTTTTATTCAGTTTTATTGAGTGTTCCTGCACCTTGTGGTGTATGATTTTACCCATTATTGCAATATTTTAACACTGAAAGTTTTCAGGTTTTTAAACAAAATGTACTCTTAAAGGGTGACCTAGAAAGCAAATAAGAATTAATTAAATAAGAAAAAAAGAATGTTATCTAATTAACAAAAAGTGTTTAATATGAATTGACACTTTGTGAAAAAGTAATTATTTCCAGTTAAATTAACCCAAATTAAGATATACTAGATTAAGATATGTTAGAGGCAGCTCAGTAACACCAAGCCTGTTAAAAATAAATTTGACCTTACCTTAGCCTTACCTCAAAGTCAAATGGCCAGCACAAAGATTCAACACTTGACTTATACCAAAGTCAAAAGAAGTTCCTGAAGAGATCAGAAAAAGTTGTTATTTTAACCATTCTGGAAAAAAACTATAAAACCATTCCAAGGACCCTGGGATTCCACCAAACCACAGTGAAAACCACAATCTCTAAAGGAAAACACTTGGAACAGTAATACATCTTCCTAGAACGGACAAAAATTACTCAAGGGTTCAGCAAAAACATCATCCAGGAAATTGCAGAGGTTACTAAATTAAAACGTTTTTTTATTTCAGTAAAGGTGAGTGTTTATGACCCTACAATGAGAAAGTAACTGGGCCAAAATGTGCTTCATTGGACTGTAATAAAGGTGGTGACCATTGTTAACCAAGAAGAACATAGATTTGTGGTCTTTTCTTTGCCATGATAGATAGATAGATAGATAGATAGATAGATAGATAGATAGATAGAT
>JANRMT010049829.1:51673755-51801522 GCA_026402145.1 Polypterus bichir lapradei
ATATATATATATATATATATATATATATATCTTGTCACACACGTGCATATGGGAGGCAGCTAAAGGGCTTGAGTAAGGACAGTTCTGAGACATACTGGGATGTGGCAGAGTGCACTGACTCTTTTTCTCCCTTGCCTGCAGACCATTCACAGGAGATTCCACCTGGTCCTCTTGACGTCACTTCCAGGGCCAAGCCAATGGAAAGAGACCTTGCTGGCTCTGCCCCTGTGATATCACGTCCGGGCTTGCACCAATGACAGAAGACCTTCATGAGCCCGACCCCTTTGACTTCACTTCCTGTCTTCCCCTTTAAAAGCCTCCACCTTTTCCCTATTCCCACAGTTCTGTTTTGGACTCGGTTTTGTGCACATCAGTGCTGTATTCATTGAAAATGACTTTTGCAGCCAGGAAACCAGATTATACGGGTGGCTGCCCCAAACCTTTATATGACTCTGTCTCGAGTTTGTGACAATATATTTATTGTCACATTTGAGTCATATGGAAGAGAAAAAAATTATATATTAACATAAATAGCATATTAGCATAAATAGCCATAAAAGTAATTAAAAGCTTCTGAAACATTAGATTTAGCACAAAATAGAATGTCAAGCAAATAAGATATGTCAAGCAAATAGTTAAATAAAAAATCAGTCACATTACATTATTTTTTAAGCTTGAAGCAGAATTACTAGAGTGAGAAAGGAAGGACGGGATAGGAAAAGGATGACACACAGAAACTGCCGAGGACAGGAGAAGGACGGGTGTGTGCACCTGTGTTCAGCAAGTTAGGAAGCTAAGAAACGATAGGTATCAAATGAAAAATGGCCTTGGTAGGCATGCAAGAGGGCAACTAGAATGGTGAATCAGCAGAAAAACAGCAAAGGGTGTTGCTACAAACGAGGTCAGGATGATGTAATGCATGAAAGTAAAATTAGTATATTTAGGCACTAGCATAAATAAATATAGAAGAATATATTAGAAATTAACTTTAGCGCAGAAATTAAGGCAAATCAAGCTTGTCAAGCAAATGATTAAATAAAGGCATGTGCCATATTTCTTTTTAATTAAAGCTTAGTTTTGGGCATCAAATAAACCAGCTTAAAAGTCCGAGAAAGAGGAAGTGACAAGAGGAAAGCCCATAAATGGAAGAGAGGGAAAGAAATAAGCAAAAACAGAAACAAAATGGACAATAGACAATAAAATAACAGAGGCCAGCTGCTGGGGAAGACAGGAGATAATAATGGTTTCCATATATACATATATACAGTAAATATACACATATATACATTATATGTATATACTGTATATATATACAGTAAATAAATACACTAAAATCAATGCACACGTACAAGTTTAAAAACTTAAGATAGGATTTCAAGAGATTTAAAAGTGACCAAAGTTGGTGCTGACCTTATTTAAAAAGGTAGAATATTGCAAACCTTAGGGGTAGCTACTGCAAAAGCACAGTCTCCTCTAAGCTTCAGTCTAGATGTCGGCACAACCAATAACTTCTGATCAGAGGAACTCTGTGATTGTGAAGGAGAGTAAGGGTGCAAGAGGTCAGTAAGACAGAAGGGGGCTAAACCATTCAGGGACTCAAAAACAAACTTTAAACTTTTTTTTTTTTAAATTTTAAACTCAATCCTGCAGCAAACAGGAAGCCAGTGAAGAGAAGCTAAGACTGGTGTGATGTGATTCTGTTTTCATGTGCCTGTTAGAAGCCTGGCAGCAGCGTTCTGGATGAGCTCAAGACAAGCAAGGAATGAATGACCAACTCCAGTGTATAATTAGTTGAAATAGTCATGAAAGACATGAATTAGTGTTTCAAAATCATGTACATGTAGCGCTTTCTTTACCCTTTAGCCATACGATAGCGCCCTAAGTTCGTAAACTCTATTTCCCTAAGCTGATTTATGAAAACCCCTTTAATTTTAAATATGTGTTTTTGAGGATAAATTAGAATCCCTTAACTAATACCTAAACCTCAGTAATAAGCTGCCACTTGTTTCACAATTAACTTGTAACACAATTCACAATACAAATATGTTCCCAAAATACAACAAAATTTATTGACTAAATTGGAAAAATATCTAAAAAAAAAAATTAGAAAACTCACACAAATTGCAGTATATTTATCCTTTACAACAAATACCTACAGTATAGGTTCAGGCAGTGTACTTAAACCTTACAAATGTACTTTTAACTGTTTGCTTTTATCAGCACTTAAAACATCCCACTGTTAAAGAAAAACACAATAACCAAATCTATAATATGAGCAAACTTAAATACTAAAACCTCACTTTAACTTAACAACTTTAAGGGCCCATAGACACACACAAACACAAGCCAGCGGCCACCAAAATAAAAATAATATTAACACAAACTCCCCTTGTTGCAGGCCTGGTCGATGCTCAGGAACATGGTAGCCAAAAACGTTAAGGCCCGTTCACTCTAACGAGCCCACATAAAAGGTCACAGTACTCACAAATAAGCAGAGTGAATATCAGTGTCTATTGTCCAAACACAGCACTTCCACACTGTGGAAAAAACAGTTGCCCTGCAGGCAGGCTCACGGCAAAACGCTGCAAGCAAAATGGAGCTAGTCCGTCCAAATGAGGTGAAACTTGCTATTTTTTCTCATTGCTAGAGGAGCTGCCAGGCTTTCCTTTGGTCACCTGGAGAGCTATCCAAAGTATCCAGTGCCTCTTCGCAGGCTAACTCAGCTAGTTCGCCTGTGATGCTAAACTCAACAACACCTTTTCTTTGACAACAGCTTCTTCCTGTCTTCACGTCCCATAGGTTCTTGCATGTACCCCACCTGGAGCTCAAAAGCCTCCAAAAACAACGTAAAACCC
This sequence comes from Polypterus bichir lapradei, assembly GCA_026402145.1. NCBI lineage: Eukaryota > Metazoa > Chordata > Cladistia > Polypteriformes > Polypteridae > Polypterus > Polypterus bichir. The sequence continues at coordinate 51,676,611 of JANRMT010049829.1, forward strand.
AAACTGTTTTTTTTTCTCCAAAGTCTCCTTGTAGTCATTCTCTTATCTGAGTACGAGCCCGCCTGTCCTCTCGCCCACTCAATCACTTTACTGAAACACTGACATAACTAAATAATAATTAAAATATATATTTTTTTAAGCAACCAGTAAACACTATTAAGGGGAATATCATATGAGCCTAGGGCTACATACAGAAAGGAAGGGCTTGACCTTAGCTAATACCCTGAACCGATAGAAACAGGCTTTAATAATGGAGTTAATTTGTTTATCAAACTTAAGGGCATTATGAGAAATCATATATTTTGCAAAGGGTTTACAGTAGGTTGTCAAAAGGCCAAGATTAATTTCTAGAGCACAAGTAAGATTGGAAGGTCCAAAACACACAAACTCTGTGTATTTGTCAATTAGACTAAGAAAATGTAGCAATATCCATGTTTTAATGCCTTCCAGACCTTCCAACAAAGGTGTAAGACAATTTACATTGATCTGTTTAAGTGGAAGATAGATCTGTGTACCACCTGTGTAGCAATGGAATGAAATACTGTGTTTTTTAAAAATGGACCCTAAAGGCAATATGTTTTGTTGCAATTATGGATGTTAAAGGTGTCACAACCTGTTATTAAGTTTTAAAGGACAATTATTTTATCACACAGTGTCAGTTGGGGTTGGATAACTTGGTTCATTTGATAAATGATAAAAGGAATACAGTGTTAGTTGTTCACACAGGTCTTCCTTATTTAATATTATACTTTGTTTAAAGAACTAAAACGATTAGTATCAAATATTTGCAGAAGGGGAAAATACTTTTTCATAGCACTGTAAATGAAGACTCTGTTAGCAGCAGTAAAGCAACACTCCAGTAGTCATATTTGAAAGTTGCTCGTGTATGTTACAAAAAAGCACAATTCAAAAAAAAGCAAAATGGTATTTGTACATACCCAAGGGTGTCTTCTGTCAAATAAATCATATGTTTCCATGTTGTCTGCACTCTTTCATTAGTAAAATATAAGGAGAGCAGCCACATACACTGAAAGGCTCATCACTACTGGATAGAAAAGTTTCAGATCTTTTTTAATGATGTATAGTTGTCTATGATTGGCCACTTGTACTACATGTTACAGCTGTGCATAAAAGATAAAAAATACATTGTGTATGCGACAGCTAAGATTCACACCGTCAATATAACGGTGATTTATTTATGTTTTAGGTGGAGATGAAGTTTAGAAGTTGACATCCTGGGCATGCCTGGGCAGGTCTGAACGAGCGTGATGCTGTCTCAGCATGCTATAAAGGTGGCTTGCATACACCGATCCTGCTCATTGGGTTAATATAGATAGTCAGTGCGTATGTATAGTATCAGTATAATAAAGTATAGTATCTGTAGCAATATAACAGTAAGTAAGCTTGATGCTATGTTTGTTTTGGTGTCAAGTGATATGTCTCGTCAATGTCGTAACAGCCGCAATACATTCGGCTATATCTGTGGCGAATATACACTTGCGCCTCAGAGACGTTGGATGACTGCTCTTGTGAAGAAAGCTTATCATCTATATTTTGGTTGCAAAATTGGTGATCAAGACATGTAATGGGCGCCTCACATTTGCTGTGCGACATGTGCTGTCAGTCTGAGAGCTTGGCTCAGAGGCACTCAAAAGAGGATGCCAGTTGCTGTTCCGATGACATGGAGAGAACAGAAAGACCATGTGACGGACTGTTACTTCTGTTTGACTAATGTGTCTGGTTTCTCTGCCAAAAACAAGAAGTCAATTGTATATCCTTATCTGCCTTCAGCAATGAGACCCATGCCACATGACGACAGTCTTCCAATTTCGAAACCACCAGAGGATTAGACCTTAGATGAACCAGATGAAAAAACTGCAATGCAGAGTACTGACAGTGACATTGACCCGGATTTTGAACTGTGCTCATCAGGCGATCCACATCTGATAACACAGTCTGAATTAAACGATTTGGTCAGAGATTTGGGTGTGTCAAAAGCAAAAGCCGAGCTGCTGGGTTTGAGACTGCAGGAATGGTGTTTGCTGTCACCAGGTATGAAAATTTCTGTGTTTCGAGGCCGACATCATGATATAACCAAATTTTTTGCACAAGTCGACAGTCTCTGCTTCTGTTGTGACATTGAAGGATTGTTCTCGGCCTTGGGTTGTGACCACAAACTGGAAGAGTGGTGTTTCTTCATTGATTCATCAATATTAAGCCTGAAAGCTGTTCTACTACACAATGGCAATATTTATCCTTCAGTACCTGTTGGCTGTGCAGCACACATGAAAGTAATGTATGAGAATATGGAACTGTTGCTGAAGCACTTCCAGTATAGCAGGTACAACTGGAATATCTATGGAGATCTTAAAGTCGTTGCTCTATTACTAGGACTGCAGCTTGACTATAGAAAGTACTGTTGTTTCATCTGTTAATGGGACAGCCGTGCCAAAGAGTCACACTATTCTCGACAGAAGTGGCCACTCCATAAAAAGTTAAATCCACATGAATTGCTTGTCGACCAGTTAAAGATATTTTGGTCTCCTCGTCACATAAAACTGGGACTCATGAAGAATTTTGTGAAAGCACTAAATGGAAGGCGAAGGTTTTCATTATTTAAGACAGATGTTCCCAAGAATAACTGACGCCAAGATCAAAGAGGGCATTTTTGTTGACCCCCTGAACAGACATGTTATGAGTGACAAGCGGTTTGACAGATCTGTTAGTTGGGCCGGAAAAAATTGCCTGGAAAGCCTTCAAAGACGTTGTTGACAATCTTCTGGGCAATTACAGAGCCCCAAACTATATTTAGCTGGTAGACAAACTTCTCAAAGCATACAAGACAATGAAGTGCAACTCAATGTTCATTTCCTCCACTCACACTTGGCTTCTTCCCCGCAAATCTCGGTGCTGTCAGTGACAAACACGGTGAAAGGTTTCACCAGGACATTGCTACGATGGAGAAACGATACCAGGGCAACTGGAATCAGTCAGTGCTTGCTGACTACTGTTGGACACTGCAATGTGATGCACCAGACATTGAATACAAAATGAAAATCAGGAGCAAAACACTTTTAATTCTGTTGAATTTAATAGCTTATGTGAAACATAAATGTGACTAAATGCGTTACTGTCAGAGTTGCTACATGATGCAGTAATACTAAAACTATATTTGTACATACCCAGTAGGTACCTGTCACAATTAGCAAAAACTTTTCAGGAAGCAAGACTTTTCAAAAAAATTGTTGTGCAGCATTATATTCTTGAAGAAAAGCACACATGTTTATTTGATATTTGGACTAAAGTCTTCACACATTATACACTTCACATCATTATTAGTATAACATGGAAATAGTTTCTGCTTTAGGTATGTGTTCAGCATTTCTTGCATTTCCCGCATTTCCTTTCATCCTTCACTTACCAAGATCTTTGTAAACACTGATCACACATGAAATGCATGTATTCCAAATAAAGATATACTGTATTATTTACCGAATACAACTCCAGGCACATCACCTCACATGCAGATAGTGAGCCTTGGTTTGAGCTGAGCGAACGTTTTGCCCGCGAGCTGAGCTCCATCAAGGCAGGGGACGGGACAGTAAGCTGCTTGCTGCTTCTGCTGATCGACACATTTACAAAACAAAAGACGCTGATGATAGAGGGGTGAAGGGATTTAAGGTGGGCTGGGATTACAAGTTTTTTTCATAGGCTTCAGGAATTCTAGTGTTAAGCTTTTCCCACAAGCTGTATTTCATAAGGGTATAAGTGCTACCTGTATCTATGGCAGCCTCTCCAGTGACCCCTTGCACTTGTATGGGCACCACTAAGAGGGGCAAGGTGCCTTCCACCAAGATGAGATTGGCACGGGGATCTGCTGGGGCTTTCCCTTGTGTTTTAGGACAGGGGACTTTTTGAGGCGTGGGCCCCTTTTGAGACTGACTGAGGATCTGCTGTCATCCTGCAAAGAAAGGAGCACTCCTGATCCCATTCATACGCCATCATCTCATCAGGAGATGACATGTGTTCCTGGGATCCCCACTTAAAAAATAAATAAATCACTGTCATATTGACGGTGTGAATCTTAGCTGGGTTTTAGTTCATTACAGCTTATTCTTTATGCATCTTTATGCATCGCTATGCACAAGCTTCAGTGAGAGTACATGCAATTTGGTTGATGTGCAGTAAGACTTAAAGTTTGCACTAGGAAAGCGTGTTCTTCTTCAAAAAATGAAAATATACTGTTGAAGAAGTCCTAGAAAATTTAAAGAATCCTAGTGATATGGAATATAAAAACATCTGAGTCACAGTTTTACTCTACTGAGAATGACGCTTAGTTTGCAAGTATTAATTAATATAACTTTGACGAACTGCAGCATGTGCTTTTACAGGTCAGACATCATCGGTTCAATTAGCATATCCAGACACTGTCTGCTGCAGGCTCACCATGTTAGTTTTCTGAGTAGGGTTCTTCTAATCTCAATTTCTTTGTGTACCCACTCAAGTTTCACATGAGGACCATTTGATTGAATGTCATTGGCTGTGTGAAGTTTCACAGGGGACCACTAATCAACCAAATGTATTTGTATCAATTCATGCCACGCTGATCCTTGCAGTTCCACGTAGGAACCCCTGCCCCACCCTCCTCAATAGAATGGCACTGTCTCAGTGGCATTCACACAAAAGGAAAAAGGTAGTTTTAGTTAGTGACTTGTCCCCTGCAATCCTGGCCCCCCGCCGCTGAAGAAATAGACATCACCATGCAATATTTTTTTATCCTGTTTTTAATTACTTCCCCCCCATCCACCTCCCACCCAAACCACCCTTGGTCTTGGTTATGTAATATAAAGTTAATTTCTTTAGAGAGAAATCTTAAAAGCACACATTTGTTTGTGTGTTTTATTTAGTTGATATTGGTGTAAACAAAGGTTTTCAATCATATAAATACTTAATTTCAAAAGTATGTTCTCTTTAAAAGTCTGGAATATTGCACTTAATACTCTTCAGCCATTTTCAGCTCCTTTATTACATAAGCAGAATACTAGTTTATTTCTGTGTATGTACTTTAGGCACAATAATGCCAAAACCCCTTAGTGCATAGGAAGTTAATATCCACACAAAAGGCAGAGACTCAGTGCTTCAGTTATTTATGTCTGGATTCTGTGATTTTGTCTTTCAAATGTAAAAGATAGGGAGAGTCCCGTACATTGTAATGCATAAGTTTGTGTACGAAAATATTCAGAAAAAGATAATGAAATAAAATGAGGGCATAACCAAAATAAGTGCAGAAATCTCATATGAAGAACGTGTTTTGGCATCCTTCTTTTTTCATTTATGACCAAGCCACATTATTTGACATTCAACTCTAAGGCTGCTGTAAGAAGTTTTTTGAAAAGCAGTATTTGGGACATGTTATGCTATATTTATATCTAAAATTACGTTAAAGTCCAAGCACAGTAAGTTAGACAGACTGACACGGGTACACACATGGCAAAAATGAAATCTCCAAAGGCTGTGGGTATACTCTATAGTGAGATATGTTTAACCATGAAGAAAAAGCAAAGAAAAAGTCTGATGTCCCAAAATATATTTTATAAACTTGCAGGTAAACAACTTTTTCTTAATGTGTTGTTAAATATATCAGTGTACTAATCTTAACAAGAAGTAAAGCTAAATAAGTCTGGATAATATAAAATTTTGGTTTATAGGGTAGTAAATTAATCGTATGAGCCTCAATTACATTAAAGTGTTGTACAGTAAGTCCCCTGCACATGAACGAGTTCCGTTCTGAGAGCACGTTCAGAAGTCCACTTTGTTTACAAGTCCAGCAAAGTTCGCTTAGGCACCCAACGAACACATTGTAACCCCCAACCCTCAACTCCTATGAGAAACATGTACATGTACAGCAATTTGTACATAAGAAAATTCTTTTAAAAGTTAATATTTGTATTTTGTTACAGATTTCTTGTGTATTTTAACAATAAACAACAGAAGTTCATTGTTGGGGTGGCACGGTGGTGCAGTGGTAGCGCTGCTGCCTTGCAGTTAGGAGGCCCGGGTTTGCTTCCCGGGTCCTCCCTGTGTGGAGTTTTCATGTTCTCCCTGTGTCTGTGTGGGTTTCCTCCCACAGTCCAAAGACATGCAGGTTAAGTGGATTGGCGATTCTAAATTGGCCTTGGTATATGGGTGTGTGTCCTGTGGTGGGTTGGCACCCTGCCCAGGATTGGTTCCTGCCCTGTGTTGGCTGGGATTGGCTCCAGCAGACCCCTGTGTTTGGATTCAGTGGGTTGGAAGATGGATGGAGTTCATTTTTGTTTCCATTGTTTTCTGTCAGCTGATACCACTCTTTATGCTATCAGGTAACTTACGTATTGCAAACCTAACCTACCTCTCCTCAGCTCCTATCGAAAACATAATTGTGCTGTACAGTACACAAGAAAGTGCTTTGAAAAGTTAATATTTGTATTTTTGTTATAGATTTATAGTGCATTTCAACAACAAACTGGAAAAGTTATTTTTTACTGCCATGGTTTTCCATGAGCTGCTATTGGTACAGTAGACTCGCTTACCACTAGCGAATGATATGATTGTCTTCAAATCCACTTCTGGCCACCACACAGAAAATGAACAACTGGATGGCATCATCAATCGACACCTACTGACCATAATTTAATATAGATGCCCGGTAAGAGCCCTTGCTAAGCCCACAGCACTCCTAATGGGATCTGAAAATCATACAGTAAGACAAGTCAAAGAGAACAAGCTGTTCATGAGATTTGACCACACTACTTGGTTTTCTATGGCATGTTAATGTAGTTCTCTGAGTGAAGAACTTACCCTCAACATATTTCCAACTATATCCTAGTGTTCTTGTTTAACATGCTTAATTCCAGACATCTTGGGCTTAAAACAAAGAGTGTTAATTCAACATAAACAGAGATGCAGCCAAAAGCTTAACCCTCCAGTCGCCATGCAGGGAGGACCCGGGAAGCGAACCCGGGTCTCCTAACTGTGCGGCAGCAACACTACCTACTGCGCCACCAATCTAAAAACTATCTATAGTCTAATTCTACATTTTAAAAATTATTTTTATTTTTTCAAATTTTTAAATTGGGTATTCTTGTTGATTAATTGCCAATAAAAACAGCTAAATTGTTGAAACTGAATATTAAGCACACACTCCCAGGAGCTTTTAGCATACGACATATCTCAACCATACCCAAAACGTGTGCATTTGGATACATTTTTTAAAAACATAAAAAATATACCTAAATAAATTAAGGTGAAACATTGGAAATTACTTTCAGTGTTTAATGGAACATTTTTAGAATAGCAATTGTTGCTGGTTAGATACATTAATGGCCAATTAATTAAAAAAATGCCTCTAATTGTTTAATTCACTTTTTAACTAATGACTAAGGACTTTGGATTAATGATAAGTACAGCCAAAGTACTACTTGAAGTGATATGTGAGAAAATATCCTGGAATGCCTTAATGACGATGTGTAAAGTATTCCAAGTAAATGTCTTAATTCATTGTAGAAAATGTTTTTATAATTAGGCAGCTAATTGACATGGAAGTATAGATGTAGAGAACAAGATGCACAAGTATAAGGGCATGATATTTGATGGTGCACATGTCTATGGAGCTTAAAAAAATGGGCAAAGAATGATTCTTGCATTAAACAAAAATGTATGTCGGCAGCCAGTTCTAAATAGTTTGATACCGTGTGTACAGTATGTTATTTGTGCAGTTACATTTACATGTTTTCAGAGTATAATAATCTTTGCATCATGCTCACTGAAAATGCCAGCAGTTCTAATTACACTCTTGTCAATGTTATGTATGACACAATTAAGTAAACACTGGCAGGATTTGACAAAACATTGGAAACCATTCACCAAGTAGGAGTTTTAATACTGGAAGCAAGTTAAAATATTTTAATGACACTTAGAATAACTACTGCTCTGATCAAGTCTTTTTAAAGTTTGATATATGAGGCTAGTCTAGGTATGTAATGTTTATAATACAGGTCTTAGAGAAGATATAAAGTTCTTCAGAGTGAAACCTAGCCATAATCAGCTACTAACATGAAAAACAAAAGAGACTTAATGAATTTCTTAAGATAGATGTTATCTATCTATTTGAAAGTGAAAGGCATGCTCATGCCAGCATTCTTTTAAACAGGTGTGTTGATGTTCACATTTATTGTACAGGAGGCACTGTACTTTCTGATACAGACTGTAATTTACTGCCATTAGTCTTCTGTTATGAACCACTTATTCCAACGAAAAAGGAGAAACAATAGCCAACACCATGACAGACCATAGAGAACGTTTTCCTTTTGTGGCTTGATTTTGTTCAAAAACTAAAAACCTCCAGTCCCTGAAATGAATGACAAAGATCAACTTCCATGAAAAGTAAAGTTCTTCTCAATCTAAGCATGTCTCACAGGAGAAACACAGAAAAAGCTCTGGTCTGAAAGTGATTTAAAATTAAAAAACATGACAAGAAGGTTTCGAATTGCAGAACATCTCAATGAGACAAGCCTGAACAGTTCACTTCTATCAAGTCTAACTCACTTTCGGAAGAGTACGATTGTGTCCAGGGAACATCAAGTCCATATTTTCTTCAAAAACTGAATTGCAAAGGACTCTAAGCCGATTCTATTACAGAATCCTCTGACAGTGTGTCAGTCAAATCTCATTCTGGACACATATTGTAACAACATTGTTTAAGGCAACTGCTAGCAATGACAAACACATACTTGTAGGCAATGTGGAAAATACATCTTGTTCCCATTCAGGTCTTGAAACAACTGGGAATTGGTGTGTCCTTTATAAAGGCTATATGCTAGTCAGCGTCAGGCTAGAGATTAGGTTCTTCTTCCAGGTCAACACATCCTAGACATCACTCTTCTGATTCTAACCAAACCTCTTTCCTGTTTCATAATTACATTGAGCCCAATCAATCTAATAGAATGATTACATTCCTGACAGAATAAAACACACAATGTACAAATCAAAGGGACTGAAAAAGCATGTCAATGCAGCTTCAGAAACCTATAATCTTGCAACTTAAGATACTTTTTTGTTGTGAAAAAGTATTCATAAAAGTTATTTTCGCCTCTAAGATTCTTTAATATTAGTGGACAAAGTAGTACAGGAAATGTCCAAATTCTTTGATTTGCTTGTATGTCTTGTAAAAATTGCCTAGGTAACATTCAATAAGATTAGATAACCTCAAATACAAAGAAAGAGTACCTCAACAATGGCAGAGGTTGGCTACCTCAGTTCGGTACCATCCCAAAAGCCGCTTCACTCACAAGCTGTCCCTGCCGAGATTCTTGGACATGTAAGTCTTTTTTAAGTCTCCTTGGATAAAAGCATCTGCAAATAAATGTAAATGTAAACATAAATGTGTACATCTGTCTTTAGGTAGCTTTCCCTGAAATGGCTACACTTCAGAATACCTTAAAAGAAGCCAGGAACCTCCATAGCTACTCCTGCTGGGTTTTATGTATTACGATGGCTATCTGTGTAAGGGCTGCACAATTCAACAGAAGTCAAGGGCTGATCACTACCCCTGAAAAAGTGTAACCTAAATGAATGCAAATCATTTCATTAACAATCATTGGTCATTGATATATGTCAATAAGCAACAGGGCAACTTCAGCAAAGCAATACTCAAACTCAATTTCAATCATTGCTTATGGTCATTTGCAAAAAAAGCAGGAATAAATGTTAGACATGAAAACAAACAACCTGAAAAATTCAGTTCAGGGTCACCCAGCAAGCTTTGTATCACAGATGGTGGATGTAGCTTTAGTTGTTTTACTATTTGTCTTCTTAAACCAAGTGATTCTATAGATTGCAAAATCTGATGAAGATGTCTTCTCTCTCTTTTAATTATGTCTCTAACAATACTGTGTCCTATATAGGGTGCCTTCAATGGCTAATTTATGCAAGATATTACATCAATCAAAATCAGACAACTGATAAGTTCCCATGGTTTGGCTGCCTTTTAAAATTTTTAATATTTTTTATACTAGTTGTCCCAGAATTTGTTGAGCAATTTGCATCCTATCTTCTGGAAAACATCCTATGAGTGAATCATTGTTATGTGCTTGCGTGTGTCAGAAACTTGTCCGCTAGGTTTTTGTGAAAAGTAATGCCAGCTTTAGTCACACAATTTATTCATTTGAAAGCTACACCTAAATAATCCTAAAGTCAAATAAAACAAATTAAATATTATGTCATATATATCATATTGTAAAAAGAAAATTATGTATCAGCATTACACATCACAAGATGCACGCCTTATTCAAGATATATTATCATAAACATCATGCAAGATACTGTAGATGATTTTAAGTTTAATTCAAGATAAACAGTCAAACCTTATTCAAGTCCACAAAATATGAATCGATGGGAGTATGTGATAATGTCAGGCTTCTGTTGTTCCTAAAATGACATCATAATTTTTGCTGCAGAACAACAACAACAACATTTATTTATATAGCACATTTTCATACAAACAGTAGCTCAAAGTGCTTTACATAATAAGGAATAGAAAAATAAAAGACACAATAAGAAAACAAAATAAATCAACATTAATTAACATCGAATAAGAGTAAGGTCCAATGGCCAGGGGGGACAGAAAAAACAAAAAAACTCCAGACGGCTGGAGAAAAAATAAAATCTGTAGGGATTCCAGACCATGAGACCGCCCAGTCCCCTTTAGTCCAAATATCAAATAAACATGTGTGCTTTTTATTCAAGAACTAGCTGAAATACCCAGTGTTGCCCAGGAGGAAAATATTTTTTTTAATTGTTTGACAAAAACATAACTTTTAAAATAAAAATAAATTAACAAACTAAACCTGCTTTCACTTCCCGGGTATTCCCTGCGTGGAGTTTGCATGTTCTCCTCATGTCTGTGTGGGTTTTCTGTGGTGGGCTGGTGACCTGCCCGGGGTTTGTTTCCTGCCTTGCGCCCTGTGTTGGTTGGGATTGGCTCCAGCAGACCCCCGTGACCGTGTAGTTAGGATATAGAGGGTTGAATAATGGAGAGATGGATAAAGACTCACTAATGTGCTTGTCTTGCGGTCTTGTATGTATGTTATCATCTAGTAGACGCTCGAAACTGGCCAACTCTATTTAATTTGAAAAGCAATAGGGGTGCGGTGCTGCTCAAAAATAAAGAATGCTGGCAGTTGCCTGGTATATACTAGCTTTGTAAGCCTGTGCTGTTAAAAGCACGGGATCCCAGAAAGTATTTAAATCATCAGAACTATTCTGGGCATCTCTCTGCTTGAAGGATTCATGTTGCCAAAGTGCTTGCATCGTTTGTGAATTAGCAGTTAAGCGACTGTTTTTCTTAGGAGCTTTCCTTTTGATGGTGTACTGGCCTCGCTTGTGTATCCTCAGAGCTGGAGCCCTTACTCCGACTCTACGTCTCACTTCTGGGCCAGACAGACGCACACACTTCCACGCGTAGAACTCTATTTAATTTGAAAAGCAACAGGGGCGTGGTGGCGCTCAAACATAAAGAATGCTGGCAGTCACCTCCAGTTCACCCTCTGGTGATTCATGCATACAAGACCGCAAGATCACCCCCCACCCTACCCAGAAGGGGGTGGGTTACGGCTGATTTCACCCTACAGTATTTTTAGTTGACCAATGAAGAAAATGTGTACCAAGTTTCATGAAAATCGCTCCAGCCGCTTCGACGTGATGCTGGAACATACATACACACATTGACTTTTATATATATAGATAGATATAACCAAAGTAAAAAAAAAAATCATTCAATTTATGTGTTGCTGTCAATGAGTTACAAGCCCAAGCTCATATGTCAATCGACAGAAAGTTGCTGTGTATTCCTGGATGGTGCAGTGGTAAGAACTGCTGTCTTATAACTGAAAGGTTACCAGTTCAAGTCCCAGTGCTCCACATTTTGAGTAGTGAGTTGCTATTATTATTATTGCTATAATAAAAACATAGTTAAAATAATAATAACTATAACTATAATACTGTAAAATACATAGCATTTTGTTTTTATTTTTCAGTTCTATTCTCTCAGTGATGTTCACATGGTACGACGAACTTTCTGAGTTGATGGTGTTTATCTCCATTCTTTTCACAACAGCAGCGATGACCACAATTGATACTGTTGTTGATGCCTGCTCAGAATTATTTGTTGTACCGGCAATCAAAGATACAATGTCCCATGACCACTATCAGACTGGACAAAGGCAGAACTGTAACAACAGACAGCTTCTTCACAGTGCTTTCACTGGCTAACAGACTGCTGCAATGCAATGCAACTGTCGGCCATATCCAAAATAATCAATCTTATTTTGTATTAGGTATTATTATTCATGTAATAAATACCACACTACTTTTAAATTTCTATACTTTGTCTTCATAACTGGAGTGATTGAAGTAATTCAGTAGATATTTTTAAGAGCACCTGGTGCACTCGGACATTTGCCATATGCTCTGTGCTACAAGGTTTATTAAGGGCTGAGGGTGAGAGCTCTATCCAATAGTAAGGAACAGTACGTAAAGTAAGGCATTCTTGGTTGACAAATAATCTGTAGCCTGGGATGTTGAGCCTTTGTATGTTTAAATGTATTCCTAGAGACTGAAGTAATATTTAGATCTGAGATATATTTTAAACATTACATGTTGATTGTGCCGACAATAAGTAAGTCTCTTGAAGTGCCAGGAGAGTGACAGGCTATGTTATTCCTAAGGTACTTGTGTGTTTTAAAGTGCTAGAGGTTAACCAGCTGTATGTGTGTCATTCATGGGGCACTGTTGTGGTTAGGGTCTGTGTGTATGTAAGTCTCTTGAAGTGCTAGGATAGTGACAAGTTGTGATATTCATAAGGTACTTGTGTGTTTTAAAGGGCTAGAGATTAACCAGCTGTGTGTGTGTCATTCATATGGCACTTTTGAGTTTCTGTGTGTATGCGTATATCTATGTATGCGTGTGTTAATCTTAAGGTGCGACAGTAGACCAAATCTAGTAACAAACCTGATGAGTACACTTATTCCGAGGTAAAGGGTAAGTAGAGGGAAATATCACATAATACACAGTGTCCTAAAAAAGGCTTCCAATGAGAAGCTGAGGCATCTGATTCCTTGGTAACTGAAACACATCCTCTTGTATCTCTTCCAAAAACGTGTACCACCATGTCACTAATATTCCATATTTTCCCAAGATGTAAAAGAAATGGCTGTCCATCTACATAATGGTGAGACAGAGGGCAGCACCCTGTGTCATGTAATACGAAAGACTATTAACATGTATCAAAGGTTACAAGGTGGACTTTTTTTATTTTTTAGCAGCTGCTGTATATGTAGCTTTCTCATTAGCCAAAAGTGCGCCCAACATGAAAAATAAGATTTTACATTATCCTCAGAAAGGAGGATTAGTTGACATTTGACAAAGATTGTTAATCATTTTTTTAAAAAGATAGTGGTGACTTTCACAAACATACTACTAGTGCCTTTAAAAGAGGAACCATGAAGAAGTGAGTCCATATACCTTATTTACCCGATGCTTGTACACTTAGATTTAAATTCTGGACACAACTCACAATTCTGGTGTTTGCCCCCTCAGAGCTACATATCATTCCCAGGGTGCAACAGCTTACCTCAAAAGAGCCTTGAAGGTGTCTTTTAAGTGTACATGCCTGTACATGCCACATATGACACACACACACACACACATACACATACATATATACAGATATTCCATACTGTATATATTGTGAGGTTTCTGAAATCTTTTAGGATGCGCAAAGTCGCATCTATGGAGGATCGCTTGTCCGATGCTGAGATTCCACAGGTCCGCAGCGCAGCAGCATAGCGTTGCGGAAACATCTATGAGCCAATCAAGATCGCACTATGTCGCCGATGGGTGATGCAAATGGATATTATAAATGCAGGGAACATTATAACTTGGCCACTGACTTGGCCCCGACTATGCCTGTTCGCTGTCTGTGTATAGGAGAGTGGTAGCTCCCGCTGCAATAATTAACCCTGCTGTTCTTGTTTCAAGTTGAATAAAGCTGGTTTTACTAAAGTTAGAGTTTGAAAAAGTAGAAAGCAAGCATGAATATATTTACTGAACTTAATTTATTGTTTTAAAAGACAAAGACCATTTTCAGACCCTACTTTTCCATTACAGGGTTCTTAGAAGCCTGAACTCATCCTGGTATCATCAAGGATCATCAAGGAGCAGGTTAGGATCTATCCTTTCACACGCATACCACCATTAGATTATACTAAGCCAATTCATAGTTCACAATTAACTTAACATATGAATGTCTGAAATGTGTCAGGAACCTGAAGTACCTGTAATGAGCAAAGCAAACATAAACAGAAGGTACATTCTCCACATAAATAGCGCCTGCCAAGAAACATTTGTGCACCCTTCACCTGTGAGGTTACAGAACTGCTATAATTACATGACAGTGTACACTGTCAATATTCTAAACACTCATTTCATTTTAGCATGATTAATTAACAGAGTTTAATTAGCAGCAGTATCCTGCTATGCCATGTCCTTGTAAGAGAATTTTGTATTGCAACTATTTTTGTTATATTGTTTGTCACAGCCCTGCCAATAAATTTGCCACCTTTGTCTGAATGCATATATATAACTATGTATATAACTCTCATAAAAAGACACACACGTCGTTTTTGTTCATAGAGATAAGTATACAAAAAACAGAAAGTGTTGAGCTTACAGCCTAATTAGAAATGCCCATAAAACCTGACACAAGAAGAATGTGTTTTACATGCCTCAAAAATATTTACTTTGATCCTTTTACATATTTTCTATTCTTTTGTTTTAATGAATTTTATATCTTTTTCATCCCTCCATTTTTTTTCTTAATCTACATTCTCAATCCCAATGTTTGCAGGGTGAAGTACGATATTCTGGCATTATCGATGAGACATGATGGATGACTCACAAAAACACCATCTAGCCTGGCATGCACATCTTTGAGTTTTCTTCCAAACTGCAGAGAAAATCCATGATAAAACTGGAACAATGTACAAATTCCTTCCTTGTAAAAAAAAGAGTGCTTGCTTTATGTGGCATACCTTTGTCTCACTTTATACATTGCATATTAAAACAAAATTAATACAATATTTTTATTGTAAATGTATCTTCTAAGCACTTTAAAAATAAGCCTTGCAAGAAGAATAGGGTTCTTACCTAGCAACCATCCAAAATTCAAGTTATGTAAGAAGCTCTAACATTTTGAAACAAGGTATACAGTATTTATTCTCAAAATAAGTGCAAAGTAAAAAGAGTTTACTGTCTCATGTCTCTCTTTTTCTCTTGTTTTAAAAGAATACAATACAGGAAGGGCAGCATGGTGGTGCAGTGGGTAGCGCTGCTGCCTCGCAGTTAGGAGACCCAGGTTTGCTTCCCAGGTCCTCCCTGCGTGGAGTTTGCAAGTTCTCCCCGTGTCTGCGTGGGTTACCTCCGGGCGCTCCGGTTTCCTCCCACAGTTTAAAGACATGCAGGTTAGGTGGACTGGCGATTCTAAATTGTGCTTGGTGTGTTTGTGTGTGTCCTGTGGTGGGTTGGCACCCTGCCCGGGATTGGTTCCTGCCTTGTGCCCTTTGTTGGCTGGGATTGGCTCCAGCAGACCCCCGTGACCCTGTATTCGGATTCAGCGGGTTGGAAAAGGGATGGATGGACAATACAGGAATGAGTTATAACACAGCATTGAGACGGACAATTTTGTCTTTAAAGATCACATTACAATATATAAACACAACAGAATCAAAAATATAATCAATACAACATTTTAAAGAATACGTACATCATATGATAAAGCCTACCCCCTACTGTTCAGAGAACATTTGAATAATAGGTCAGATATAAATGTTCAGAGTTTCTGCAAGCCTACCTCTGGGCTAGTAGCCATTAGACAACATTAACTGCATGACATGATTTCCAGCCAGAATTACCAATAGTTAAGGGCTGATCTACAGTATAAAGGCTAGAGAGGTTCACCAAACCACAATGGGCATTGAGAGCACTACACCCCGTATACCTTCCATAGTTCTTACAAAGCTGGGTCTTGCATGAGGAATTTGGCTTGCTTCATGTAAAAAGGCTCAACAGCCTCAGTATTTCCACTCAAGAAACATATTCTGCTACCTGAAGGATTAGATGTAAACAACTGGTTTCCTGTCCTTTTGGACATCACCTTTAAAGTGTTTCATCATCTCAGTCTTATGTCAAGACCACTGTCTGCTTTTTACCAGTCAGGATATACTCTACCCTCCTAACCACCTAATCTCTCTGAAAAAGTTCTGGCATTCTTGTAATTTGCCCTATAGCAGTGTTTTTCAACCACTGTGCGGTGAGAGCTACCTTGGTTAGCTGTGAAATTAATAGAGTACCACACCCGAGTCTGAACCTGAGAAGGTCAATCTCTTCAGGTGGTCAAGACCTGTCTGAGTAGGACAGGACTACCTGGAGAAGCTGTCCATTTCCACATGTCTATGTCATTTAATGTAATGATTTTTTTCATTTCACAATTTGCACCTGTCTATGTTGTTTTGAATTTAATGATTTTAGAGCACTTCAGATGCGTCTCCTGTCTGCTAAAGTCCATCTGCCTGAATGTGTGGCCATCAGCGAGTACAGAAGGCTGCTGAATAGTGGGCATATGAGTTGCCCCTGAGGCACAGAGAGGTGGGCAAAAGGACGAAGCAGCTGGGAGATGCCACCAAAGTACTCACTAAGTGCTGTGTCTGTGAACACTAATCTTGGAGCTGCTTTTTTCTGGCTTTTCCTGTAGCCCTGCCCCTTTGGACATTTGAGCACATGTATGACATATAATGTGTTTGTAGTTTGTAAAATAGTGATGTGCCTTGGGATGTTTTTGGTTACAATAAGTGTGTCATTACAAAACAAATGGTAGGAAACACAGCCCTAGAAATTACAAGTAGCCTGATGAGCTTGCTATGGGTTATTGGAAATCACATTTTACAAAGTATGAATTATCTTAAGATGTACCACATACAGAAGAAATCGCTTTAACCTCATTTCACAAGTCCTTTTCAATACAGAAGTCATTGGTTTCCTGTGAGCTGTTTTTGGGCTAAAGCTGAGGAACAGATTCATCTGTTGGACATCAAAGGATAGATTTGGTCTCTAGGCTTCTTAAGAACAGTCTGATGATTGGTATAATTGAAAACTCATTATTAGAAGTATAAATTATATGGTATATTTAAGCACAGGGGACAAATCATATTGAAGGTGATTTTTTAGTAATGTTAATAACATGAGAATGAAATCCATTATTAGGGTGGAATGCATTTTGTGACAAAAAGGCAAAAAGGTAGCTCAGATGTGGTGGTGCCGAGGCGTCGCCCGCTGTACGGCAGAACTCGGGTCCCAATTTGAGGCGACCCATATGGGTGGGGCGCATGGAACGTCTTGTCTCTACGGCAAGATGATCATCTTCCTCTGCTGTCGGAGGAGCTGCGTAAACTCTGCATTTCAGTGGTGGCACTCTCTGAGGTGCGCAGACCGGGGATTGGCCAGATCTCTGTAGGTGGATACATCTTTTATTGGTCTGGTCGGTCTGATGGCTGTTATACGCAGGGAGTAGCTGTTGCTGTAGCGGATTGGCTTCTTCCGATGGTGTCCGATGTCACTCCTTTCAACAAGCGTATTATGGGACTCAGGTTATGGCACTCCCTGGGTACCTTGTCTGTTGTCTCAGTGTATGCTCCGACCGTGGTGAGTGATGTCTTGGGGAGAGGGAGACATTTTATTCGCAGCTTCGCTTGGTGGTTGATTGGTGCCCATGAGGTGACACTTCTCTGGTCATGGGTGACTTCAATGCAACCACTGGCACTGACAGGGATGGCTATGAGGATTGTCTCTGTCCCCATGAGTCTGGTGACTGTAGTGAAAGTGGCTCCATGTTCCTTGACTTTGCAAAAGGTCAGGGACTGCAAATCGCTGGATCCTGGTTCCAGCGCCCTGAACCGCATCATTGGACTTGGTACACCAATACTGGTGGTGCAGTGTAGGAGACTGATCATATCCTCGTGGGCAGATGCTGGAGGTTCTTGCAAAACTGCAGGGTCTACAGAAGTACCCAGTTTGTAAATTCTGACCACAGACTTCTTGTTGCTATTCTTAGGATCCAGCTTAGGTCCAGTAGGTTACCACCTACTAGGAAAATGAGCCTTGACTTGGCCAGACTCCAAGACCAGGCTGTTTCTAATGAGTTTGCATGCAGTTAGTGTGAGGAACTTTCAGATCTGGGCACGACTGCCAATCCTACTGTGATGTGGGAGACCTTCCATGACAAGACCCTGAAGGTTACTGAGGGTTGTGTTGGTGTTACCGGTGTTCCCAGAAGGAGGTGTTTCATCTCACAGGGCACCCTGGATATCATTGAGAGGAGTCGCAGCGCATGGCTCAATGGCAACTCTGGTCTGTACTGGGAACTGAGAGGGACGGCTGCGAGGGCTGTAAGGGCAGATAAAGAGGCATTTGTTAGAGGAATCTGTGAGCAAGTGACACACCATCTGTGGTCTAGTGACCCACGTCCTGCTTACAGAGGAATCGAAGCATTATGCACATCTGAATCTGTTCCTCGGAGAGTCGCAGTCAGGGCAGGTGATGGAACGGTCCTTAAGGATGACATTACAGTTGTGACCCACTGGGCTGGCTACTTTGAGCAGTTGTTCAAAGCTGATCCTCCGGCTAGGATGTTGGATATCTCTGGGTCCACGATTCTTGGGGCTGATCCTCCAATTAGCTGTGAACCCCCCAATCTCACTGAGATTGCACAGGTGGTGAACCAGCTGAGGCGGAGAAAGGCTGCAGGGATCTGTGGTATCCGGGGTGAACTTCTCCAGTCTGGTGGTAAGGCTGTCCTCCTGGCATTGCAAGAAATCTTTGCTTCCATTTGGAAGACTGGCATCATCCCAACTGACTGGAAACAGGACTTGTCGTCCCTATCTGGAAAGGGAAGGGTGATTGCCTGGATTGCAGCAAATACAGGGGGATAACACTGCTCTCGGTGCTGAGTAAGGTCCTTGTTAGGGCCATCCTCAATAGGATCCGTTATCACTTGTTCACCTACCAGCGACCTGAACAGTCTGGTTTTACACCTAAGAAGTCTACCATCGACTGCATCCTGGCACTGAGGGTTCTCATAGACAGCAAACATGAATATCAGAACAGTTTATTTGCAGCCTTTGTCGATTTTCGCAAAGCGTTCGACTCAGATGATTAAGCTGCCCTGTGGGACATCCTGAGGGTTCACAGGATCCCCTCGGGGTTGCTGGATATCATGGCTGGCCTGTACACTGGTACCGTGAATGCTGAGCAGAGTGGAGACAGGACCTCTGCGTTTTTCCCAGCTAATTCTGGGGTTCGTCAGGAGTGTGTTCTTGTTCCTATTCTGTTCAATGCTTGTATGAACTGGGTGTTGGGCAAGGTCATGGGGTCCAGTGGCTGTGGGGCATCTGTTGATGAAGAAAGATTCACGGATCTTGACTTTGTGATCTTTGCGGAGTCAATGGAGGCTCTGATGGGTGCAATTGAGAAACTGAGTGAGGAGTCTGAGTGTCTGGGCTTGCGAGTGTCCTGGATAAAAACCAAGGTCCAGGCCTTTAATGACCTCTTGGGCACAGCCATCAGCAGTGTGTCTGTTTGCGGAGAGAGTGTTGACCTTGTTGAGAGGTTTACTTACCTTGGCAGTAACATTCATGTCTCTGGTGACTCTTCCTATGAAGTCAGTAGACAGATTGGGAGAGCATGAGGGGTCATGAGTTCGCTGGAAATGGGTGTGTGGTGCTCCCGATATCTATGCAAAAGGACGAAGGTCCAAGTCTTTAGAGTCCTGGTGCTTCCTGTCTTGCTATATGGTTGCAATACATGGATGCTATCCAGTGACCTGAGACGAAGACTGGACTCCTTTGGTACTGTGTCTCTCTGGAAAATCCTTGGGTACTACTGGTTTGACTTTGTGTCGAATAAGCGGTTGCTCATGGAGTCCTGAATGAGGCACATTACCTGCATTGTGAAGGAGCATTAGTTACGGCACTACAGCCATGTGGCGTGTTTCCCGAGGGTGATCCGGCTCGTAAGATCCTCATTGTTGGGGACCCGAGTGGCTGGGCCAGGCCAAGGGATCGCCCATGTAACACCTGGCTGCGGCAGATAGAGGGTAATTTCCGGAGGGCGGGACTGGACCGTGTGTCTGCCTGGGGGGTTGCAAACTGGGATCCCAATTTGTTTTGTCGTACCAGTGCATGCTCCCCAACTTGACTTGACTTGACTTGATGTGAAGAGCTGGTGATAAGTCAAGCTTGTGCTCATGTGGGTTTCGCATATGACAGTTTGAAAAACAGAGATTAAAAATAAATTCCTAACTCTAGTAGAGCAATGAGCACAATACATTTTTCCTAGAGAAAAACACTTTCCACCTAGTTACTTAAAAAATTAACAACTTACACAAATGAATTAACCCAAAGAATGTTCTTATTGTGAAGGCTTATTCAATTTAACAGGATCAAACGGGGCACAATAAAAGGAAATGGACCAGACACGGAAAGATGAAAAGCAAAACAATCTACACTAACAGTGGGAGTAAACCTCCAAAGATAAAATACTTAAGCACAAAATAGTCAGAGTGAAAAAAGCCTGGGGAGGATTCTGAAAATATATGGCCAGATGGTTACAGGCAAAGCATAGGCTGAAACGAAAGAGATACAGACAAACTCTATTTATGTTGGAAGATTCAGGAAGGCATAAATTGTGAGTAAGTTGCCATTTTAGGGCTGAGGCACTTGTGAACTGGCACAAAACGAACCATGCTTTCTAGTCCATCTGTTGGCAGCATAAAACCTTTGACTAGAACAGTGGCGCAAAGTTTCTGTTTTAGGACAAGGATTTTAGAGTCAACCAGAAAGACAAGGTGCTATAAAAGCTTTAAATATTTTGTTCGTACAGAAACATTAGGGGGTCCCTGGGGAAAGAGTCTATCCTGGTGTCATTGTTGTCAAAGAAATGTTACTCCTGACCCTTGAAAGAATCCTGGGGCTTGACCAGATTGAGTTTAAAGCCCCTTCAAGCTTGAGAACAAATTGAGCCTAGATTTGGAAGAAGAACTGGAAGGCTAACTAACAAGAGGAAGAGGTGTAAACTGGCAGACCACAAAAGCAAAAACAGATATAGGAATAGGAGATTAAATCTTTACCTTAAGAAAAAATTGAATCAAAGCCGTGGAATCAAACTGTGGTGTAACAAAGCCTTGTGCATGAACCAAAATCAAAGTCTTAGAGAACTTAGGCAGAATTAATTAAACGAAAGAACAAAGGAAAAAATGCACACAAAAGGATTTAGATATTAAATACAAACTTGGACACTTCAGTTCCATGTGGTACTGACTTAAATAGCATAATGCTGATAATGTCACATGACATAACATCCTTAACAACACACACACGTTATAAGAACAGATGCACAAAATAGTAGTGCCCATAAAAATAACAAAAGATAAATGCAATTGTAAATACAGTATAAATAGTAAAATTAAATAATACGCAAATCAAAATAAAAGTAAAAAATGAAAGTGACACTAATTTTTACACATTTCAGAACCCAAGAAAATAATGAAAAGATCAACAAAACATCTATTAAACCTAGAATAAATAAAAAAAAAAAAAACAGGCTATCATTACAATGATAGAGAGTGAGAGATGGGGAGACTAAAATATACACCCTATTTCGGTAGTTTACATGTTTTGGATGTGGAGGGAGGCCATAAGGACACATTCCAGTTACACCATTCTTTTGTATTTAATTAATTCATTGACAAATTCATTGTCAAATCTAACAATTAATTTGCTAGTAAGCAGGCTATTTATCAGTAAGAATCTTTTGGTTTTGTTTTTTAGAACAAATGCTTTTATGGTACTTAATTAACTCTAGCAGACACATCTAGCCGTTTTTTTTATATTATTGCAACTTTTAAGCAAAAAGTAGCTTTGAAGAGTTTAGAGAATGTATGTTTAGAAGATAAAACCATGAATAACAAGCATTTAGTTAATAAATAAAAAGAAAAAGAGCAGGTGTCTACCTAAAAAACCCTTGAAGAGCTCTTCTTGTAAATATCACCAAACACATAAGCATTTTATTAAAATGCTATTGTGAATGTAATGACTGTACAAAATCAGCTAGGGATAGTTGTTAATTGATAAAGTAATTTTACTACACATTATAGTGGTTTATGACAGGGTCACGTTTATTCATGTAGGTTAAGTGAAACAGAACATTACTGCCTGACTGGCCATTACCCATTCTTACAAAGCTTATTTAATCCTTGACAACTAACACTGTTAAATTCCATTTTTTAACACCACATATTTTCAAAAAGCTTGAAAAGTATTTATTCCTGCTATTAACCATTTTCTTTAAGGCTAGCAAAATATGTCACTCATCTAGCACTGAGGCTCAATGTCAACGTACAGAGTTAATGAAAGATAATAGAATATTCTACTGTATTTTTGGGGAGGTGCCTGCTGGCAAGAGGTTCCAAGAAGCAAAGAGGATGACATTAGTATGTTACTAGAGGGCACTAAGGCAGAACAACATCCCTTGGCCTAAGTCAGAAAGGAGAATATTTGGGACTGCACAGTTTCTTTAACAGAATAAATAGCTGGGAAGTTGCCTTAGTGTCCCAAAACTAAAAGGGAAGCCAACGGCCCAGGGAAGCAGGCTGGCCTTGGGAGCATTCTATACCTATGCATCTAGAATACATGCAAGACCTCCCCTAATACTAGAAGTAACTCCATTGCTTGGATGAAGTCCTTAATGAGTTGGGAGTATGCAGAAGAGTTTGAGGCAATGGCTTTACTGGTGTGAGGAAAACAATTCAGGGTTAAAGAGAGATGAGAAATTAAAAACGCAAATGTTTGTGTTGTACTGTGATGAGCAAGAGCAAGGTTAAGAGCCCTTAACCTGAAAACTGGTGTACAACGGTTGACCCTGTGCTCAGACCCCCAAAAGGCCATGCATAATAACAGTTTCACCGCATGGATTAATGCAGTGTACCAAATAAGCCAAATACCAAAATTTGTCATTAAAGGGTGGTTCTTGCCTTAGTGAATAATGTTGCCAGGCGAGACTCCAGTCTCATGACTATATAAGGGAAAAAAAAACATTGCCAGAATGTAAATAAATAACTTAAACCATTTTAAACTTAAAAGTACTAATATAATGGCAGTACATACTGTATATCATATCATCCTAAGCTGAAAGGCCTCCATCAAAGCTGCTTGCAGCTTACATGTTTGAATTCATTTAATTTTTTTTCTCCATTCAGATTGAGTCAGAAAGCTCCAATTTGTTCATTTTTCAGTATTCCCTCTTACAGTAGACTGCTAGTTTACATTAGAAATTTCTGAAGGAGCACAAGACATTAAGGCATATAACAAAGTTTAAATTTACTTAAGTATTCAATAGAAGAAAATTAAGATTTTAAAATCCATTTTTATTTTACAGTTATACAAAAAGAATGTGTGTATTAATAAGTCAAGCTGAGCTTTTTATGCCAGAGGAAATATTTTAACATTCAACTTTATTTCAGTAGTGAAAATGATTATGAAAGATTACACAGGCATAAAATATTTTTTTTTTATTTGTAGTAGTTCTAGGCCTGTCATTGTGATATTAATCCTACCTCTCCATTATGAGCTGAATGCAAGCTTCACAAAAGCTTCTGTCGAGCAAGGACATGTGTGTTTAGAAGTGAGGGTATAAGTCATTTTAATAATACAATGAAGACAAAAACCCTGTAGGGATAAAGGACTGCAAATATAAGTCAAAGTAAAACTAAAAGTAAATAAAAGTTTTAAATGAAACAGTGTTTAAAATGTGTGTTTAGCCAAGTATCTTTAGGGCACAATCTTTCCTGTTGTGATGTATGGCCGGGGACCTTGCCCCACCGGGAGGCCTGGAGAAGCAGGGTACCAGGAGAGGGGCAATTCCTTCCCCAGGACGCAAGAGGGAAGCCATCCTGGATTGTGTGGGAGCTACGGAACTGGAAGGCTCAACCCTGTGGGGATCCATGACCACCACCAGGAGGTGCCCGAAGGACGAAGGAGCCTTGGACTGCAGCACTTCCGACACACCAGGAAGTGCTGCCGAACCAGGAAGCAGGTACACCTGGTGTGGCGGTAGTGCTGCAAGGAGATCATCAGGGAGCACCTGGAGCACATCCGGGTGCATTATAAAATGGGCCACCTCACTCCATTCAGGGAGTTGGAGAGGAGAGGAGAGGAGAGGAGAGAAAGAAAGAAAGAAAGAAAGAAAGAAAGAAAGAAAGAAAGAAAGAAAGAAAGAAGTAAAAGATAAGAACTGAGTTTATTGTGCTGGTTTGTTTACTGTTTGTGCAGGAAACGATAATAAACCGTGTGTGTTGTGGACATCTGGTGTCGTGTCTGTCTGTGTCCAGGGCATCCTTCACACTGTTGTTTTCTTAACAGATATTTAGCAATTGTATACAACTTTAACAATCTCATTTTGAATTTTGTGTTCAGCCTTTCATTATACTTCTTTGAAATTAGTCAGTATCCTGAGATAATGGTCAGAGTAACACAAAATAATTTGTTCAACCATTGATCAAAGTGCAATGTGTGTAACATCAGCTTGTAACCTCATTCTTTTCTTGGGATGGCCATCACAGGATATGCTGTATTTACCTGAAGACACTTCTTTCTTCATAATATTGACAGGATTTGTCTGCTCCTCACTAATTATGTCACACAATTCCTTGTTTAGGCACTGGTTCTCTCTCAGCTGGACTATTGTGAATGGCGGTACTTCTTTAGCTGCTTTCAGACCTTTGCAACTCCTCCAGAATGCAGGAGCTCGACTGGTGTTCTCTGCTCGTCAATTAACTCCTAATACTCCTCTGCTTTGTTCTCTCCAACAGGCTTCCTGTTGCAGCAATATTCCAGTTCAGAACTCTTGTCATGACCTACAGTATTGTGTACCATTCTGCTTCTTAATACTGTATTTCCAATCCTTGGTTTCTCCTTATATCCCTTCAATAAGTCTTCTTTCTGACTCTGCCTGTCTGTTGACTGTCACTCCTCTTGCCAGATGTAGGCCTACCCACAGTGTTTCTCTGTTCTTGTTCCCAAATGTTGTGGAATGATCTCCCGTTTGAAGACACACCTTTTCTTCACTTTGGAACTACTTAGGCTCTCTTCTACAGGATAGCTGTTGTTGCATGACAAAGAGTTTATGATAGTTTTTTGACCCAGAAGTGATTCCAACGGGCAAGATCCTGGCACTGGAAGTACTCCCAGGTCTTCAATAAAAGGAATTGCACTGCCTTATCCAGGCAAGTCGGAGCCGGGAGAGAAGACAGGCAACACTCGTCTGGGAGAAGTAGTGGAGAGAAGAAAGAAGAAAAGAGGATTATATTGCTACTAGCAAAATACCCGCGCTTCGCAGCGGCGAAGTACTGCATTAAAATTTTTATTAAGAAGAAAATGAAACCTTTTTAAACTAAGGGAAAATATGCCAATAATTATTTGTTAAGGATCTCTTTGTATACCATGTTGTCAGTTCGGCCCTCCGGTTGTAACATGACCAAGCTGTGCGCTGAGCTTACTCTTGAGCATGCAACTTACAGTTGGCCATGTGAACAGTAATCTTGACTCAAATCTGACAGCTTGGATTGCTGCTGTCATAATCGGTTTGAGTTTCATGGTTTGTTTTAATTACGACAGTATTTGCAGGATTTGTTGTGTTGAAGTGACATTCGGCATCTGTCAAGCGTTGTAAGCACAGAACCGGTTTCATCGATAAAATCACATCCAGCTTTTGAGAGTTTAAACATTCATAAACATCAAAGTGTCCACTACTGAAATCATCACCTGTGAATCTAAGATGTTTAAGAGGCATTGGCGGTTGTCGAAAGGTGTAAAATATTTGGCCATTTCGGTACACTTGAAAGCGACAACCAAACAATTCAGCGGCAGCCATCAACTCAAATGCAGAACCATAGGTGAATGGCTTAAGCATTTCACTCTTATAGTGCTCCTGTGTAGTATAATTATCTCCTGTACCGTCATCAGTCCACACCTTGAACCTGTCCCAGTCATTCAATACATAAGACACAATGTTCCTCCGGATATCAAGAGTGAGCCTGATATGGCCGTGCAATATGTAACAAAGAGAATGGAAAAGGTAGGTGCCATCTCTGAGCATGGAAACCACTCGGTAAGTGACAGTTCTTTGATCGATAGTGATCACCTCGATAGACATGGTAATGGGGGTTGGAATGATAAAGGAAATGGGTACCTGAGAAATGTAAGTAAGTCTAAAATACCTATTCAATAACTATAATTGTAATAAACAAACAATAAAGCAGCAGAGAAGCAATGGATTAAATAAAAAGGCTGTAGTTAGCAGTAGGGAGACGTGAATCCCGTGGCGAAGCAAGGAAGGGAATGTAGAGATCGGAGCGACGGACGGTCTTATATAGGCAGGCAGCCAACAACGTGGGAGGCGTTGGGATGGGGGACCCAACTCCACCTCACACGGTGACCGAGCTGCAGGCTATGGACCTATATATGTACGTAAGTAGGATTCAGTTAGCGTTGGGAACCCGTGTACCAAATTTCTTGAAGATGGGCCCATAAGTAACAAAGACTGTTGAAAAGTTCAATATGGCGGCCGACAGTGGCATCATACCAATGAAATAAGTACGTACATCGGTTTCCGTTAAAAGTTCAATATGGCGGCCGACAGTGACATCATACCACCAAAATAAGTACCAAATTTCAGCCTTCTACCTACATGGGAAGTTGGAGAATTAGTGACGTTGGAAAGTTCAATATGGCGGCTGACAGTGGTGTCATACCACCGAAATAAGTATGTACATTGGTTTCGGTTAGCGTAGGGAAGCCGCCTACCAAATTTCGTGAAGATGGGGCCATGAATAAGAAAGTTCAATATGGCGGACGTTGTTGACCGTTATGACCGTTACGCGTAGAATTTCGAAATGAAACCTGTTTAACTTTTGTAAGTAAGCTGTAAGGAATAGACCTGCCAAATTTCAGCCTTCTACCTACACGGGAAGTTGGCGAATTAGTGACGTTTGGAAAATTCAATATGGCGGCCGACAGTGGCGTCGTACCACCGAAATAAGTACGTACATCGGTTTTGGTTAGCACAGGGAAGCCACCTACCAAATTTCGTGAAGATGGGGTCAGCCTTCTACCTACACAGGAAGTTGGAAAATTGGTGCCGTTGGAAAGTTCAATATGGCGGCCGACAGTGGCGTCATACCATCGAAATAAGTAAGTACATCGGTTTCGGTTAGCGCAGGGAAGCCGCCTACCAAATTTCGTGAAGATGGGGCCATAAATAAGAAAGTTCAACATGGCGGACATTGTCGACCGTTATGACCGTTACGCGTAGAATTTCAAAATAAAACCTGCTTAACTTTTGTAAGTAAGCTGTAAGGAATAAGCCTGCCAAATTTCAGCTTTCTACCTACATGGGAAGTTGGAGAATTAGTGATGAGTCAGTGAGTGAGTGAGTGAGTGAGTCAGTGAGGGCTTTGCCTTTTATTAGTATAGAGTAGAGGAAATTGGTTCAATGAAAGTTTGCATTAATAAACCGGGACTGTGCTGGAGCATTGTGTTTGGGGCTCTGTGGTGCCCCATGTTGATCATAAGGTATAATCATGTAGTAGTTCTACTCCACTGTTCTCACTTTTAATTCTTGTTTCCTTGTTGTTTTTGATGGGTTGCACATTCACTCTTGTATGCATTATAATTTTCGTACGTAAGTCACCATGGATAAAGAAGAAACTGAGCAGTAAGTCTTAATTTTAATTTCTAAAATGAAACCCACTACGTGTTCCCTAGATCCAGTGCCAACAAAACTAGTAAAAAGTGCAATGGATGTTCTTGCAGCGCCTATTCTAAACATTATTAATAGTTAATTATTGCATGGCACAGTACCTGATGCACTAAACGTCTCAGTCATTAGACCATTACTTAAAATGTCAGACCTAAACCCACACATACTAAATAATTATAGCCTTATTTCAAATTTACCCTTTCTCTCTAAAATACTAGAAAAAATTGTCGCCAATCAGCTTCAGTCACACCTTATGCATTACAATTTTCTTGAGAAATTCCAGTTTAGTTTCCGCACTGGTCATAGTACAGAAACGGCACTAACGCGGGTTGTAAACAACATTCTGATATCCTCTTATGAAGAAAACTCCAATGCAATTATGTTGTTAGACTTAAGTGCAGCATATGACGCCACTGACCATTCTATTTTACTGCACAGGCTAGAAAATGATGTTGGGCTTACAGGCACTGTGCTCGCTTGGTTTAGTTCTTATTTATCAAATCAATTCCAATATCTACAGAAATGTGCTGACAGTACTCCATGATTATACACAGAAGTGAGATATGGTGTCCCGCAGGGCTCAGTACTGGGACCTTTACGGTTTTCACTTTACATGCTTCCACTGGGGTCTATCATTACGGAACATAATGTTAATTTTCACTCGTATGCAGATGACACCCAGTTATACCTTTCTTTTAGATCAAATGAAGTTTCTCCGATGTTGTCTTTAATTAGTTGTGTTAGTGAATTAAAGGAGTGGGTGGATGAGAACTACTTGTCTTTAAAAATATATAAAACAGAGATGTTAATTGTTGGAGGGAATGACGATGATCACAAAAATATTCTGTCATTGTTTAACTCAGTTGGAATCACCATTAATTTCACTGAATCAGCCCGCAATCTAGGAGATATCTTTGACTCTAGCATGTCATTTAAAGCACCTATTACAAAGTTGTCCAAATCATGTTTCTTCCATCTTAAAAATGTTGGGAAATTAAGGCGCTTTCTAAATAAACAGGATTCTGAGAAATTCATTCATGCATTTATTTCTAGTAGGATTGACTACTGCAATACGGTGTTCACTGGATGTTCAAACTGTTCTTTACACAGCCTCCAGTTAATCCAAAATGCTGCTGCAAGAATTATTACAAGAAGAAGAAAGTATGAACATATAATTTCAGTTCTTAAATCCTTACACTGGCTCCCGGTTAAGTTTAGGGCAGATTTCAAAATCCTCCTTTTAGCATATAAAGCATTAAATGGCCAAGGTCCGGCTTACTTGTCTGAACTTATCATGACTTACAAACCAGATTGCACATTAAGATCTCAAGATGACGGTCTGCTTATGATTCCAAGGATTAATAAAATAACAGTGGGAGGTCAAGCTTTTAGTTACAGGGCCCCTAAACTGTGAAATGGTCTGCCTGCTACTATAAGAGATGCCCCTTCTGTCTTAGCTTTTAAATCCTGGCTGAAGACTCAATTACTTCAGTTTAGCATATCCTGACTGGAGCTGCTGATTAACTATACAGACTGTATCTCTGTTGTTTGTCATTAGCACTAAAATATAAGTGACATGATAGTTATAATTTGTTACTATCCCTCACCTATCCTGTTTCTCTTCTCGGTACTAAAATGTTACACTCGGTGCCACGGCCCACCTCCCAAGTTGTTTTGCCTGCCTAAGGTAAAGTCATCCCTGATGGAGGATCGCAGGAATCATGGGGTAGAGGGGTCCTTTAATTGGATTGGCTGGCCAAGCAATGTTTCAGATGTGGAATGGCCAAATGGGGAGGCAACTTGATGGATGAGGTCTCCAGGACTCTAAACAAATCCAAATCATATTATGTGATTTCATCTACTGTTAAATTCTGTTGCGTACTATTTTTATACTGTATTGAGGATTTGTTCTGATCTGTGTATTGTATTGTATTGACCCCCTTCTTTTTGACACCCACTGCATACCCAACCTACCTGGAAAGGGGTCTTTTTTGAACTGCCTTTCCCAAGGTTTCTTCCATTTTTTCCCTACAAGGGTTTTTTTGGGAGTTTTTCCTTGTCTTCTTAGAGAGTCAAGGCTTGTGAGCTGTCAAGAGGCAGGGCCTGTTAAAGCCCATTGCGGCACTTCTTGTGTGATTTTGGGCTATACAAAAATAAACTGTATTGTATAAAGGTTTCTGTTAAATAAATAATAACAATAATTTGCATATTCTTATTCTGAAATAATGTCTTTGCAAACAAGTCATGTCATGTAACTAGAGCTGTGTGAAAGTTTAATTTAATTGTATTCATTTGTGCACACTGATCACAAATCCCAAACAAATAAGCAAATTGTTTATGTGGTTAACAAAATTGGATGTATTAATAATTGCACTGATAATATTTGGTGCATAGTTTTAAATCATAATTTTCTTCTAGTAATTAAATAATTTATCATGTAGGGTGAATTAATTATTTTAATTAACTTTGCCAAAAATGTGTATTCTGTAACAACAAGGCAGGATGATGGTCAGGCGTTTAGCCTTGCTTCCTAATAGCTTCAAGCTTTATCACTCTGCAGAGTCTGAAATTACTATTGATGTCTGTGTTATGTTTTCTTAAAGTACTCCAGTCTAAAAGACATTCCTATTGGGTCAAATGGTGACTTTAAACTGGAGTAGTGTGAGTGTGCACTATAAGGCAAAAGACTTCTGCCTTGTCTGGAGTTGGCCTTAGCCTTTTGCCTGGTGCTGCTGCGGTAGGTTTTCACTTGTCAGCAACTCTCCATTTTAGTTAAAGTGAGTGAGTTTTTAAAAATGGACTAGTGGATACAAAACAAGTATGAATTGTAAGAATGATATAGAAAAAAAAGAGAAATTTATAGTTTATAGCAATGTTTAATGCAAAAGGAAATGATAAATTTCTGTTTTTAAGGAAAAATTCTCAGACACAATGTATTCCCAAACATTTGTTGCATTAATAATAAAAGAGGTAAAATGTTCCCCACATGTTTAATTTCTCCAGTGAACATTAGGAAAAAAACAGTAGCTAAAAAGCTTTTTCATTGTCCATTATTAGAAAACGGAAGCAAAAATTAAGGATTCTGGTCAAAGGACTTTGTTGCATTATTTGTTTTGTCTGCCTAAGCCCCATGAAATTGTTAGTTTATGTATGCTATTTGATTCTGAGATTAAATATTATCTCTATATATAATCTTCATTTGGATCTTGATCTTTGTTTGTCCGCGAATGAATTAGAAGAAGCACTAGATGGCAGTAGAGAGACAGCTAAAACATAGGCATTGCATTAAGAATCTCCTCCAGGCTTATACTACTGAAGACTGTAGTACGCCAGTCACCTCAAAACATAGACATTCAAACTAAACAAATTGTTGTGCTTTAAATTAACTAAAGAGATCTTCATTTAGATCTTGATCTTTGTTTGTCCGCACGCATGCGTAGACCACCTTCCAGTTTAGTAGTTGTTGTTACTCACGGATGTCAACATGGTGCCGGAATAACGAAAGGGGTGGTGAACAGTGTTACGCTGGTTAGCTCCTGAGGCCTGGTTAGAGAATGAGATTGCCGAAGATAAAAGGTACGTCCCTACGTAACATATGAATGAAAGAAAGACAGTGGGTAAAATGAATGACAACGTAACAGCACGTTCCGGAAATTATTATTGTTATGTTGCAGCTGGCAAGTGCTGCGCGTCTCACAGTTGTACCGCGGCTTGCTCACATGTCAGTGAAGTGATCCCTATTTATGCTTGAAAGAGCCTGGATACCTATGCGTCCACCTTTTATAACCATTGCTACGTGTATATTGCATTACTCTTTGGATTGCCACAAAGCAGCCTGTGAGATTGGAGAAAGGTTGAGAAGAGATCGTGAGAGGAAACGACAGTGTCATGAAAACGAGACTGTGAACGGACAGAAGCAGAAATGCTCCTACACCACTACATAATTACGATTCGGACAGTGATTCCGAGTAGGTCGTTCCTATCGAATCAATATCCAAGGGTTTTCTTTTGTAATTTTGTTTCCCTTATAAAAAATCATAATGCTGTGCGACGAAGGGCCCAGTTCACAACTGGCAGCCGCATTTAAACAGGGAGCGATTCACAGACAACTTTAACACGTGAAATGTAGTTGGGCGCACATGGCTAGTATGGAATATTCTTATTTCAACAATATTGTACTAGCACGTGATTTTTCTTTCACAGCTTTAGTCTTTTTAATAGCTGGAGATTTACCTGGCTGAGTCTTCTCTGTCTTTTCAGAACTGTACTTGCAATATCTAAAGTATACAAAAGGAGACAAGAAAGATTTATCTTCCTCTTTAATAATAATAAAAAAAATAATCTTATTATCAGGTCTTTAGTAAATAGCACGTGTATTATTCTGTAATCAAGACTTCAATACCAGGATTGTCAATCAAAATTTTAAAACAAAGAAAACTCTTTGTATCTTTGCATTTAAAAAGGTTATTAAACAGCATGCTGTCAATCATACATAAAAAATATCTATAGCATGATCTCAAAATTACTACTTCATTTGTTTGAAGGATTTTTTGAAAGTTGTGAGCTTGACAGTAAATGATAGGGTTTTTACTTTTATTATCATTATTATAATTATCATGTTAGTCTCTTAATTTCCATTTCTATTAAAAGGTAATGAAAATGCAGATATTTCTGAGCCGTTAAAAACAATTGTCATGAAGTGAATAGTTATTGATTAAAAATGTATTGCTATAAAATGGGTGTCCTTACAAAAGTAAGTAGTTGTCCATTTTATATCTATTTAAGCTTGTTAGTTAAACATTTTCCTGTGGCAGGTTCACTACCAACATATAATGTAAGTGTATTAAAAGAATGTCTTTTTTAACTTCAGAATGACAATGTACTTTAAAGTGACTGTCAATTATATAACTACATTAGGAACTTTCTGTGACTTTGATATATGTGTTAAATACCCAAGCATAATGTAATGTTCATCACCTACTGTATATGATTCTGAATGAGTTTTAAATCAATGATAACTCAGCTATTGTTTGATATGAGAGATCAGCAGAATTTAATTTTCATTATTGTACTGTATATATTTGTAATAGAAAAGCACAATGCCATCTTACTGTGTTATGTTATTCATTTACTGCTATGAATGACAACAAAAAGCTCATTTAGAAAATAACCCTCCGATTTCAATGCTCATTCTCTTTCAGTTATGAGTTACTAGTCTGCAGAAACTGTGCTTATTCTCAGTTATTCAATTGCTACTGCAAAAAAAAGGAGGAACATGGAACATTTTTAGTGAACAAAAGAAAGACCTTTTGTAGGTTTTTGCCAGTTATGCTTGAAAAAACATTCTTTAGAATTATAGATTTTTCGCATAATTATAAATCTAAAGTACTTATTAATTTTTCACAACCAAATAATAAATAAATTGGGACAAACTAACTTTCTGGCCAAAGCAGTGGTTTCATTTAGAGGTTCTGCATTGCTGAGAATTGTCAGTTAGAAGAATTGAGATGTAAGCTGGCCATTCAGCCCAACATAGCTTGCCAGTCCAATCCACTTCATTCTTCCAAAATAACATCACATTAATTTGGAAGTCCCTAAAGTCCAACAGTCTACCACACTACTTGGTAACTTATTCCAAGTGTCTGTGCAAAATTTACCCTTAACAAGTTTCCTACTGTGTCCCCATGTTCTTGATGAACTCAGTTATGTAAACACGTGACACTTTCTCATATTACCTTTCTATTTTCCTTCAATTGAACTTAATTCATAGAAGTTTCTTTTCTTCCCAGCCTGAAACATTAATAACTCAGAATTGCACTTGACTGACTGGCATACAGTATGAACACTGTTGCTAAGACATGATCAGAGTCCCAATAAAGCTGAAATGGATAAGACGTAGTGGAAATGGAGGAGTGAATGGAATGAGGACATGCAAACTCCGCTCTGCTCAGAAAAAAAGTGTGTCTCTGATGGGACGTCTGAAAGTTGTTTTTAGCTTTAAAATGTTAAACAGTATTTAATAAAGATACAAAGATAAAGAATGTTAAACTATAAGTTCTTTCTTTTCATTATTATTATTTTTGAACTTGGACTTTGGACCTCTATAAAAGCAGCCAGTTCTAATCACAAAAAAACGGAAATGTTAGCAGACAGAAGGCAGAGTTAAACTAGAAAAAAATGCAACTTTCCACTGCAAAAGGGAAGTACTGTATTTTAAGAAAGGTCAAGTTAAATGTTTAATTTCTACTGTAAAAAGTGAGGGTTTTGATCCATTGAATACCTTTAATTTGTAAACATGTACTGATACAGTCTGTCCAAATGACATTGGACAGAGAAGTGGTAGAGGTGTTCATCTTGGTCCTGACAAACTATAAAAAGTCAGAAGCATCAAACAGGAAGAATGAGAAGCAAGTAGATTCAACAGCAGAGAAACAGAAGAAGAACACAGTCTCCGAAAAAGAAATCATTCTGTGAGATGTTTCAGCTGCAGCAATGTAACCTTAAAAACTGAATGTTGAAACACCTTTAAGGTGTCAGCCAGTATCGTCTATGACAGCTGCTGAGACATCCATGTTACATAATGATTTGTCATATTCATTTGCTTTGCTTCTTCTTTTGGTACATTAAACAAATTAAGAATCTTAAAGGCTAATAGGAATCAGCACCTCCAAATCCGAGACTATGGTCCTCAGTTGGAAAAGGGTGCAGTGCCCTCTCAGGGTTGGGAGCGAGATCCTGCCCCAAGTGGAGGAGTTCAAGTATCTTAGGGTCTAGTTCATGAGTGAGGGAAGAATGGCGTGGGAGATTGACAGGCAGATCGGTGCATCGGTCTGTCGTGGTGAAAAGGAGCTAAGACGTAAGGCAAAGCTCTCAATTTACCAGTTGATCTACATTCCTACCCTCACCTATGGTTATGAGCTGTGGGTAGTGACCAAAAGAATGAGATTGCGAATACAATTGGCTGAAATTAGTTTCCTCCGCAGGGTGTCTGGGCTTTCCCTTAAAGATAGGGTGAGAAGCTCAGTCATCCGGAAGGGGCTCAGAGTAGAGCCAGTGCTCCTCCGCATCGAGAGGAGTCAAATGAGGTGGGTCGGGCATCTGATCAGGATGCCTCCTGGACGCCTCCCTGGTGAGGCGTTCTGGGCACGTCTAACCGGGAGAAGGCCCCGGGGAAGACCCAGGACACGCTGGAGGGACTATGTCTTCCCCCGGAAGAGCTAGAAGAAGTGGCCTGGGAGAAGGAAGTCTGGGCATCTCTGCTGCCCTGTGACCTGATCTCGGATAAGCGGAAGAGGATGGATGGATGGATAGGATCTTAAAGGCTATAACTGAATAACACTTTATACCTGCTCCCTTTGCTTGCCTTATTTGCTATGTCTTGTGACTTGGAATACAGAATAAGAGGAGATGTCCTCCATTCAGGAAAGTGAAGCACAATAACAGTTAGTCTTGAGTGAATTTTGACTGTCATCCCACATCCCAGTGCGTTGCAGCTGTGGACTGGGTCTCCTTTTCAGTCAAGTAAATTTAAGGATAAGAGGACAAAAGTTGGAGGACATATGTGTGGTTCTGGCAACAAAGAATCTGGGCATGGGAATAAAAGAATACATGTTTTAGGATAGGGTCACCCAAAACCCCTTCCATGTTAAACAACCCCTAAACTTTAGGTGTAGGTATGGTTGTAAGCAGCACTAGTCACAGCGCCTGCAGATGTCATAAGAATCTCTTAAGTAAACCACACTTTCACATTATCCTGAAAACTAGTAACTTGAATATTGCATATTTTTCTTGCTTATCAATAGATTTTCTTCTCCTTATGTGTGACAAATGGTTATTATGGATA
This sequence comes from Polypterus bichir lapradei, assembly GCA_026402145.1. Taxonomy (NCBI): domain Eukaryota; kingdom Metazoa; phylum Chordata; class Cladistia; order Polypteriformes; family Polypteridae; genus Polypterus; species Polypterus bichir. The sequence goes on from JANRMT010049829.1 coordinate 51,712,411, forward strand.
TTATTTTTAAGTTGGTCAGCAGTGAAAATCAAATTAATCTACTACTGACTTTATTCAAAAGAAATGATAGCTGGTTTTGCACAGCTTAACAAATACATTTTCTAAACTATAAGTTCAATTGATTTTAGAAATGTTATTGCTAAGTGTATGTTCATAATGTAATAATTTGGCTAAATGTGACTTAAATGAAAAGTAAATTTTAAATTATCTAAAGAGGATGAAAAAAGTGAAAAAATACAGAAGTAGAACAACATAATAAGTAGTATACATTAAGGTGCAACTTGGACATTATTTAAAAGTTCTCAGTTATGGCTCATTGTTGTGAGCAAAAAATATGACTCAAAATATCCCTGTACCTCCATGATCAGGATATAATCCTTAGGAATCTGCAGTCACCTGCTGCCTTCAATGGTGCTGATCATTACATGGCTTTTTCTTACAACCAGTTTTTAATGATTTATCTTAACCAGTCTGTTGACATGGATGACCAGGCAGGATCAGAAAAGGATCTGGGTCAGATTTCAAAGTGTCTTTCCTTTCTGCTAATTTTACTTTCCTGCTAAACTTTCTATTGTGGTGGCTAGCACTGATTTTCAGTCTTTTCCTATCAGAAAACCATACATCTTTTTTTGCCTGGAAAGGAACATTACACAAATCACTTTTCTCTACAACCAAATTAATTTTTTATAAAATTATAAAAATTGAAAGAAAGCCTTCAAATAGAAGGGGGCATGACATTGCATGCCATAAACTGATATTATGCAGTATATATTGTATGCTGTGCATTTTGGATTTTAATTTGGACCCCCAATTCCTATCCTTGCTTTTCTTTCTCCAAGTAACCAATTGCCACACAAGCTTTGTAATAAATGTCAAGCAACCTGTAAGCTTAGAAAGCAGATTCTTCACAATTTTTAAGGAACATTGAAATATCTTCAATTATTCCATCTATCTATCCATCCAGGGTTGCACCAGGCTCAGCAAGCATACCTCTGAATGGGACGCCAGTTCATCGCTACCGCTCTCATACATTTAATTATTAAGAATATCCATCCATCCATTATCCAACCCGCTATATCCTAACTACAGGGTCACGGGGGTCTGCTGGAGCCAATCCCAGCCAACACAGGGCACAAGGCAGGAAACAAACCCTGGGCAGGGCACCAGCCCACAGCAGGGTGCGCACACACACACACCAAGCACACACTAGAGACAATTTAGAATCGCCAATGCACCTAACCTGCATGTCTTTGGACTGTGGGAGGAAACCCACGCAGACACAGGGAGAACATGCAAACTCCACGCAGGGAGGACCCGGGAAGTTAACCTGGGTCTCCTAACTGCAAGGCAGCAGTACTACCCACTACACCACCATGCCGCCCTATTAAGAATATACATTATTTAAATGTATACATTTATCTGTATAACGTAATATATATACTTTACTGCATTTCATCTTAAAATGATATCAAGAGCTTCAAAAAGATAGCACTTGGAAATCAAAATGGACTTATAAGCCAGTCATCATCATATGTAAAGACTTGCTATCTTCTATTGAATTGAATTGAATTCCTTTATTGTTATTGTATGCTACAATGAGATTCAATCTGCAAATCCTCCATAAACTTATTTTCCTATAAAATGATAAAATAACAGTAATAATAATAATATGATAAAGAAACAACGAAAAATACCATATGAAAGCATAAATGCAATATAAATGTACATATAGTGAAATGGTTCATAAAGTGGTTCAGGTTGTGCAATATTACAGCTGAAGTGCAAGTTTACAGTGAGGTAATCGTACTTATAAATACAAACAGTTCTACCAGGAGCACTTGATGGACTGCTTGAGTGCGTTTTTAGCTCTTGTGATGAAACGGTTTCTGAACCGCGAGGTTCCTAAAGGAAAGGCTCTGAAGTGTTTGCAATATGGGAGCTGTTCAAATACTGTAGACTGTACACATGGCTGAGGCAGCGTGTGCTAAATGCTGTATCCCAATAATCCTCTTTCCGATCAGCTGCTGTAGAGCTGTGATTCCACACTTAGATATAGTGGGTTAAATACTCTGAGTGGTGCACTGAGAGTAACAACGCTAAAGCAGCTATGGTATTTGGAATAGTTTGGCCATTCCGTGGAACATTATATTGTTACAGGATAATTACAATCGGATGCCTTAAACTAATAAATGATATGCGGTTAATTTCAGTGTATTTGATAAAGCCACGTCAGTGAAGTGAATCTAAGAAAGAAAGGGAAACCACAGAGGAACAGTAGCACTGCTTTGATGCTGGGTGCCGCCAGTTTGCAAAACTGAGACAAAAACTTGGGTATGCAATGACTTGAGAATGGTTTTGAGTTGGTGTGAGAATGTGCGTGGCTTTACGCCAAGTTTAATTTTTATACATCGTGATGAGTGTGGAAATGGGTGTACATAACATTTTTGTGTGTATGCACTGCTTATATATGAGGCCACTGTACCTTCATCCTTTTGCAAAGTTATTGGGAACGCCACACTCCCCTTCATAGCGACCTCATGATCCCCAAGTAAATAAAAGTATTAAGCAAAATTCATTCATTCATTTTGACAGAGAAAGAAATCTGGAGTGATGGGAGAAAACTCATACAGATGCTGGATGTCTGTGTCAACTCTACAAAAATTACACTGTATTTAGACTGGAGTAAGGCATCTGAAGCTTTGAAGCAGCAGCAGTAACCAATCCACTTCCATGTCACATTTAATGACAAATAAATTCAATGATCATGAGTGCTACATCATCCAAACTAATTAAATCCAAAGCACTGTGCTTTCCTGAAAAGAAAAAAATAGCCATGTTTTCTTTAATGAAGCTAAGGTAGATTTTACAAAATGATTCAGCTCTACAAGGTTGATTTTTTAAGGGGGGCCTACATAGGCTCAGAGGGATTGCACCCACCTGGTGTTTGCACATTACAGATAAACAAACAGAAGTTTAGGCATATTAGTTCAGGATTCAGCAATGTTTGTTAAAGCTGTCTAGTTTTATCCAAGCTTATCAATCAAATGTGTATAATGGCAGAGAAAATAAACAGCCTTGAAAACTTCAACAGAAGTGCAGGCTAAAAAAATCAAGGTTCAGTTTTCACCCTCTGGATTTTGATAAGCCACGTTCACATTTTCTTCAGAGTTTGCTACTTATTTTTATTTATATTGTGCACATAGGCATCTAGCCTTAAACTGTATTTTATTAACATGACTTAATGAAAATGAAGCATTGTCTTTCTACAGTGCATTATAAATTATCTTATACAAAACCAAGGCAATTTTTTTAGCCTCCCATGTAAATATTAGTGAAGAGACTGTAACACTTACAGTTTCAGGTTCTAGACAATGCTTTGCCTATAAAGAATGGCATGGATGACTGAAGATTCTGTAGTGAACATCATTAGCATATTCCATGGATCCTACTGTTCCTATGTAAACAGATAGATAGAACTTTATTGTCACCAGGTGGAATTTGGCTTTTTACAGAAGCTCTTTGAATAAATAAATACATAATTGAATAAATATATATACACTCATGCTATGGTCTGAACACACACCCGAATGACTAAAAAGGAAGAAAATTTAAAAGTAAAGAAAACTTCTAATGTGGCAGTCACATTCACAGTGAGGCATTACGCAGACATACTGTTGTTAGTATAAAGGAGCATCATTTCCGATAGTTCTTATTATTAGTGTGTCAAAGAGAGGATGTGCAGCATTGTTCATAATAGCACTCACTTTTATTTTAATTCTCTCCTTTGCTACTACCTCCAGAGGGTCCAAGGTGTGTCTCATAACTGAGCCAGCCTTTTTAATTAGCTTGTGGATTTAGTGGGCCTTGAAGTGATACTAGCAGCCCAGCACCCTACAGCATGAATTAACTGGCCATCACCGAGTTATAGAATATTTAAAGGATGTCACTACCCCCATTAAAGGAACTTAGTCTCCTAAGAGAAAAACAGCCTGCTTTGCCCTTTCGTGTATAGTACTGTTTTCCGAGACTGTCCAACCTGTCATATATGGGGATCACCAAGTACTTGTTGGAGTGGACCACCTCTACATCCATTCCCTGAATAGTGATCGGACATAGAGGCTCTTTGGTGCACTGAAAGTCAATACCAGTACCTTGGTTTTGCTGATGTTAAGATGCAGACAATTCTCTTTACATCAAAAAACAAAATTCTCCACCTGACTCCATTCCTTCTTATAAAATTTCTACAATTGACAAAGTCTGGTGTAATATTTATAGTCTGAGGTGTACAGAGTAAAGAGAAAAGGAGACAGGACTGTGTGGTGCTCCAGTATTGCTCACATCCATATCAGAAATTCCTTGAGTCTCACAAAATATGGTCTGCCTGACAGATAGTCCATTATCTTTGACACAGTAGGCTCATCTACCTGCATATCTCTGAGTTTACCCCTTGACAGGGATGAAAGAAATAAAAAAAAATAATCTTCACAGTGCTGCCAGCTTGGTCCAGGTGAAAATTAGCCTTGTGGAGCTGACAGATAATTTCATCCTCCACTCCAATCTTTCTCTGAAAGGCCGACTGCAGTGGGTCCAGGTGGTCTACCACAAGAGGACTCATATAATTCAGGACTAGCATCTGAAAGTTCATGATGTGAGATGTTAAGTGCCACTGGTAGTCATTAGGAACTGGAGCCTTTTTTTTTGGAGTCCTGACTTATTATGATTGAGCAGTCTGTTCTGTATTAAAAAAAAAAAAAACAACTTGGTTAGTGACAGCAGTTATAGAGTTTTCAAGAGAAAAGAAAGGAATGACATGGGTCTGAAATTACCTGTTTGAGATGGGTGAAGAGTAGGCTTTTTGAAGAGAGGAGTCACTAGGTCCTCTTTGATCAGTGTGGGAAAGGTGCTTGTCCTGAGTGAGGAGGGATGACATGTGTAACTGCAGAAATTAGTGAGGGAGAGAGAGACAGCCTGGACAAAATATGAAGGGAGGGGTCAAGCGGAGGGGTGAATAGGAAGGAGAAACATCAATGGTGGAGAGAGGAGAGAAAGAGGAGAAAGTTTTGGTATGTTCAGGGGGGAGCAGCTGACAGCCCCCTTTCCTGAATTAGTGCATATATAGATACAGATTTATTAAAACATACAGAAAACAAAGTAGAAACTTATAAAACAAAAATGAAAACCCACAATAACCAACAATTAATTGATGAACTATGGACAATTGACAAGAGAGAAGATTAAGAATTTGAATGATAAACATACAGCCTAGATTTTAAATTACAGAGATCAATTTCCTTCATGCACAGAAATTACATTGTTGGGAAAGAATAGTATAGGTAAGTTTATTTTTAGATGCATCACCCAAATCAGATATAAAATGAGTTGTAAACCCAGTGGGTTGTCATGTTCCATTCAGAGTTGGCCTATCAATGTAATCCATTAAATTTTCTGTCCTTCTTCAACAATAGTACTGGGAGATTTCTAAATTTTAAAACTAGGCCCATATTTTGTCTCAATTAACGTTCTGTTATACAGATATACTGTAGCTAAGAAAGATCTATTTCCTGTTAACTTACATGGGGTAAATCACTATACTATAACTGAAGTAACGATGAGAAACTGATATTAAGCAGACACTTTCTAAGATGTGCTTTTAAAATACCAAAGTTTTAATAAATTAAATAAGCAGTTGTCAGTGGTCACAACTGATAATTCAAAGGTGTCAATTCAAAATTGTAAGAACCACCTAATTTTTGAAATGAAACAAAAATTCTGCACCTTAACGTGCAGAAAATATGGATGTGTCCACTTCATTTAATAAAGCCAGTTATGAAATAGTCTCATTGCTAGCATGAACTGTTAGTTTATAAATAGAGCATTGGCTCGCTGTTATGTACATAATATGACTTTATGACCATACTTAAGAGAAAAACAAAACAAGATAAATAAGCCTTTAAACATTGTTTTTTTCTCTATTTTTGTGTAAACAGTTTGCTTTGAATTTTCCTTAAACTTTTAAAAAGAAGATATTTGGATTGTGTGTTGATTTGAAAACGCATCACATTATTGCTTGAACTGTTCTATGAAGCAAACTAAAAGATGAAGAACTTTAGTAATTTTGGACAAACACGGCTACAGGTATTTTTTCTGTTTTACACACATTTTATTTAAGCAATTTTAAACTTGTACACTGTAGATATTTTATGATAAGTAATCACTGAAGTGGACATGAAATATTTTGTTTGAATGTTGATTTATTGGTATTTGAATGATTTACCTAATTGATTGTCTTTTGTTTGACAGTACACATACCAAAGTTAATGTGTACTATCTTAACACTGATTTCTATGTATGGTCATGATAGTTTCCACTTTGGCATTTTAATTTTTGAATTTCATTTAAATGTGCTGGAATCAAAATAATGCATTTCAAAAAGTGCAAATGATGGAAGCAACACAGATAATATATCATACATTATTTCCCAAGGCACATCCAACTGGATGGTATTTGAGTATTTCTGGAACTAAATGAAGGTTTAAAGAAACCAAGATTTAAACATAAAATAAATCTTACTTAATTGTAGAGCATGGTGATATGAACATTTTTATTATTATTTAGAAAGTGTGCTTAGCTTACATGAAAATACCAAAATAATTATAACAGAAGCATGATTCATTTATGGTATTCAGGGTCATGAATTGACCAGATCTTCTGTAGACCCATTCCATTCTATATTAATATGTACACTTCTTTGCAAATGACATTCACAACAGGGGTCATGAAACTTTTACAAAGGATTTAATATTGTTGTGTTATAATTATGTGAATGCTATCCTAATGAATGTCTTTTTTTCTGCCATGCCTTCCTTTACCTTTGAAAATTAAAAACTATGAGGAAATTAATTACAATATTTCAGATAACTACACTAACTCTTGATTTTTTAACTTACATGTAGAATGACGTCCCTCTCATTCACACACATGTATTCTATCTTGCATCACTGATCTTTATTCCTGTCTTTTCTAAAGCATATTTCCAAATCTTCAGGGTCTCCTCAGCCTGCTCCCTAACTCTCACTACAAATCACAATGTCATCCGCAAACATCATAGTCCATGGGGACTCCTGTCTAATCTTGTCTGTCAACCTGTCCATTACCATTGTAAATAAGAAAGGGCTCATTGCCGATCCCTGATGTAATCCCACCTCTGTCTTGAATGCATCTGTCACTCCTACCTCCCTCGTACATATCCTGTACAACTCTTACATACTTCTCTTCCGAACTTCCTCATACAATACCACAACTCCTCTTGAGGCACGCTGTCATATACGTTCTCCAAGGTCACAAAGATGCAATACAACTCCTTCTGTCCTTCTCTATGCTTCTCCAACAACAACCTCAGAACAAACATGCCATCTGTGGTCCTCTTTCTCGACTTGAAACCGTACTGCTTCTCACTAATCAATAAACCTCCCTTCTTAGTCTAGTTTCCACTACTCTTTCCCATAACTTCATGCTGTGGATCATCAGTTTTATCCCAATATTTTATCTCATTTATCATTTTATCTCAGTGTTTAAAAGTCAATACACAAATCTGTATTGAATTATGGAGCTGGGAACTGGACTGTGACAGAAAATCACAGCACAGTAGTTCAGGCAGCAGAATGAAATATTTAAGAAAAACAACAGGAAAAACATTGACAGACACAATTAGAAACATCAAGGTCAGGGAGGAATTAAAGCAAGAATACTATGATGATTTGGTCACGTGCTAAGAAAGGACAATGATGGAATACCTAGAAGAGTGCTGAAAGTGAGAACAGAGTGAGGCAGAGCAGATGGCAAACCAAAGAAGATGTGGTTAGAAAACAGAGAAAATTGCTATGAGAAGGTTTAAGACAATGAATAAGTGAAAAAGTTGGTAAAACAGAAGGAAGAATACCAAAGGTGGATTAACAAGGCCCCGGTAATGAAGTGGCATAGAGGAAAGAACTACAGTAAGAAGAAGAAGAAGAACTACAACTTGTCATTACCTTTTCAATTGTCTGTGAATATCAGTACAATCTCAAGTCAATTTTTAAAGAAGCTGTTGAAGTAGTTTTAAAGTTTGTCAATATGTACACAGTAAAATTATCTGTTTTATAAATCCTATTTAGGTTATGTCCTTTGTTTAATTTAAAGATAAGATGACATCACTGTTTCCTTGTGTCTTGAGGCAAAGTGAAGGTGCTGTGTGCATTTTGGCTGACTTAAATGTAGAATTTCTCAGGTGTATTAGTAACAAAACAATAATAAATCCTGTAGATCCACTTTTTTAAAAAAATATTTGCATATGTTGCATCTGTATTTAGTGTATAGCATAGATTTTTAGGAGGAAGTGTGCTTTGAAAGTATAAAATGAACAACATTTATATCAACCTGATAAGAACCTAGATATCAGATATAGTTTTGGACAGGGCATGTGATAACAGAAAAGTTTTTCTCTGCAATGACTACAAACTGTACAGGGTAAGTAACATAAAAAAAATATAATTTTGGGTGGTATATTTATTCCTTTGAAAAAAGCACTTCACATACTGTAGTACAAAATTGTAAAATGTCACATATACATTAGACCAACTTTAATAAATATTTGTAAGAAATAAAAATCTAGAATAGACCATGCACCAACAACAAATATGCAACAAAATAATATTCAGCAACAGCAGGATAATTAACAACAATCTATTTCCAGCCATGGTGCTTGACCAACTAAAAACTTCAAACAAGACCATGCATGTGCCACGTTAACTCTTCAGTCATGTTATATAGCATGCACTGTAGGAGTATTGAAAGTCAGAAATGCACACAATGTTTTTATGTTTGAACTGCAAAACTTAATTTGTATATTGGTAACATTACACTTCTTTTTTAGTATTTTAGATTACAAGTTAATTTTGCTACACAGTATAAGGTTGAAGAACTAAAATTAATATTCTAAACAGACACTTCTGTAAAAAAAAAAAAGTACTTGAAACTACAGGTAGTCCCCAGGTTACGGACATCCAACCTACGACTTACGAACAAGGCCGCAGCTGTGACGCATGCGCCTCATTAACTGCCCCTCCGTCATCTTTGGCCAGAGAACACTGCAAGTGGTGGCTGAAGGGGTGTGATTTCGCTACTCGCGCAGTGTAGTGTTCCTTGGGTGGCAATCGAGCAGTGACCCATGGTCCATAGTCACCGGGGCCACAGCTATCGCTCGTGTGCAGGACGGAGGCTTAATGGGGTGGTTCGCTGTCCGCCCACTACGCCGCAGCAGCTACTGCTGATGGAACGGTGGAGGGCGTTTCACTGCCTGCCCACTACACACGGCTCCCCCCGAATCGTTTTCGGTGGGTGGCTGGTAATGCTGCAAGCGGTGACCCGGTTGTGGATGAACGGGGCGGCGGAGGTTAGCATTGTAGTGTGCATCGGGTGGCTGCCTGTTGAATGGGGGCAGTGGGGGGCGATTCACTAAACGCCTTTGGCCGCATCGTGTTAGTTCTCGGTGGGCGAACGCATGCTGCAGACTGCATACTGTAGTGGAGGTTACTGTGTGGTGGGTGGGTGGTGAACCACCCCTCGCTACTCCCATTCATTTTCAATAGCAAGCCTGCTTGCACTGTTACGTACATTGCAGTAAGTTCTCTCTTGTCAGTACACCAGACGTGCTGACAAGGGATGCCTGCCTGCTGTGATAGCTGTACAGTGCTGTGCAGAAGAGCTCATCTTAACCTTTTGCCTTCACCCTTCAAAAATGTCTCTGAAACACAAATCTGATGCAAGTGCTGGTGATACAGTAAAGAAGAGAAAAACCATCACCATTGAAAATAAAGTAGAAATAATAAAAAGGTCGGAGAGAGGTGAAACTCCATCATTCATTGGCAGAGCACTTGGTTACAGTCAGTCAACAATAGCATGTATTAAAATAATGTACCTGTTCTGACTTATAAACAAATTCAACCTAAGTACAAACCTACAGTCCCTATCTTGTATGTAACCCGGGGATTGCCTGTACCTGCCTTTTAACTAGGGAATACTGATATTTGTACAGGTACATCATTTAAATAACAAAAATAAGATTTTATCATTAACTTTATATTTTGTTCTCTGGTAACAGTTTACTTATAAGAAGTCTTTTTTGTTTCAACCAGGTATCACCCATGGCTCTTAATGATTAATTATTTTGGGACTTTACCTAATACTTAATAGCAGAGGTGTTTTTCTAGACCTTACCATTTATCTGTATGCTAACTGGAGTGTTGGAAATGCTTTATAGTCATTATATATGAGTGATCCTAGCTGATTAAAGGAAACTTTCTGTCAGATTTCTTCATTTTGCCATGCTACATCAACAAAAGCATGTGGGACTCCTCTAGTTGGTGTAAACAAAGGATGAGCATGTTAGGACATCATATTTAACAATACCTCAAAACTCTTCTGTATTTAATAAGTATTTTCCATGGCACCTCTCAACATGTTTAGAAGGTGTCACACAGTTTAAAATCATACAACACTTTAACATTAACATTCTTAAAAACCAGCTTAATTAAATTCAGGTCTGTGGAAGGCTAGGGTTTCTCATGACAACACTGAGCACAAGGAAGGAAAAATCCACAAACGGTGCACCAGTTCATTAAAATCATTAATAAAAAATGTATTGCAGTGTGTTTCCACTGTATGTAAAAGAAAACTGAACATTCCTCCAAAAAGCTAAAATATTTTACCTTGTGTAAATATCTATGAAAAGTCTTACTACACACAAATTATTGAAATAAACAATATTTATTAGTAATAATAAAACAGCATTTTCAAATGTAACATAGGACAAACAGGTACAGTGATATGTTGTATTTTCTAACACACTGTGACACCCCGTGTAGTGGGAAGTAGGATCACCAGCCTACACTCTAGGTGTCTAGTATGTGAGACCGAGCGTGACCAGGATGATGGTGTAAGACGGGGAGACACGGACACAAAAAGGGTTGGGTTTTTTAAAAAATAAAGTGAGGTTTTATTCACAGGTGCACTTAAAGAAAAACAAAAATAATGTCCTGCGGAATTTATATATTAATACACAGTCCAATACCACAAAGGACAAACAAAAACAGTAATTAAATGGAGCCCAAAAATAGTGACTATATACAGTATTTATAGTGTTGACTGAAAGTCCCAAAAGAAAAAGAATACTGCATACAAACTAGTTAAACCCATATATATATACATGTATACACACACATATATATAAATGTATATATACACATATATACAGTAATCCCTCCTCCATCGCGGGGGTTGCGTTCCAGACCCCCCCGCGATAGGTGAAAATCCGCGAAGTAGAAACCATATGTTTGTATGGTTATTTTTATATATTTTAAGCCCTTATAAACTCTCCCACACTGTTAACATTATTAGAGCCCTCTAGACATGAAATAACACCCTTTAGTCAAAAGTTTAAACTGTGCTCCATGACAAGACAGAGATGACAGTTCTTTCTCACAATTAAAAGAATGCAAATATATCTTTTCTTCAAATGAGTCTGCATCAGGAGCAGAGAATTTAAGAGAGAGAGCGCGCGCTCGCAAAGAAAAGCAAACAATCAAAAAATCAATACGTGTGCTTTTAAGTAAAGCGGCACTTTTCAGAGGAGCGTCAGTATCTTCTAAGCAAACAGCCTATGTTAAAATAGCCCCTCTGCTCAAATCTCCTCGTCAGGCGCAGAGAACGTCAGAGAGAGAGCGCGAGATTAAAGCAAAAAATCAATACGTGTGCTTTTGTGCTTTTAAATATGCCGAGATAAAGCGGCATTTTTTTAGAGGAGCGTCAGTATCTTTTAAGCAAACAGCTTCTGTGCAAACAGCACCTCTGCTCATACTCCCTCGTCAGGCGCAGATAATGTCAGAGAGGGTGAGATAGAGGCAGAGACAAGCAAACAAACACCGCGCGGGATGCATATCTTATAGCATTCAGGAGTTTTCCGATATCACATATGTTACAGCCATTACGATAGACAGGTCACCAGCAATAAATACGTACATTGCAAGAAAAATAGTATACAGTAAATGTGTGTATAGTGACACTAAACATACATACATGTACTAAGCACTGTAAGAAGAAAATTATGGTTACTCACCAACAATGACACGATGACTTGTCCGATAACAATGAGTTTAATTTTACTGCACAACAAAGGAGAGCGTTACAGCCCTTGTAAAGGATTGTGCAGCACTGCCGTTGTTCTTCTTCTGGCAGTCTTCAATCCAAATCCCTAAAGCAGATTCCATCCAGACTACTGCCTTATTACATCCACTTACAACTCGTTTTGCACCCTGGTTAAAAGGACGCTGCAGCCGTAGATCTTATATTCCTTTCCTACTTTTTAAATAAAAAGAATCGTAGCCTTCAACAAATCCAAAACGTTTACCTTTTCGGCAATCGTTAACATCTTCTTCTTGCGCTTGGGCACGGCCCCTGAAGCAGTAGCAGATTGTTTTGGAGCCATAATGAAGGGCTTGACTATGCACAAAAATAAACACTAAAGAGCACAACTCTTTACACAGCGAAACACGTTGATGCTGAATGAGTGAGACGAGACTTCCTGGTTAACACTGCATTCAGCACGCAGGAACTCAACTGCGTGCTCTGATTGGTTAGCTTCTCAGTCAGGAGAACTTAACTGCGTCCTCAGATTGGTTAGCTTCTCAGCCATCCGCCAATAGCGTCCCTTGTATGAAATCAACTGGGCAAACCAACTGAGGAAGCATGTACAGGAAGTAAAAAGACACATTGTCCGCAGAACCCGCGAAGCAGCGAAAAATCCGCGTTATATATTTAGTTATGCTTTCATATAAAATCCGCGATAGACTGAAGCTGCGAAAGTCGAAGCGCGATATAGCGAGGGATTACTGTATATATATTCCACCTTAAAAATTTAAATTGGCAAACATTGTTGAACAAATAGGCTTATTTTGGCCTCATGCATTGCCTTTGGCTCTGGCTGGTCTGCGGGGAAAGACTCATCGCCAAATAAGACTCTCACCATTGGATATTCTTACTGGCTGCCCTATGCTAATGTATTTTCCTCTATGTAAAATTACTCTCCACATGGTCCACAATGATTTTGCATCTTATCTTTCAGGTCTGCGTAGTGCCTTACAGATAGAGTGCATGAACAAGTGAGGGACATGTGGTGAACTACCTCATTACCTGACATGTAAATTTCTATACCAGTTGGGACTTGGGCTCTCATTAGAGACACACAGTGAAAATACTGGCACCAGCCCAGGTGAAGAGGACCATTCCAGGTGACTCATGAGTCCCCTGTTGTGAAAGTGCCTTACGCTGTTCACTCCATCTTAGTCCAAGCCAAAACCTCACACCTCACTACTGCAAGGGCAATACACTATTAAAATGTACTATGTACCCTGTCAAATGGCACTATTGAAAGATGCTCCACTTTGAATCTGGCTACCTTACTCCCCACTGAGGGAGAGGGGGAGCCACACAATTGCCATGATAAAATAACAAAGGTCCTGAAACCCAGGCTGGACCTCCAGGAAACTCCACTAGAAACAGGTGAAGTACTTTATGTTGACCGCTGTTCCTTGTGATGACGGAATACTCTCCACCAGTTATGCAGTGGTCAAAGGAGACCACTTACTTGAAGCAAATCGAATCTCTTCTAGTTTAAGTGCAAAAGCAGCTGAGCTAATAGCTGTCACCCGAGCTTGACAACTGTTTGAAGGGAAGGTCATAACTATTTACACAGATTCCAGATATTCTTTTGGAGTCTGCCATGATCATGGGGCATTATGGAAATTAAGGGGATTCAAAACCAGTACTGGTGAGCCCATACAACATCAGAAATTAGTGGAATCCCTTCTCGAAGCTATAACAAAACCAACAAAACTGGCAATAGTTAAATGCCAAGCCCATACTGGGAAACAAGATGCAGTCAACCAAGGAAACAAACTAGCTGACCACTTTGCTAAACAGGTTGCCTATAATAACACACCAGTCTCTTTATTCTAACAGAAGGATGACAAAGACCCTGATAATAAAAATATTTCTTTACAGAGCACCGCCACTGACTGAGAAAGCATAAAGTGGTCCCAAGAAGGATCCCTCTCTGATGGGGTCTGGACCCATAAGCAAACTAACAAACCTTTCCTCCCAAAGGCTTCTTTTCCAGGAATGGCAAAAATCGCACATGGCCTGGATCACGCAGAAAAAGACGCTATGACTCAGGATGTCGAGCGACATTGGGAAACCACAGTGTTCTCTGCATTTGCTGAACAATTCTGCCGACAGCGTGCCCTATGTCAAAGGTAAAATATAGGCAAAGGAACTAAGGTAAGTCCCGCCGTTACCCTGAAACCAGTGGGTCCATTTGAGCATCTTCAAATGGACTTCATTGAACTAATGCCATCCAAAGGATATCAATACTGCCTTGTGATTGTGGATGTGTTCTCCCAGTGGGTTGAGGCCTTTCCTTCTAAGCATACCGATGCAAAGGCAGCGGCTAAAGCTTTAATAAAAGAAATTATTTCAAGATGGGGAATAGCACAGAAACTGCAGACTGATAATGGTACCCACTTTGTGAATTCTGTAATAAATGAGCTGACTAGCTGGCTCCAAGTAGATGTAAATCATTACTGCAAATACCATCTCCAAAGTGGAGGTATTGTAGAAAGGTGCAATAGCACCCTAAAATCAAAACTGGCAAAAATCTGTGAACAGACAAACTTAACCTGGCCTGATGCTCTACCCCTGGCCTTGATGGGGTTGAGAGGAAGGACACATCGGCAGTTGGGACTGTCGCCATTTGAAATTTTAATTGGATGCCCCATGCCCGTTGGCATGGTTATCGGGAATGTTACTCTGTATACTGTGGACAATGAACTTCTCTCCAGTCTTACATGTCCCCGAGCCTCCCTGAAGGAAGTCCACGAACAGGTTAACCAGGCTTGGCGGACCGGTCTCCCACCGATGGAGTTCCAGATCCCCTTTGGAACCTGGATACTGGTCAGAGACACCTGAAGGAAACATTGGCATCAACCACGCTGGAGGGGACCATTCCAGGTGCTGCTATCTGCACCCCACATGCTATGAAGGTTGAAGGACTCTTTTCTTGAATGCACGTCTCTCACTGTCAAAAATGGACTGAATCATTAAGCTGTTGCTATTTTTTTGGACTTTCTGTGTTGAGACTCTGTCAAGAGATTATTCCCTTTTTCTTAGGGGATAATCTGCGATATAAATGGTTGAAGGTTACTGTTACACAATTAAGAATAGATTCTTGTTATGTATGTGCCACTGCTAAACCCTATCTCCTAGTTGTATCCCTTCCCAATAATCTTTTTTAATTGTGATATTTTTAAGGATGCACATAACTTACCTGGTTGCCCTTTCAAGTGTATCTTAATGTCAGGAAGTACACGCTAGAAATGCTCCTAACTGAAAAGTGAGGATTGTGTGTGTTGTGTTCAGCAACAGTTGCTGTACCTTTATTCCGAACAACACTGCCCCGGACGGGACACCATTACCCGTGCTTTAGCTGGCCTCACCTCCCTATCTATCGAATTAGCAGAAAACTCAGGAACACTTGACTCTTTCAATGATCTCTTCCAAAGATTGGTTCAGTTCTTGGGCTGGTTGTATTAAAATTATTCTCATAACTGTCCTTATTTCTCTGGCAGTTTTCATGCTCTTGGGTTGCTGTCTTATCCCGTGCATCCGAGCCTTTCTACAAAGGTTTATTAACGCCGCCATTACTAAGGCTTATCTCCTCAGTGCTGACCCTGACTCTTAGTACACACCATTTCTTCCATCCCCCAACCTTTTTCCCAAATTCTTTCCCAACTATGATGATGCAGAAGTCTAATTAACAAAGTGCACATTTTATGTGCAAAGGGGGGAACTGAGAAAGAAAAAACATTATTAACTATAATGATTATAAGTATTTACCTCACAACACCAATGACTGTATTTTGTATTAATCATGTTGCAGAGAGCTATATGATGTATTACTTCTATATGATTTGTTCTTCATTTAGGTAGAAAAGAATTAGGCTTGTCCACAGAATTATTAGATAACTTGCATTCTTTTATGAGAAAATGCTGATCTCTTGATACTATCAGAACACCCTTTGATATTATAAATCAATGTGATAGTTTCTGAATTCTTGCTTAAAACTATAAGAAACATGTCCCTAATGGTATAAATAAATAAGGATTTATTAATCTAACCAGACAAAATCTAATGAAGATATTAAAGCTATAATAATGCAATTTCTTTATAACTAATGTACTGAACTATAAGAAACTTATTTAAACTGGTCTTGTGTTTGTGTGCTGATAAAAGCGTATTTTTAGGAATGTGAGTGTCCTGATGACTCTTTAAGTTGGTAATAACACTCTACACTCTTGCATGTAATAAATTAGGATGTAACCGTAATTTACAGCAATCTATGTATGATCTCAAAATGAACTGCCATGTTTTCTCTTTGGTTAATGAATAAGCTAGGTAATATAAAGAGAGGATTTCTTTCTTTTAAGGGGGCTGTCTGTTCTAACCAGTCAGTGGTACTGAACTGGGGGATGGGGCTGCAGTATCTTTAACTCACCAAGAATAAAGAAATTGCTTTTTATTTTAAATTGGTGTTTTTCTCTCTCATTGTTTTCGACTTCAGCATCCACAAGTGCATCACTCATATCCTTATATTGTTTCTCTTGTGTCCTTCTATGTTCAATATAAACAACAGTTGCCACAACTACTATATCCCTCCACAACAATAGCGAGGAATCCATGTTCCTGGCAGAGTTTTGGTCTTGGTGTATCTTCACTTCTTCATTTCTTCAATGTGACCAATTATTGACTGTGGTATTTGACTGTTTATTCGGTGCATACCTTGTTACTGACCGAAACTACATTATGACATGACCATTTTACACCTCCTCTTTCCTTCACTGCAAGGTAAGCTTCCTGCTTTTGTTGCTCACTGAAACTGCATTATGAAAGTACCATTTCACACCTTCTTTTTTCTTAACTTCAACGTAACCCTCCCAATAAAATGAAAAGGCACATACAGCCTAGCTGCGACCAACAAAAATGGTCTCACTGGCCTACATACTCACACCAACACAAAGAAAGAGAAACATCTACATAACACCAGACCAACCAGCACAGGCAAGATGCCTTAAAACAACAAAGACAATATATGACAAACCACAGAGCAACAAAGATCAGCAGCAGCAAGTCTTGCACCTAACTAGTGAATGAAAAACAAATTACACACACAACCTTTCTGAAGAGCAGCAGCAAACTGCCAGACAACAAGAAACATTACAACTGGGAAACTATAGGGATTCCATAACACTGACAACTCAAAACAAGATATTCCCTTTATATTATGGCGTAGGCAATTTCCTGTTCATTTAGCATATTGTATGACTATCACCAAGCCACAACGACAAACATATAATAATGTCAGAATTTATTTGCCAGGCCCTGTAAGAGCCAATCTTAGAAAGTTAAAGTTTTGAGTTAAACTCATATTAATGTTTGCTTAATTTGAATAGAATATAAATTTCTTTCATAGTCATAACTTATGGTAAAGTCTTTTCCCCGTATAAGTTAGCAAGAGATAGAACCTTCTTACTATAACTGAGTAACAGTGTGATAATAAGCTCAGTTTGTTTAGAACAGGTCCCAGTAAAGAGGGACTTGAAAGACCCATTTTAAGCTTAGAAATGGGATAAGCATACAGTTTTCTGACCGTTTAGAAATGGTCCAGAAACGTTTAGAAATGGTAACGATTTGAGATGTAACAAGATTAAGCCTAGAACTGAACTTTTCTTAACATTAATTTTTTCTTTTGTTTGCTATTTTAATTTTCTTTTTGTGTGAACTGTTTTACTTTGATACTTAACTAAACTTTTAAAAATGAAGATATTTTGTCTGTGGAATCATTTCTGCGCGTCAGGCTTTTGTTGAATCCCATTTTGTAATTGAAGCTGCTGAACTTTGGGAATTTTGGGAAAACGCAGCTACATTTTCGTCAGAAAACTGTATGCTTATCCCATTTCTACAAGAAGATATCGGTAAGTGGGCATATCTTAAAGAGGTACGTCTATCTCATATTGACTCTGAATCTTCGCATGATCATAAATGAAAGCAAGGTCTCCGCACCTTGAGAAGATTTGAGAGACTGTGATATTATAAAAAGACGTCTTGAAAAGAGACATTTTGGATGATCAGATGTGCTTTTGTCTGAGTCATTGAAGCTTTATTTCAAGGAAGTAATTGCTTTGTTGGAATATCCCGATTGTGACGAAATTGCTGTCAGGAAACGTCCTGTCATTTGCTCTAATTGTTGTCATGGCAATGTCCAAATAGAGCTCAAGTGAGATCGGCAGTGATCTGAGTACAGACTCGAAGTCAGAAAATATAATTAGAGATCTTAAAGATCACATAAGTCAGAGGAAAGGTAAGCTTTCCGTGTTCATAACAGATCGAAAGTCTTAAAAACATTCCAGGAAACCGCTTAATTGTAGCTAAAAGATTTGAAGATTTTTGTGCGACACACAGAGAATTAGAGGAATTATATGAAAAGCTACTTTCTACGTTAAATAAGGAGGGAGCGATTAAGAAACAGAAAACGACATTCACCGAAAGCTTTAAGAAATGGAATGAATTCACTGTCGATACTACCGCGTGGCTGGAAGACGCAAATAGACTGTTAGCACATAAAGCTGATGAACAGCTAGTTAATCAATTTGAAGAGATGCAATTACAAGAACGGGTTCGTTCAAAATCAAAAACACGAAAGACGTCTCCTCAATTAAAACATGCTCTTGATATTAAACTTAATTCTTTAGCTCAGAAAACTGCAGCCACATCATCACCTTCTACAGCAGTGCTGATTGAACAATCGACACTTGACAGAATTCTAAAAAGATTAGATGAACTAGAGTCTGAAAGGCAGGTACAGTCATTAACTGCCTCATTACAGACACCGTTATACGGACATGGTCTTATTGATATGTTACTTCAGAATCAAGCCGAATGTCAAAAAATTCAAGCTGAAAGCCAAAGGGCGGTTATCGAAGCTACAAATCTGTTAGCTCATCAGTGGGAGAAACAAATTAAACCTCCAGTGCCACGTACAGAAGTACCAATATTTAATGGTGATCCTCTGACATATTCATCATTCATTAGAGCTTTTGATTATACTGTAGATAAAGTGTTTGAAAATGAACAAGATAAACTGCATTTTCTAGAACAATATACTAGAGGTCGCCCTCACAAACTCATTCAATCCTGTATCGGACTTTTGCCTGAAGAAGGTTATCAAAAGGCACGACAACTGCTCAAAACCTAGTAGTAGACAGATATATAGAGCACACATTAAAAAAATTATGAACTGGCCTCAGATAAAGTCAGCAGAAGATGGAGGAGCATTGGTAGATTTAGCTCTCTTCCTTGGTCGTTGTACGAATGCAGCACCTACTTCAGGAGGAAATCAGAATGAATTCGATATAGGTGAAAATCTACTTATTGTCGTTCCAAAACTTCCATATGAACTGAAACGAGAGTGGTTATCAGTTGCTTGCAGTACTGAGAGAAAAGAAAAAAGTGATGTAAAATTCAATGATTTAATAAACTTCTTACAGACACAAGCACAGAACGCCTCTCATTCAATACATAGCACGGCTATACAAAGTTACATCTACATAGAAAAGGGATAGAGGAATGACAAAGGAAAGCCTTCTATGAATTTTAGTCTAAAAAAGGGAAGTACCTTTGCCACATATATCACAAAGAAACTCAGGACACATTAATCAAGAGGTCTGTCACAGGCACTTATGCCTTTAAAAAACCTTGTGCCTTTTGTAGCGACCAGCATATCCTTGCTCAATGTAAAAAAATCAAAGAACTGCCACATAAAGAAAGAATTGACTTTTTAAAATCTAAAGGTTTATGTTTTCTCTGTCTCAAACAAGGTCATCTAGATAAGAACTGTAATGAAAGAATGAAATGTCAGACATGTTCCTTACAGCACCCAGATATCCTGCACATTAAAAAGGACAGCGGAGCAGCATCTAAAGCTATGGCTAGTGTGGCAACATCTACAGAAATTGAAACCGAGACTGGAACTTGTACCTTACGTCTTTATAGACCTCGGCAGTACAATAACAATTTGCACTGAGAAGCTCCAGAGACAATTATGCCTTCAAGGGAGAAGAACACAAGTATTTCTCAAAACTATGAGTAATTACGATGATGATTCAAAAATGCTAACCCAATGTTCTGTCTTATCAGATTTACAAGTCTGTGGTCTCAATGAATATATTGATTTGCCAAAGGTCTTCACACAGGTCTCCATTCCAGTGAACAGAGAAAGTATTCCACTACAAGAAGATATCGATAAGTGGGCATATCTTAAAGAGGTAAAATTCAGGTTTCCACGAAGACTATAAAGCCTTCATGAAAGACGTTATAGACAATGGTTATCCTGTTAAAGTACTCAAAGAAAGCCTAAATTGCAATGAAGGCAGAGTGTGGTACATCCCACATCATGGTGTGTATCATCCAAAGAAAAATAAGATTTGAGTAGTCTTTGACTGCACTGCCACCTACCAGGGGATTTCACTTAATGAACAATTACTAAAAGGCCCTGACCTAACTAACACAATCATTGGCGTCCTTACAAGATTCAGAAAGGAGCCAGTAGCCTTAATGGCAGACATTAAGTCAATGTTCTACCAAGTTAAGATACCAGACAAAGACACAGATCTTTTACGTTTTCTATGGTGGCCTGAAGGTAATCTAAGTAAAGACCTAGAAGAATTCAAAATGACAGTACATCTTTTTGGTACTACTTCTTCACCCAGTTGTGCTTCTTATGCTTTGCGTAGAACAGCCGAAGATGCCAGAGATACATTTCCTGAGGAAGCTGTTAACACCGTTCTCAACAATTTCTATGTGGATGACTGTTTAAGGTCAGTGACAACAGAAGAACAAGCAATAAAGCTGGCAAAGGACCTCCAAGCTCTATGCCTCAAAGGGGGATTCCATTTGACTAAGTGGGTGAGTAACAACAGAGCAGTTTTATTGTCCATACCTGAAGAAGAAAGAGCTCACGAACAAAAGGACTTAGATTTGAGCCACAGTCTCTTTCCTAGAGAGCGTGCCCTGGGCATCCAGTGGAGCACAGAAACTGACAGTTTCAAATTTCAGATTAAGTTGCAAAACAAGCCTGCTACAAGGCGTGGTATTCTGTCTTTTGTTAGCTCAGTTTATGATCCACTTGGTTTTCTAGCACCTGCCTTACTGCCAGCAAAGCTTATTCTAAGAGGCTTATGCAAAGAGAAATTTGGGTGGGATGAAGAAGTAGAAGTCAAACACATTCAGAAATGAAAAAAAATGGATGGATGATTTGAAGTTACTTACAGACTATAAAGTGAACAGATGCTTCAAACCTACTGGGTTTGGAACCATAAAGACAGCACAAATGCACCATTTTGCAGATGCTAGTGAAGATGGATATAGCACTGTCACATATCTTGTTTTAACAAATGAAGAGGGCAAAAGGCATTGTTCATTCCTGATGGGCAAGTCAAGAGTTACACCATTGAAACAGGTCATGATTCCAAGAATGGAGCTGACAGCAGCCGTTGTGGCAGTAAAAATAGACAAAATGCTTAAAGGTGAGCTTCAAATGCCCTTACGAGAATCTACATTTTGGACTGACAGCACCACGGTGCTAAAATACATCTCAAATGAAAGCACTCGATTCAAGACCTTTGTTGCCAACAGAATCTCCGTGATCAAAGATCATTCACAACCTTCACAGTGGAGGTATGTCACATCTGTCCTTAATCCGGCTGATCAAGCTTCTAGATGGCTAAGCATAGAAACCTTTCTCAAGAGCACCACATGGTCACATGGTCCAAGTTTCTTATTGAAGTCAGAACGTAAGTGGCCAAAAAGACCAGATCAACTGAACGATTTACTTTTTGAAGATGATCCAGAAGTTAAAATTTGTGCAGTTAACATGACAAAAATAGAGGAGACAACTGAACCCATCAACAAACTAATCACTTACTTTCAGATTGGCATCGCTTGAAGAAAGCAGTGGCTTGGTTTCTCAAGTTTAAAGACATACTGTTGCACTTAAGAAATGGAAGAAAAACATTTCAACTAGAAGCCAGTCGGACTAAAGGTAATCCAAAAGAACAAAAATCACTCATCACAAAGCACATGTAAAAGTATTAACGGACTTTAAAACCAAGTCCAATTTCTCTAGATAACTTAGTTAAAGCTGAAACAGAGTTTATCCGTCTAAGTCAACAGCAAGCATTTCCAGAAGAATTTAAAGATCTAAAGAAAAAGACTTGTGTTAAAAAGAACAGTCAAATCTATAAACTAAACCCGATCATACAAGATGGAATATTAAGAGTTGGAGGAAGACTCTGTAAAGCTGCATTGCCCGAAGAAGCTAAACATCCCGCAATTCTACACAAGCATTCACATGTTGCTTCTCTCATATTGCAGCACATTCATAAACGTATCGGACATTGTGGGCACAACTACGTGCTCGCACAATTACGCCAGAAATACTGGATACCACAAGCAAATTCAGCCATCAGAAAAATAATTTCAAAGTGCACAACATGCAGAAGATACAATGCGAAAGCAGGTGAGCAAAAAATGGCAGATTTGCCAGAAGATTGCCTAGCACCAAACCAAACACCGTTCACTAATGTTGGAGTTGATTATTTTGGCCCCTTCCTAGTCAAAAGAGGAAGAAGTTTGGTCAAGAGGTACGGAGTAATCTTCACATGTCTAACAACCAGACCTGCGCACATAGAGATCGCACATAGCTTAGACACTGATTCTTGTATCCAAGCCATACTCCGATTTACGGATAGAAGAGGACAAGTTAAAATCATGCGCTCAGACAATGGAACAAATTTTGTTGGAGCAGAAAGAGAGCTACGAGAAGCTATTAAAAAATTGGAACACAAAAAAATCAGTGACACTATGATGCAAGAAGAAATTTTGCAAGAATAAAAGCGTTGCCAGGCCCTGTTTTTACCCCTGGCCAGTTGTACACTACATTGTCCAGAGTTACATCAACATCTGGGTTAAATGTGCAGGTACTTCCAGGTTACACACGGGAATATTTTCACTGACAATAATGTTTATGCAACAAATTTTGTTTTCTGTCAAATATTATAGACGTTGGTATACTACATTATCTAATGGCCACACTTCACACATACTGACTTACATGTGCCTTGCATTACCCTTTTTATCCAATTCTAGCCGTACGCCACATAGTAGTAAAACAGGACAGTGAGGAGGGCCCTGCCTGGCTCCCCACCCCTGACGTCGCATTTCCCCCTCCCCTCGGCCTGCTGCGTGTGTCTCAGATTAGTGCAAATAAATCGCTCCTGCAAGTGAATTATGATACTTAGCTCAATGAGAGTCACAAAATCAACCTGAATGTTCAAGCAAATTGTAGAAAAAAACCTGATCTAAATCCGTTATGTAGTTCTTTCATGAAAAGTGGATAGACATACAGAGAGACAGACATGGATTTTATATAGAACAGTTTTATAGAGATGTTCTGTTAACCTGTTCGTTACACTTTGTATTGTAAATATTAATGCTGTTGTAAGTGACTATAATAACATCCCATACCAATCATGTAACTATTCTAATAATGAGTCCTCTCACAAGTCACTACTTATTAAAATAATCTCCTCTTTTACTGTAATGTGTGATGTTCTTCTCTCCCTCATTATCATTTCATTAACGCTTTTATTCTTGCAAAATGTTCGCAAGCAGAATTTACTAGTAATATAACAAAATTTATGTGACAAACGTTACAGTTGAGTGTGAGGAAATTATATTAGACCTCAAGAGGAAAAAAAGATGAAAAGTGTAAGATATGAAAAAAACACTAACAAAGCAGTCTAACATAGATTTTGCTGTTATGTCAAAATTTCATACAATAATATGATAATGTACTGATGGCTTCAAAACTTCAAAATAACAAATTAAAGACAAAACTACAACAGAGATAAGGATCAGGAAGTGCTGTGTACAGTCGCTAATAAGATAATTAAAAGCAAGGCTGAGGAACTTATTTGAAAGTTTATTGCAGAACCTGAGTTACACAAGTCTAAATGTAAATTTACACATTAGTATCGAGACATTTTGAAGTAAATATATAAAAAAAAATAATGTAGATATAAAGAATATGGATTTATTTTCAGATAAAACCTTTTAAAACTTTGGTCTTTCTTCATTAACTACCTATTTCTTAAGTGGAAGTAAATTTTTTATTAAGCATACTACCTAATTATAAAACTTGTTAGTGATTTCACTTGGAACATGTCTAACTTTACAGACTTTCTATTTCTGAAAACAAGATTAAAATATTTTGTGAACCCAGAAAGAGATTAGTATTTTACAATCCTTTACATTCATTGGTTTTATTTCTTTGAAACATTTTAAACTTCCTTCTATCCATTTTCAAATATTTAATTCAAATAGATAATACAATATAAAAAGACGTAAATGCAAATGGGAGTACTGTAGGTTAACGGATTTTTTAATTAATAAATTTGAACAAACTAAAATGACTGAAAAAGAGAATGTTCCAATAGTAGAAATGATTGATATAACATTTATTAAAAACAAAAGAAAAAAAAACGCCCTACTTGAAGAGATAATTCTGTGGGGCAAAATTGTGCATACCATGATTAAGGAAAAAATAGTTTTAACTTGGAAAATACCAATCTTATCATTTAAAATCTGATAAGTTACCTTCCACTATCTGCCAAGATCTTTTAGTAAGGTGTCACTGTGTACCAAATCAACAGAACAAACATTTCTTAGTACTTGTAATGCTGATGTTACAAAGACAAAGTTTGTCTTTTGATGGTAAAAAGTGTGCCCTCAAAGAGAATCATGGGGAAATTTATTAGAGCTCACAGTATACACCCAGTAACTAATGGTTGCTACTTAACATTCCAAAAACACACTCTTAAAAATAGTCTTGCAGGTCAGAAGTTCCAGTATTCATTACAAGGGATAAAATATTGAAGTAAAGCATTTGTCTCGCTTGATACCAAAGTTACCCACTCACAGACCTTTAAAGCAGAATGACTTCCTATAATTCCACTGATAGTCATAACCTTAATTAAATGCACACAATTTTGCTAAGAATATGATCACTTCAAAGATTTGCCAATTCAGTGTGACATTTTCAAAAATGAAATATTTACATACTGTATGTTTTTTAATCAAGATTTTTGTGCTGTTTGCATTGCCTGTATATACTGCAGATTTCATCTTTTATTAATCAGAACTTTAACAGTATAATAATGTGAACTGCTGTTATTATAATGAAGACTACAATATTGTTGCATTTGAAAATTACATTGTAATGTTTTAATAATAATTTATCAAGATATCATTTTATGAAGAACAATGGAAGAAGTAGAGTTAAAAACAATAAGGAATGACAGATGTTTAGAAACAAATCACTATGGTTTTTGAAATGAAACTTCTCTTTCTCTCATCATTCTAAGCTAAAGATTTCTCTATTGCATTATTAGCAGTTAGGAAAAATACTACGCAAATAAAGAATAGTCAAGAGTCACCATTAATAATTTAATCCAAGATAGATGTCTTTTATTACAACAAGCATCAGGGAGTCAGTCAAGCACACTTTATCAGTTCATTGTGACTTGATGACTAATCTGACAAAGCAGCATCTTAAATAAATTAAGTTTATTTACATAACACAGTCAAGGAGCATTTCGTTTACACTAATCAACATAAACATTATTGGTATAGTCTTAGAACACACCCATATTTTAATATTATCTAAAGATCCCGAAATAGTTCACATTTTATTTTTATGTTTTTGGACACACACATTCATCTGCAAAGAAAATCATATTATTTATAAATTTCTAAAAAATCAAATGTATGTTATTGAGATTATCTCCTCATTCTCTTGGTAACTTGTTCAGAATTGTGGTAAGTATAGAATATGCTAGTTACACAGGAAAGGCACACACAGAAACTCACAAATAATAAAACACACACGGATATACTTTTTAATTTTTTTTCTATACATAGCACATATATCTTAATTAACATATTCTGTTGCATTAGGGTAGGGCAATGCACTATTAGCACATGCTCCAGGTCTATATGGCTACACATGGGCATTACTCGTATTTAATTTTGTATATATTTTGTAAACGGACTTCAGCGGAATCAAAGATTACATGTTACCTTTGAGTGTTTGGAAGGTTTACCAATAAAGGAATCACCAAAATCATTTCTGTTAGACATGGTTTGTCAGTCAGACACTGGAATAGGTTGTCCTACAAGGTGTCCACCTGGCTATCACCATTGAAATTACTCAACCTGAAGACATATATAAGTAAGGTCATTTCCTTGTTACAGACAAATTGTTCTCGTGTCCGGAGTAGCGTGTGTAGAACCGTCAAGTTCACAAAATAGGCATTGATATTTTTAAAATAATGCAGATTAATCACATCAGAGGACATCTACAAAGTGTCAAATACAACTTTATAAGAGTTTAACATGAGTGATAATTTACTTACCAACTGGAAAATGCTAGAACATGAATAGTTATTTATGATATTTATGAAACTGTACAGTAAGGAAGTTCTTACATTTTTCTTAAAGCATCAATGTTTATGGATAAAGGCTAGAGAATTATAAATGATGGGTGTATACAGGTGCAACTTTAGCATTGCTGCCTTATAGTGTTAGTGATCTCCATGGTCAAAGAATATGTTAAACAGGCACATTCCTCCATTTTCTTTCACATTTCAAACACGTTTGGTTAATTGATGTTTTAAATTACTCTGGTGTTTGCACAAATGTGCTAGATGATAAATTTGTCCCATTTAGTTTTGATTTTTCTTTTTTTTTATTTTATTGAATTTATTTAAATCAAATAATATTCCATACAAGCAAGTCAAATTTTACAAAACTAGTTTCAAAACAAATCAATCCCCACCCCTGAGAAACTAGGACTGGGAACTAAGCCAACAGAATAAAACCTTAACATTAGGAAAAGTAAGCAAATAAATAAATAAAAAAGGGAAGAAAATCTGCTTCCTCAATTTAAATGTTTATTCTAAAATGTTATTGATTAGACCCTGCCAGGTTTTGAAGAAGTTTTGTACAGATCCTCTAAATGAGAATTAGATTTTTTCCAATTTCAGATATTTTATAAGATCAGTTATCCACTGACTTAAAAGAGGTGAATTAGGATTCTTCCATTTGAGCAAGATAAGTCTATGTCTATGTGCCAATTGTGAAGTAAAGGCTATTACAGTTTGTTTGTCCTTCTCCACTTTAAGCCCATCTGGAAGAACACCAAACATAGCTGATAATGGGTTAGGAGGGAGTGCTACACCAAGGCTGTCTGATAGGCACTTAAAAATTTTGGTCCAAAACATGTGGCCCAATGAGGCTGGAACTTAACTGCAATGTTCGCAGATTGGATCTTGCCCTGGAAACATTTTGGACAATTTTAAATGAGACAGGTGTGCTTGATAGATGATTTTCAGTTGAATAATTGTATGTTTTGCACATATGGAGCTCAAGTGAATTTTATGCATGGCTGCCTTCCACTCCTTTCCTGAAATGTTGAGTAAGAGATCCTTTTCCCACTGTACTCTGGGATCTTTGAAAGGGAGGGACTTTAAAAGGTGTTTATATATTGCAGAAATGCTGTCTAAGTCCTCAAGCCTGATCAATATTTTTTCTGGAATAGAGGTTGGTGGGAGGTGAGAGAAATTGTACAGGTTTTGTTTAACAAACTTTCTAATTTGGAGGTAGTGAAAGGAATGTGTTGCTGGAAACTTAAATTTGGAGTGTAATTGTTTATAGGATGCAAAGATGTTGTCTATGTACAGATCTCTAAGTAATTTAAACCCAAATGCTTTCCAGACATTAAAAACTGTGTATGTTTGAGAGGGTGGAAAAAGGTGGTTATCGCACAGAGGTGCCATAGATAAAAGCTTCTCTGTCTTGAAGCACTTCCTACCTTGGTTCCATATTCTGATTGAGTGAAGCACAATTGGGCTGTTAGTATATTGGCGATAACTTGCACTTATTTTGGTACAGAGCAAGGAATATAAATTGTTAGGACAATGTCTTCACTAATGTCTCCATCATACTACTTTTCTCCAAAACTAAAACACTTTCCCGGCACAAATAAAAAGCTTTTCAACACAAACCTAACTTATTCACATAAAAGCAATTTAACATTCCCTAGATTTGGAAGTTAAGCAGTTCTGCCTATATCTGATACCGTTTTTTTTTACTCAGATTTGACATAGACATTCAAACAATTTCCCATATTAAAGGCTGTATCCAATAGTTTTACCTTTTTCCAAACATTGCCTCAACATGGTATTGAAGTTTTCAAGTTAGAATTCAGTCCCAGTCAAGAACAGTTATATGACTAATTTTAGAGACCTCAGTCTTGCTTGAGTTTAGCAGATTTCAGTCTGAATTTGTGGTAGAAATCAATATCTTAATTAAAGAAAGAAACTTATCCTCTAACAGGACAAATTGAGTCAGTAATCAGGCAGGAGGAAAGCTGTCATTTAATGTCTTTTAGCACCACGTTGAAGAAGGTGCATCCTTCACAACAGTCTGCTACAGATAAACAAAGGATACAGGTTAATTTTATAAACTATTGAATTTACATAGAGTGTCAATCAATGCATACATTTACTCTGGTTGGTTCATTGGTTTACACCCAAATGATCTATATAAAAGTATTTTATTACAGTCATATTCTTGTTATACCTTTTGGTTTGAGCCACCACCCTTGCAATTACTGTGTATATAACAACTGTCCATTCTGGTTGTCCATGGGACATCTGCAGACTTCTTAGTCATCTCTTTGTCATCTTTCAGTACATTTTGTTGTTCATTTGATCTTCATCAGACTTCCCAATATGCTTGACGAGGTTTCTGACATCTATTAACCCTCTATGCTAATTCTTTAAGATGAATGCTATGTTTTAATATGGAAAGCATATCAAAACACTTTATCCTAGTTGATTATGTGACCCTTATGTCTAATCTTTCTCTACAAAATAGATATAAAGTATAATACAGTATTACAGTAATGTAGATGACAAAAAATTCCTAATCTTTGATTAGTTCCATAAAACTGTTAAACTCATGTTCTTATTATTACTTGTTTTAACTGTTGTTTCTGTTATTGAAGCCATTAAAGAGCTCCACTTTAACTTACCTAGAGATGGACACTAGAAAGAAAGAATTATAAAACATTTAATAACAATTTTACTTAAAGATACATTGATATTCTAAGTAGCACACAGCTATGCTGCTGTTGGTAAATTTGTCAGGTATACAAATAGCTATAATTGATCTTTGAAACAGGCTTTATATTAATCAGCCACTGTCAAAACAAAGGTAATATAAAAATAAAAAGCCATAATAGAGTAGTATAACGCTTTGTTCTTAGGCTGTTTAAATGATATACACAATGCTGCACAGTTACATGGACGCATACAGCATGTAAAACTAACAAAGAGAACTGTACATTCTTCCTTCTTTATATATATACAGTATATATATATATATATATATATATATATATATATATACAGTGGTACCTCGGTATACCAAACAAATTTTTCCCATAAGAAATAATGGAAAAATGATTAATCCGTTCCCATGAAAAAAATCCTATTGTTATTGGCATATTGTACATTGATGGGGTTGTATAAAATTTAAACACTGCTTAATACTAAAATACATAAATACAAAAGCCATTAGATGAAATAAATGAAAATTTAACCTCACTTTACTTTTTAATAATGTCTTTGTTTTTCACAATCGTAGATACCGTCGTTCTCGGCATATGGTATGCAGCAGCCATGTCCCGGATACGTATGCCACCTTCATACTTTTCAACAATCAATTCAAATTTACGTGAAAAAACGCAAAATCACGTTGTGACGATGCGGGTTTGCTGTATGCTCCCATCTGCTGTCCGGGAGCCCTTGAACCCTACACCGTCAGTAATGTTACCAATGGGCTTAGCAGTGAAGCACAACAAAGCACGGGATGGTGAAAAAGTGCAAAGTGCTTTTATTAAAACAATCAACAAAACAAGGTGTTCAAATTAAAGTGCAGTATCCAAAGTTCCAATAAATAAATCCATAAAATCAGAAGTGAAACGTGAAGGTTAAAAACAATAGAGAAAAAGTCTTAAAAACAATGAGGTTAAAATACAGCAGGAAGCATTCTTTAAAAAAAAAAAAAAACACAACTTTTTACCTGGTGGCCCCCCTGCTTCCCCCCTCTGGGCTTCTCAACAGGGGAGTCGCCCGACTTGCAGCTGACCTTCACTCTGCCTACTTCAGCTGTTCAGTTCACCTCTCCGATCCCTGGCTCCGGTAGGCTCCGCCTGACAGAGACTTGGGATCCACAGCGATCTCCTTCCGGTCAATCCCGCTCCGTGATCACTCAGCGGGAGGGACCACTACTACTATTCCCAGGGTGTCGGTCCAACACCCAGGCTCCCTGTTCAACTGCAACGCGAGCCTGCCTCTGCGCTCGCGCTCTCTCTCTCTCCTGCTTCCTCCTTTCTCCTGCAACCTCCTGTCTGTCCATCCATTCTTTGTTTCTTTCTTTCTTTTTCCTCCCCTTCTAGCCGACTCACGCTTCTGTTTATCAAGAGGGCATGGCAGCTGAAATCCGCAGCCCCAGGAACAATCACGAATGCGGATGGTCTGTCACCTGTGCACTTAGGTGAGAAACGCCCACATCGCGAATCGCCCTGAGAACCGCTTCAGCCCAATACTATCCACTTGCAGAGCCACCACGCCCCCTCACCAAGCCACGAACGCGGTGATTATTTATTTTAAAACTGGCCTTTGACAGGAGCTGTGGACCCGCTATACCACACTCGTGAAAATTCACAGAGAGTTATAGCGCGGGTTGTTCACTGAATGCTAGCAACTGGCGCACTGACGCTCGTGGACAGTCGTGGCTTTGTCTCGAAAGAGGTAAACAAGGGTAGCACGCGAGACGTATTCCAAACAAAGGTCGTATACCAAGAAAAATTTTTCGTGTCCAAACAGGATGTATACCAAGTTGGACTTATTCCAAAGTGGACGTATACCGAGGTACCACTGTATATATACTGTATATAAACCTCTAAATATCTTGGCTCCCTCTTACCTTGCAGAGCTCTTTAAATCTCATAAAGGCATGCACTGTGTAACCACCTGGGAGTGCCACTAAACCCCCAAACTCCAGACATAGTATACTGAACACATTCCCCGGTATAAATAAGGAGTATTTATTGATTACCAATATTTTTCCACAACCATAGACACACAATCAAAAGATGAGTTAATTCATTTTTGTCCTTCCTTCCTCTTGGTGAGTGTCATGCCCTGCCTCCTGACTTTGACTCATCAAGGTGAGGTGGCGAGCCCCTCTTAAGCAGGACCCAGGAATGCTTCTGGTACCATGGTATGTCCAATTGGAAGTTCTTCCTGGGTCATATGGGAACTACGGAGGTCATTCAACAACAAAAACCTCTAATAGCACCCAATATCCCCAATAGGACTACACTTTCAAACTCCAGCTTCCATGTGGGTGTTCAAACTGTGATGCCTTGACAGAACCACTGCCACCTGTTATATGGGGGATGGAACTGCTCCTTGCCTTTGGCTTCTACTGGGTCATCTTATACATTTTTCCAGTGAGGCAAGAAGTCAATCACTTATCTATCCGGGCACTTAAAACTGGCACAAGATACTGCACTTTGAAATATAACGTGTGATGGACGGCCAGCGTTTCAGTCTGGCCAGGACGTCCCTCAACAGAAAGAAGGAGGAAGAGCAATCTTTTTAGGACACTACATCCCTCTGGGACGCTAGATAGCAGCTCCACTGGACGGAAATGGTTCCCAGGATTCCATCAGGGCATCATGGGACATGGAGTCCGGTTCTTCAGCGCTGTTGGATGCCGTGGGTGCAGCCAGGGGGAGCTCACAAGAAACCTGGGGACTCCTACTGTTATTACGACCCAGAAGTACTTCGGAGGCACCAGGACAGAAGCCCGCAGTACTTCCAGGCTACTTGAGGAAGGAGGAGGTGGCTTTTGACCCGGAGAAGGAACACTTCCGGGTCAAGGACTATTGAAAGAACTGGTTGAGACCCAGCAAGCTGAGTCAGAGTTGGGAGGGTGTGTAACGGAGCTGCTGGGAGTGGAGGATTGTGTTTATTGTATTATTGATTGGAGAATTGTGGAGTGTGAGGTGCTTTGTGCACTTTATTTAAGAAAATTATCAAAGAAATTATTCTTGGTGCTTTTAAATGTGTGTCCAGGACGTCTGTCTGGTGGGTTTAACAGGGCAACAGCGTCTCTAGCGTCCACAAAAGTTAAAGCAGAATATTAAGTTTTTCAACCCTACCATATGTCTTGGACTGGAAAGGATTAAGGATACTTGCTTAATAGTAAAACATTTGACATTAGATTGCACAAGATTTAATTAAATCTTCTTAAAGTTTAAATCTGTGTACTTTCATGACTTAATGAAGTATGTCTTCTACCCAAAAACATTTCTCACAGGAGCAGCCTAACTTAGTCACCTCTGTTCTATAGTGCAGTGCATAGCAATTGTACGTACACCCAAAAAAAAAAATCTGCTTCAGCACTCATACAAACAGACCTTGATTCCACCTTAAGTAGACAGGTGCACAGTAACTTGAACTTGTTACATTGTACATGTGTGACAGGTGTCTGGTCACACTTACAGGTAATCTAACTTAGGCACCAATAAAGTATTCGACTATTCCACCCAGTTTTATTAAGAGACTGGGAACTCTTGATAATAGCACACAGGTTTTTTTTAAATTGGGCGGTGTGTAAACACACAATGAAAGACACACACTAATTTCAGGAAAAGCAACAGTAACTTCTATTACACAAGACAATATATAGTACATTAAAAAGATAAATGAACATAAAGTAAATCTAACAATATAAGGAACGAAATTCCTTTTCTTGAAAAGGAAAGCACACAGTCCACACTCTAAAAGTCCATTAAAAACAAGAATTGGAGGATACAACCTGTTAGTGGAGACGAGTCTAGTTTGTGCACTGTGTTACCCCAACAGTTAATCATCCAAATGTCCAAGGATGCACTCTGTTTACTGGACACTCATTTCCCAACAGAAGTTTTGTCAAATTGTGGAATCCCTGTCACCGTCTCTTTGTCGTTCTTTTTTTTCCACTCTGGGTTCCTTTTGTTGCTACGGCCTAGGCACACCTCACTTCTCGTCCGCCAGCTTTGCTTGGTCCTTTCATGCGGCTTCCCTCTCTCGCTGGACCCACAACCATCTTCTTGTGAAGCTGTCTTTTCCTCCCTGGTGGTAAGTGTTGCCATCCTTGTGGCTCAAATCATACCAGCCACTAACCCTAATCTGCCTGCGAGCCCCTGTGCTCTGTGTGAGTGTCTTGGGAGCGTTCTCAGTGGACTGTCCCTCACCCTGCCTTCTCCTGCCCAGAAGTTTAAATCTCCTTCAGTCCCTGCCTAGATTAACAGGACGATGGATTAAACAATAACACATCCAAATTTCCTGGGTTTAACAAATAGTGTAAACACAAGTTAACAGAATGTTTTGTTAGCAACTATCAATGAGTACACATATGCTGATTAGAAACCAATATTTTCAGAAAAAATAAGTCAGGTAAATACAAACATTTTCCAAGGAAGGAGCAGTTCTTTTATCACAATTTTGTATTGTTTGTATATTTAACCAGTTAAAACTTCAAAGTGGTGATTCTTTTGTAAGACAGCAAATACCTATATCCTGTATACAGCCATAACAATAATCAGTAATGGGATTACCCAGGAAATTTACCTTTTAACGTCTCACCCCAGTCCCAACAATGGGTGCATATTGCCTCTTCATCTGTTGTGTTTTAAATGTAATATTTACATGTTCCTTTGCCTAAGAGAGAAATGGAACCACCCAGGGTAAAAAAATGTCCCCCTCTGACACATGCTTTTTATTAACGAAAAAGTTTGGTAATTATACAATTACATATGAGTGAATAATGACATATACTGTACATATTTTTTATTTATCTCTTGTAATACTTTAGTGGACAAACACTAAAAACCTATTAATATGTGATGTTGGAAACAACTATACTTTTGTTTCAGTTATCACTGTGAATGACCCCAGTCTCATTAGGAGGAATTAACCTAAACTGTGTAAAGATACTGATTATTACATTCTGCAAAATATCTACTTCTCTGCCATATATGGATTTTCTAAATGTAGAGACTGCGGTGGGCTGGCGCCCTGCCTGGGGTTTGTTTCTTGCCTTGTGCCCTGTGTTGGCCTGGATTGGCTCCAGCAGACCCCCGTGACTCTGTGTTAGGATATAGCGGGTTGGATAATGGATGGATGGATAAATGTAGAGAACAACAAAAGCAAAATCAGTATCAATACTTTTAATTTAACTGAATTTTCAAATCAAAAATGTTAACACTTTATTTTTCTATGAAATAGCATTTTATATATATTTTATAAGATTTTTGAAATTTTCTTTTATTTGTTTTCATTTTTAAAGTTCATTTAATGTATATAGTTGCAGGTAAAAAGGCATTATCAAATAAAT
Organism: Polypterus bichir lapradei; assembly: GCA_026402145.1. Lineage (NCBI taxonomy): Eukaryota > Metazoa > Chordata > Cladistia > Polypteriformes > Polypteridae > Polypterus > Polypterus bichir. The sequence goes on from JANRMT010049829.1 coordinate 51,747,188, forward strand.
CATTCGAAAATATATAACAGTTCGGACATGAAATAATAAAAATAAAATAAATGTGTTTGAAATAGGGAAAAAGTTTTAAACATGCAATTCAGTGAACATCAAAGTGGTTTAGTAGGTACAGATAAGTACAGCATTATAGATGATTTCGCAACAGGAACCTCAGAGGTAACAGGTACCCTTTATAAAATGACTTAAGTATTGATATAGTAATCTTACCCTTTAAAATGTTAGGAGATGTTATGTTTAACTGATTGTTACAATAGTGAGGCTACATTTATAACATTCTTTACAGTTCTTCTCACTATGAAAGAGAAAAAAAAACTAACATTACTAGGATTTACAGTATAAAGAAAACAGAAACACTGTAAATCTCATTTCTGGTATAAAGACCACACCTTAATCCACAAGGCTTCAGGAGCTCAATCTTTTCAGCCACTTGATCAATCTCACAATGCATTACACTCGCAGACAGCATCGCCTAACGATTAAATTAACACTGGACTAGAAACTATAAGTGTGCCCATTTAGTCCTTGCCATTATCTCACTGTGTGACCTTGAGCAAGTCACTTAACCTGTCAGTATTTATAACTAAACTGTCATCAGTTGGGTTATAGCCTTGTAATCTGTAAACTGCTATGCTTAAAAGGTGTCAAATAAATAAATAAATAAATGAAGCATTCAAGACAGAAGCTGAGTTGTATGAAAATGTTATTTTATGTTATTGTGCATTGCAAAAAGAACATACATGCGTAATATATTCGAAGAGAAATCATGATTATACCTTGATGAATAATCGTATGATATTAAATAAATATTATAGTTAAAATAAACCACAAAAGTCACATTAAGTAAAAAACATCATGTAATAAAATACAGAAAACACCATGGAATAGGTATTTTGAATAAACACATAGTATATGAATACATATTTTTTCAGTTTGTTTCAGAATGTGCCATATATTATTTGGTTAGCTCAGGGACCTTGAGGAAGAGACTGGATGACAACCATGAAAGAGTGATGATGACTGGAGAGAAAGGTGACACCTCAGAGAGACAGCACTATGGGCAGCAAAGGCTATCTATCTGAGTTGCAACTTCTGTGAAGAAGAACCAAATCTTGTTATATAAGTTCCAATCAAGTAATACCACCAGGGGAACCTGAGGTGGTGGGCAGGGGGTGAGAACCCCAGCTGTATGAACCCAACAATGATGGCCCATGCTAATGAACATACCAAGGATAAGGAATGTATGGCCTTAACATACATCAAGCCAAGAAGAATTGCTTTAGCAAGGGAAGCAGTGCACAGGGGAAAACCCTGGTGAGACGCTAGAGGAACCAGGCATCAAGGCAGCCCACAGAGTCAAGTACCTCCAACCCAGAGTTCGAACCCAGTATAATGTCAGTGCACTGACACAACACGGTGGCCTGTATCCTATAAGGAAAGCGAGTGGCTTCAGTTCTTGTGTCACATGCAGTGTGGTATAGTGGGTCCACAGCTCTCGTCAAAGGCCAGTTTTAAGTAAATAATCGCCATGCTCGTGGCATAGCGAGGGGGCATGGTGGTTGTGTGGCTAAAGAGGGTCCTGGGATGATTCATGGTGTGGGCGTTTCTCGCCAAGTGCACAGGTGAGAAATTGTCCACATCTGTGATTGTTCTCTTGGCTACTGATTGGCCACGACTGCCACATCCTCTTAAGTAAATAGAAGCACAAGGTGGTTAAGGAGAGAAAGAAAAGAAAGGAAAAGACGGAGGTTGCTGGAAGGAAGCAAGGAAGCAGTAAGGGGAAAGCTGATGTGAGAGAGAGAGAGCGAAGGAGAATGAACGAGCGAGAGCAGGCATGAGTGCAGATGGACTGTGGGCCCTAGCGAGGTGTTTATCCAACACCTAGGGCAGTTGATTGTGGTCGATCCCGCTGAGCATGGAAGACAGTGGGAGTCGGGAGATTTTGGAAGATAATCTCCAGTGTGAGAGTCCTGGCCATTGGAGAGAAGCCAAGTTCCGGTCTGGGTTGAGTGTGCGACCGAAGCCAGGGATTGGGAGGCCTTCAGACCTGTTCTGAAGTGGAAAGAAGGTCAGCTGCAGGTAGAGTGGCTCCCCCTGTTGCAAAGTCTGGATAGGAAGAAGCAGGGGAGTCACTAGTTAGACGAACACACCAGGCTTTGTGTTTTAAAGAGATTGCTTCCAACGTTTTAAACTCATCGTCTTTTAAAGGATTATTATTTTTCTGTTTACTGATTTTTAAACCTCCACGTTTGTTTTATGGATTGTTTATTTAATTCTTGGAAAGCACTGCAATATTTATTTGGACACTGTTTTGTTCTTCTGTTTTTAAATAAAAGCACTTGCCACTTTTGTACACCATCCCCTTGCTCTATTGTTGCCCCACTGCTGTGCTCTTCTGTGACATTACCGATGGTGTTGGGTTCAAGGGCTCCCGGACAGAAGATGGGAGCGTTCAATGAACCCGCATCGTCACATGGAGATGCTGATTAGAAGCTTAAGCTCATGTCCATCGTCATCATAAGTGTCATGGGTGAGGGATTTGCAACGAACCATATAGCCAAAAAAAAAAAAAAATCATTCAACTGAGGCACAAGCTGAAGTCTCTAAAGCAACAGTTCAAGCCTGCTGCAAAGCAGTTGACACATGTTTTGGTGGATATTCATACCAGGATTCACCAGGAAGAAGCTTCTGACTCTCTTTCAGTCAGATTGGCACAGGCAGGCAAGGCAAGGAGAGAGCGAGGAGCAGAGTTGTGTTCATGGCTTATCCATTTGACTTCACCAAGACACCACTTGGTCAGAAGTGAAATGGGCAGCTACCCAACCAGTTAAAGGAGGTAAGACCATTTTCTCCACAGCACCTGAGATAGCCGAAGCTGGGAGAGTGCAGAACATTGATCAATCCACAACCACTGACCACCAAATTTGATAACAGAGCACCTGGCAAGAGATATCCAACATTATAAGAGAGGCACGATCTAGCTCAGCACATTGGTTATAGAAATATTTGCTTTGGATTAGGACTAAATGTTTAGCTATGGATTTTGTTTTGGCAATAGGGCTCTTATCCTTGTCACTTAAAAAGGCGCACACAATGCTGCTGAGAGTCATTTTTACGCATCATCTGTGGAAAAAACTGATATGTAGTCCCACTGTAGCCTTCACTTGCATGTGTCTGTGTAATAATGTTAACACTTTTATTTGGCAGAAAATGTCTGATTCATCTTATCACATTTTTTCCTTGTGTTTCATCCAAATAAACAAACATTTAATTAATAGCATGACTATAAACCATAAGGTGTAATTTTGATTTGAACCATCTTCATACTGTATCCTTTGTGCCACAATGAAATGTTAATGTGTTTGACTTATGATGAATTGAAACATTACACTGGACTAAGGTTATTAAATATTAAATAAAAGATGAAATACTAAAGTGTATTTATATTGTTTCTCTGTATCTGAGAGTGTTTGGCATAAAGCTGCACATACTGTATAACCATAGCTGTGCTCACTGACATACAGTAATAATTTAACATATAGTGACCTTCATGTAGGAGTCATGTAATAGTGTATGGCATTTAAAAATAATAAATCATAAAGATCTGAGACTTAAAGGACATTAACACCACAAGTAATCAGCTAAATATTTCATAGCGTGATTACATCTACTGATGAAGCACACCCTCAAGGATGACAAATAATTAATACACTACTAAGCTTATTTTTTTTTATGGTTAGTGATATCAAAATAAATGTAGCAGGGTCATGAAATTCCTCTGTTTTAAGGTTCTATACTTCTAAAACTGTCAAGAAACTAGATGCCCTCATACACAACCAATTGTAAATTCAAAACAATACTTTTTCAAACTTTTCTTATCAATAAATGATATGCTGTAATTTAAAAATTCACAGCAGAAAACAGAAAGTGTTTTCTGGTTACTTAAGTCCTTCATATATTTGAAAACAAAATATTAGTATGAAAATTTTCTCCTGACCATTTCATGAATTTCTGTATGTAAAAAAACAAACCTGTTATGAGATATTTAATAATTAAATAAAATTAAATAATTAGTAAAGAGATTCCTTGTTTCTAAAATTAAAGTTTAAAAGTTATTGATTTTATTAATTACACTGAATGAAATGCAAGTCCATAGAACAGAACACATTCTTTTTCAAATCAGAGAGATCCTACCCTAAAGAGCAAGAAATCATGAGATGTAATATGAACTAATTATTCAGAAAATGATGTACCCTAAGCAAATTGTCAGAGGGGGACATTTTTTGTACACTGAGTCATTCCATTTCTCTCTTAGGAAAAGAAACATATAAATATTACATTTAAAGCCCCGCAGATGAACAGGCAATAGGCACCCATTGTTTGAATTGAGGTGAGAAGTTAAAGGCAAATTTCCTGGGTTAATCTGTAACTGATTATTGTGGTGGCTGTCTACAGGATATTGGTATTTACCGTCTTGCAAAAGAGGCACCACTTTGAAGTTTTTTTGGCTGGTTGATATTACAAAGAATACAAAGTTGTGATAACAGAACTGCTCCTTCCTTGGAGGATTTCTGTATTTACCTGACTTGGCAATTAACATGTTTGACAATATTGGTTTCTAAACAGCAGATCTTTACTCATTAAATGGTTGGTAACAATACATTTTGTTAACTTGTGTTTTCATTATTTGTTAAACCCAGGAAATTTAGATGTGCCATTGTTTAGTCTGGTTGTCCAGAACTGATAATTGCAGGGACTGAAGGAGATTTAAGCACTGGCCAGGAGAAGGCAAAAAAAAGGGGACGGACCACTGAGAGCACGGCCAAGACACTCGGACAAAGCGCAGGGGCTCGCAGGCTGACAAGGGTACGTGGCTGGCACAACGTGAGGCCCAAGGACGGCAATACTTCCAGGAAGGAAAAGACAGCTCTACAAGGAGATGCCGGTTGTGGGTCCAGCGAGAGAGGGAAGCCACATGAAAGGACCGAGCAAAGCTGGCAGACAAGAAATAAAGCGTGCCTAGGTCACAGCAATACAAGGAGCCCAGAGTGGAAAAAAAGGAACAACGAAGAGACGCCGACAGGGATTCCATGATTTTGACAAAACTTCTCTTGGGAAACGAGTGTCCAGTGAACAGAGTGCACCTGTGGACAGTTGAACAATTAAGTGTTGGGGTAACACTGAGAACAAACTACAGGTTGTATCATCCAATTCTTGTTTTTAATGGACTTTTAGAGTGTGGACTGTGTGCTTTCCTTTCTAAAAAAGAAATTTTCTTCATGATACTGTTAGATTTGGTTTATGTTCATTTATCTTTTTAATATACTTATTATTGTCTGGTGTAATAGAAGTTACTGTTGCTTTTCCTGAAATTACTGTTGTGTCTTTCATTGTGTGTTTACTCACCGCCCAATTTAAAGAAACCTGTGTGCTATTATTGGTAAATTTCAGGAGTTCCCAGTCTCTTAATAAAACTGGGTGGCGTAGTCGGATATTTAAATGGTGTCTAAGTTAGATTACCTGTAAGTGTGACCAGTCACCTGTCACAAAATTATGAATTCTAAACAAGGCTGTAATGCCCCTGGTGCACTTGGCTATCTGGGAAAGCATCACAGATTCACATAAAGGGCAATTAATGTCAATATATGTGTTATTTTTAAAAGATTTGAGAACTTAGGCAAATATTAAGTCCTAAATCACTCCGTACACTACACTATTAGATAACACATTCACCACAGTACCTTACGAAAAATTATGTATTAAAGGACACCAATTCAGTATTCTTACAAGACAACAAAATAAAGCATAGCCTACTACTGCCAATTACAATATAGACCAAGACAAGAAAAGTAGAAATAGCAGTTGCAATAATATGAAAAACTCAGTCATTCTTTTCAGTGAATTCAAAGTCCGGTGTAGTATGTTCCCAGAAAAAGAATAATGTTAATAGCCTACCAGGAATCCGAACACAGGCTTTTGTACAAGTGTCCAAAGAGGTACATCCACTTTCCATGCCCTTTAAAACACTCCCATTTCTTCAGACCACTTTGATTCTTCAGGATAGACTTTTATATCCTCCAGCACCTCGCTGATTTCCTTCCTTTTTTCCTCTTCTCCACCATCCACTTCCTTGATATTATTAGTGTCTGAAACAATCAGCCCATTCATGACCTTTCTCGATTAATGCTGAGTAATTCCCTTAAACTCATAGATAACCATATATATCAAGGCATACTATACAGTGGTGTGAAAAACTATTTGCCCCCTTCCTGATTTCTTATTCTTTTGCATGTTTGTCACACAAAATGTTTCTGATCATCAAACACATGTAACCATTAGTCAAATATAACACAAGTAAACATAAAATGCAGTTTTTAAATGATGGTTTTTTATTATTTAGGGAGAAAAAAAATCCAAACCTACATGGCCCTGTGTGAAAAAGTAATTGCCCCCTTGTTAAAAAATAACCTAACTGTGGTGTATCACACCTGAGTTCAATTTCCGTAGCCACCCCCAGGCCTGATTACTGCCACACCTGTTTCAATCATGAAATCACTTAAATAGGAGCTGCCTGACACAGAGAAGTAGACCAAAAGCACCTCAAAAGCTAGACATCATGCCAAGATCCAAAGAAATTCAGGAACAAATGAGAACAGAAGTAATTAAAATCTATCAGTCTGGTAAAGGTTATAAAGCCATTTCTAAAGCTTTGGGACTCCAGCGAACCACAGTGAGAGCCATTATCCACAAATGGCAAAAACATGGAACAGTGTTGAACCTTCCCAGGAGTGGCCGGCCGACCAAAATTACCCCAAGAGCGCAGAGACGACTCATCCGAGAGGTCACAAAAGACCCCAGGACAACGTCTAAAGAACTGCAGGCCTCACTTGCCTCAATTAAGGTCAATGTTCACGACTCCACCATAAGAAAGACACTGGGCAAAAACAGCCTGCATGGCAGATTTCCAAGACGCAAACCACTGTCAAGCAAAAAGAACATTAGGGCTCGTCTCAATTTTGCTAAGAAACATCTCAATGATTGCCAAGACTTTTGGGAAAATACCTTGTGGACTGATGAGACAAAAGTTGAACTTTTTGGAAGGCAAATGTCCCGTTACATCTGGCGTAAAAGGAACACAGCATTTCAGAAAAAGAACATCATACCAACAGTAAAATATGGTGGTGGTAGTGTGATAGTCTGGGGTTGTTTTGCTGCTTCAGGACCTGGAAGGCTTGCTGTGATAGATGGAACCATGAATTCTACTGTCTACCAAAAAATCCTGAAGGAGAATGTCCAGCCATCTGTTTGTCAACTCAAGCTGAAGCGATCTTGGGTGCTGCAACAGGACAATGACCCAAAACACACCAGCAAATCCACCTCTGAATGGCTGAAGAAAAACAAAATGAAGACTTTGGCGTGGCCTAGTCAAAGTCCTGACCTGAATCCAATTGAGATGCTATGGCATGACCTTAAAAAGGCGGTTCATGCTAGAAAACCCTCAAATAAAGCTGAATTACAACAATTCTGCAAAGATGAGTGGGCCAAAATTCTTCCAGAGCGCTGTAAAAGACTCATTGCAAGTTATCGCAAACGCTTGATTGCAGTTATTGCTGCTAAGGGTGGCCCAACCAGTTATTAGGTTCAGGGGGCAATTACTTTTTCACACAGGGCCATGTAGGTTTGGATTTTTTTTTCTCCCTAAATAATAAAAACCATCATTTAAAAACTGCATTTTGTGTTTATTTGTGTTATATTTGACTAATGGTTAAATATGTTTGATGATCAGAAACATTTTGTGTGACAAACATGCAAAAGAATAAGAAATCAGGAAGGGGGCAAATAGTTTTTCACAACACTGTACATGTTAAAAATCCCAGGGAAATGCATACAAAATACTCAACAGGCAAAACATATTAGTGAGACAGCTACAATGTTTACATCTTCAGCCTCATCATCATCAGGGCCCGGTCGCTGAGGAGAGTGCTTCTTTCCAGGCTGTCTGGGTACAGTCAAGTAATCAGCACCTTTAATCTATACATTTTAATTGACCCCTTAGAAGTGAATGTGCCATGTCAAGGACTTGGACCAGGTCTTGCAATCTTTATGTGGATGGATAAATCCTAATCTAACTTAATACATACATCAGAAGTGTATAATATTATTTTGTTTGTAGTTATAAACAAAAATGATCTTCTCCTGTAAATTGGGATGAGAATAAGGCCATTCTCCTTCTTGCATATTGTCAAAAGGCGTACTGGATGTGTGTCCAGAGGTCCATGACAGCCTTTTCACCAACTTACAATCTTCCTCCGTGTGGTGAATTGATCAGGGGTCATGTCCATGCTCCGAAATCACCAAATGGAAACTCTTCCTACCCCTCTTCACCGCATGAGTCTCCTCTGGGAGCAGAGTCTCTGCATACATTAAAAGGCAGGGTGTCTGCATGTTGCATTAGTTAAAGTCCGATCAATTCTTTGCTAAGGAGCTCTATTCAATAAGTCATCGAGGGGCCTGTGTGGGCCTTAATCTAGCATTACATATCATAAAAGGTGGCCAAAAGAGGTCGACATTAGGATGGACATCTGGCCATAAATATTTCTACTCAAATACTTTGAAGATTTGGGGAGCAGGCAATCTACCTGTATGGCCTCTGGCAAATGAATGGAAGAGAGCGAGAGAGGTAAGAATGATTTTACTGCACATCAGATTAAATTTTATTAAAACTATTTCTGACACAAGACACAATACAATGTTAATGTTATTTACAGTGATCTGAACAATAATCAAGAGGCGGCCAGTGACAAAATAATTTCTACTTTATATGACCAATCAAACTCTTTCTGGGTACCTCTCATACTGCATTGATTAGTATGGTCGGCAGTTCAACAAATTTTCCAAGATTCCTGTCCTTGTTTGTCTCACTTACAGTGAGTATGCAGTAAACTGTTTTGACAAGCAAAAATAGGTAATGCTTTGAGAGCAGGTTAGTGTTGCTCATGTCATGAGTTGCTAGTAGCAACCATGACTCCAGAAAATAATATAGTTGCAAGCAAATGGCAAAAATGCAATTACATCTTTTTTTAATGCTGTGGGCTGGCATAAAGCAAATAGAGATGGAGGAAAAACACAGAGCAATAACCAAAAATGAAAAACAAATAGAACAATTCTTTAACTAATTTTTAAATTATTTTTATAAATTTTAAATAGTGGCGTAACTTGTCCACTTTTTTCATTTTCAGCACTAAAGATTTATCAGTTACTTATAATTTGTCCAGTTATAACCTATATGCAACTCTTACTTGTCTACAACACACTACAGAATTTTATAATTTCATGAATGAAGAGCGAGTCTAATCAAGAATTGAATTAAAAAGCCTCAAGGGATAACAGCTGGAGTAACATACCAAGCCATTAAAATCATGGCAGGGTGGGCTGAAAACACCCCTGCATATCACTGATATTGCCATAAGCAAAGAGATATTAAGGGGGATGAATTTTACAAGCACCAGACATACAGTATACTATTCTTTTACACAACAGTTTCACTGATTAGGTAAATAAGTATGTCTGACACCAACATATCAATTAGATACTAGATATGTCAGTTGTGGTCTCTCTACAGACAGCTATTCAGCAGTAACCACACTAAAACCATAAATTCTGTATGAAGTAATTTTTTTCCCAAAAATAACACCTCAACTACATTGGGTCTGGGTACCTTTCCTTGTACAATTCTTTGGAATTAATTGACGCCTCTGCAATATACAGTATAACTCCAAAATCAGCACGATTTATGCATGCTAGGGACTTTTGACTATAAGTCTGCAATCCCCTAGTTCCCCTTTACTTAGGGGACTGCCGCCTTCTTTCAAATTGAGATCTTCTTGGAATCATGTATCTGCCTGTCCAATTTGTCTCTCCTTTGACACAGTTCAACTGTATTCTCTAACTTCATGTTAAAGCAGTAACATTTCCCAACTCCACTACAAACATAACTGAAAAAATGGATTTGACTGTGTTTCATAATATATCGATCTGGTAAGAGTTAAGTGCTAAGACAAACTCAGAGGTGATTCAAAAACAGGGGCAGCACCTTTGTGATATCACAGTTGAATCAGTAATCAGTGTGGGATAACACTGTAGCCGCTGTTTATGAGATCCTGGTTAAAAAGATGCAGGAATAGATTTATATGCTGGATATGAGTGCAGCATATGGTTCATAGGTAGTATTGCACACTGCTACACTATCAGCACAATGGTACTGCAACTCTTACCTCTTCAAAGTTGTACTCACTTCACACTCCATGCGTACCTTAAGTTAAACAATTCCATGTTGTTTGCAACACAACTGCTGAGAATGGTCCAGGTTCAACTTGAGGAGCATGATAGCATGTATCAAGAAAAGTATTATTCATTTATTTACATAAAGTACAAGTATTTCAGTACATGAACCCAACATGCATAAGAATAAAGTAATGCTCTTTTATATATATATATATATATATACAGTCATGGCTGAAATTATCGGCACCGCTGGAATTTTCCCATAAAATGCACCATTTCTCCCAGAAAATTGTTGCAATTACAAATGTTTTGGTATACACATGTTTATTTCCTTTATGTGCATCAGAACAACACAAAAAAACAGAAAAAACGCCAAATCTGACATCGTGTCACACAGAACGCCAAAAATGGGTCGGACAAAATTATTGGCACCTTTTCAAAATTGTGGGTAAATCGTTTTATTTCAAGCATATGATGCTCGTTTGAACTCACCTCTGGAAAGAAACAGGTGCTGGAAATATAGCAATCACAACTGAAGCCAGTTAAAATGGAGAAAAGTTGACTCAACCTTTCTTTTGTGTGTCTGAGTGTGCCACACTAAGCATGGTGAACAGAAAGAAGAGCAGAGAATTGTCTGAGGACTTGAGAACAAAAATTGTGGAAAAATATCAACAATCTCAAAGCTACAAGTCCATTTCCAGAGATCTTCATGTTACTTTGTCCACTGTGTGCAATATAATCAAGAAGTTCATAACACATGGCACTGTAGCTAATCTACCTGGACGTGGACGGAAGAGAAAAATTGATAAATGACTGCAACAAAGGATAGTCTGAATGGTGGATAAACAGCCCCAATCAACTTCAAAACATATTCAAGCTGTTCTGTAGACTCAGGGTGAAACAGTGTCAGCTCGAACTATCTATTGATATCTGAACAAAATGAAACGCTATGGCAGGAGATCCAGGAGGACCCCACTGCTGACACAGAAACATAACAGAGGTTCACACTCAGATACAGTGATATAAATACTCAGAGTGGTGCAGTGAGAGTAATATGGAAAATGATGATCCGATGTGGGATCTGAGGTGCAGTGAGAGTAACAACGCTAAAGCAGTTATGGTATTTGGAATAGTTTGACGATTCTGTGGACCATTATATTGTTACAAGTTAATTACAATCAGATGTATTAAACTAATAAACAATATGCAGTCAATTTCAGTGTATTTATAAAGCCGCGTCAGGGATGTGGATCTAAAAAAGAAAGGATAACCACACAGGAACAGTAGCACTTCTTTGATGCTGGGTGCTGCCAGTCTGCAAAACCGAGCAGAGAACTTGCATATGACAGGGTATGAGCTACTGTGGAAATGTGTGTGGCTTTACACCAAGTTTAGGTTTTATACATCGCGATTTGAATGTGGAAAAAGCATAGAGAGAAGTGCGCACATTGCAACAGGTACAAATGTCGTAAATGTAGGAAGGACGGTCCTTGCGTGTGTGTGTGAACTATTAACATTTGAATTTCATGATTGCATATAGCGCTGAACTGACCTCTCTGTACTATTCTTTCCTCCGCATGTCCTGGAGTACAAAAGAAACACCACCATACAGTAATATGTGGGGACTGGCAAGATCGTGAAAAAAAAAAAACACACGGTCACTGATTACAACCACAAGATGTTATGCGAATGAATATGAATAATATGAATAATGTTGCACCACGTGCCACAATGTTTTCCGAAATGTACAATACAGGTCATAAAATGAATAATTCCAAATATCATATATACTTATGTCTCTGTTTTTTTTTGTCAGTCTGGCTTTGACATCATGGACCATGGTGCATACTAATTCAGCGTGTGCAGGAAAACTCAATAAAACTGAATAAAAAAAAAATCAAGTGACAGTGAGATACGAAGAAGGCAGATTCACCAGCATTTGTGTGTCACCTTTTATCCATCCAGATCAGAGAATGTCCAGTTCCATTGCCTCAAAACACCACTCACATGTACAGTAATTCCTAGTTTCAGATAAAAAGTAACAGCGTCATATCCCTGGGTGGGGGGGGCAGTAGTATGTATTGTGATCTTGACTGAGAGAATAAAAGTATAAAAAAAACGGCAACTTTTACAAGTATCAAGTGCGGCTGTTACAGACGCAAACCAAATGTATGTTTTTATTGTATAATATTAACAATAAGAGCAGCTCACTACTCAAAATGGTAAATATATGAGGCAGTCAGGATCGAACCAGGGACTTTTGTGAAAGTGTTTATTTGATCTTTGGACTTCAGGCTTCACACATTATATAGTTTATGCCTACATTTTGTCATTTATTACTAAAATATGAAAAATGCTTCTGTTTTAACAATGTGTTTACACAGATTATTGTAGAAAAGGAACACACATGAAATGCATGTGTTCCAAAACTCCAGCACTTTACTCCCAGATAATCAAGGCATGAGCTGGGAGAACTTTGTGGCCGTTCTGCGGTGATGGGGGGATGGAATAGCAGGCTGCTTGCTGCTTGTCTTTATCTGCACATTTAAAGGACAAAAGATGCTGATGGAGAGGTGCAAATGGATTTAATGTGGGCTGGATTTATGATTTTTTTCATAGGCTTTGACAATTCTAGTGTTAAGAGCAGAGTGTGTTCATCCAGTATCTACCATCAATGGTCTGGTTTACCATCAATGTTCAAATCTGTAAGCAAAGAAAAGATAGAGTTCTCAAAGGTTTCACTGTGAAATAGCAAAACATTTACTCTGTTTTCTATTTGCATCAAAGAAGAGAATGTGAATAGTGACCAACATTTTATTGGTTGAAGGTGTACCAGAGGTACAAATCCATAGAAGGTTTTTTTTCTGCACAATACAAAGACAATGTTTTATAATGTTGGAGTGTTTACAAATGGATTGAGAAGTTGTAAAATGTTTAGGCAAGTGTTAAGCACAAAGAAGCAGCAGGAAGCCCATCTATGTCCACTGCTGATAACAACATGACTTCACCATGATTCTCAATAACTGGCCCTTGGTACATCTTCAGGGATAGAACAGCATACAAAGCAGATCACTGCTTGATTCTGTTCTTGGTTTTAAACAGAGTGGAGCAGCAATGTTTAATCATATAAAACAAGAGAAACTGAATGGTCATTGTTGAAACTTTGACACTATAACCATAGACACACATTGTTCTGCATGTGTGCAGGGAAAGCTGTACAGCCTGCCAAAACAAAATTAGCACAAATGTGCCTCTAATCAGTGATTTACCCTTTTATAATACTTATGCAAGAAACTGGTTTAATAAAAGCTTATCCCAAATACCTAAATATATCATTTTAACAGTTATGCTAAAATAGTTAACTCCGAAAACTTCCATTATAACTGCCAATGAACAAGAAAAGCAAAACTAAACTGTGTTCCTACAGGATATGACCTCACATATAAGACAACTCCAAAATAAAATTCCTACATTATTATTATATTTTTATTTTACGTTTAATAACAATTACAATTTATGGTTATTTATTAGCAACCACTCTGTGGGTTACTCTGGGCATGGGGGTTTTTGGAGGGATTGCTAATTAATACTGGAGTACTTGTAAGAGACTTAATCAAAATAGAAAAATTTGGGGAAACTAACTTGTTCAACCATTCATTTGAAGATTGCATATAAAAGTGAAGCATGCAAGCATACTTCTGGCAGCTTCTACTGCACAATATGATTCTCTGGTGGGTGTCATTTTCTCTCTCTTTTACAGTCGTATGCTCACTTGGAAAAGAAGACTGTCAGTTACCACTCCTATGTTGCCAGACTGTTACACTGAAACACTTCATTGAAGTACTTATAGAAAGAGACAAGCTGTGAATTAGGTTTACTGTTTCAGCTTAGGGACATGTGATCTAAGGAAAGAACAGACAGGTGGAGGCCTGAATTAACAGCCAGTAAATGTCATATTTGTTTTTTCTACATGTTATGACTTATTTCTTTATATATATTGTGAGATTTTTGAGAAAATTCAATAGTTTATAAAATGAACCTCTATTCTTTGTTTATCTGATCATTTTGACCATGCTGTAACATACTGATTTTGAAGAATGTTCCCTCCAAGGTATTTTGCTGAAGATTAATTAAAAGATACAATGAATAACTTTTCTCCTACCTGATTACTGATTTGTCCTGTTAGGGGATGTTTCATTGTATCTTTAATAAGATGGTAAATTTCTACCACACAGACCGACAACCCCCACAACTGTGCTGTGCACTGACCCTCTGCTAACACAAGCAAGGACCAGTTGTCCGCTGCTGGTGCAACTGCAAGCTTGTGGTTTTCCCATGCAATGCGTCTTTTGCCAGCTGGTTGATGTGGAGACCATTTAAAGCCAGACGCTGACCTGGTCATGTGTTCACTTGCCGTTTACTCACTTCTGCAGTCTGTCTACTGTTTTAATTGGAGAAGGGAGCATCTGCAGGACTACAACAGCATCACTGTGTGCATGTTGTGGTTTCTGAGAGTGCTCCTGGATGTATAACTTTGAGATGACAATGAACCTGATTTTTTTTTTTTAGAAATCTGTACCCACCTTCTTTTCTCTAGTGAACGTCTGTGACCCACAAATTACAAGTGGTACCAAGAGTGGAGTCTTGCAAAGATGGATCCCCAACAGGTGCACAACATTCCCCTTCCACTGGAGCCAGGTGAGGCCCCTGAAGGTGTGCCTACCTTTATCCATCCTAGAGATGTGCTTGTGAAGATAGCCCCTTTGGATGACACAAAGTGTTTACTATTCTGTTTTAATATGCTGTGAGAGGGGAGGTTGGGTGGCTATCTTGGACCCATTTTTCAACAGGAAGGCCCTGAAGGTCATGTGAAATCTTCCTCCCAACAGACTTGATTATGATTTCCTGAAGCAGCAAATCCTCCTCCTCCATATGGCTCTGGGTCCCTTGGCCAAGGTGCGTAAGTTTTGGCTGTGGCAAATCGATCTAGACCTCCTTACATGGGGGCAAGTGCAGGACTTAATTGATCTTACTCAAAGGTAATTCCGTAGAGACACCTTAGAGCACATTTTGGAAAAGCTTGCTATTAATGCAGTCTTGTCTGGGGTAAGTGATGTCCTCTGTGATGAGATACTCCGAAGTGATGGCCACTCTGCTGATTTTAACATACAGATTAGAAGGGGCAAATGCCAAATGAAGGCAAAGGGGCTACCCCTAGACTGGCTCCTACCCCTGTACACCTGGCACACCCCCATGCCATTGTGGAGTACCCTCCGACCAACTCCCCACACCAAAGACACTGTCTGGGAAATACCACAGCCGGGACCAACCACATATGCTTTTGCTGTGGCCTGTCTAGACATCTGGCTAGGGAGTGCTTTCAGCCACCTGTTCTATTCCTGGAGAGTGGCTTGGCCAAGGTCAGCTGTTCTAAGGCTGTATTTATGGTGAAGCCTAACTAAGGTCTCGGTTGGCTTAGCCGGGTGTTTGGTCCCAGCCCTGTTGGACTTTGGAAGTGATCTCTGCGTAATCTAACACAATACGCTCCAGCAGATACCCTGCACAAGCACAAAGCATGTATTGTAAACGTTCACTGTGTTCATGGAGATGTTAAAGACTATGACACTATACTATTCCCACTTAAACTATAAGGGAATATTCTTTAAAGTTTGGACTGTTATATTGGACACTTCACCTTGGCCTTTCTTAGTTGGGAAGAGGAATGCCCGATTCCCGAGGGTCTTGGCTGCCTGCAAAGCACCTCTTTCTTTAGTAGAATGAGAGGGGTTCTCTGCTGACATGATTGGCCAGAACACCAGCTTGGAGACTGAGCCTGATTTGACCAGTTAGGAGGGGGATAATCCATCACTGGAGATCCTGGGAAAGTTGGTGGGGGGGGGGGGGGGGCGGGGTGGTGCTGTGCAGCAGGCGCTTACACCTTTAGCCTCCCCAGGCAGGGCTGTTTTGGCAGGCTCTGAGGATGCTGGTTTGCATGCTTCCAATGATTCGACTGCATGTTTCAGTTTTGAACATGACACATATGATTGTTTCAATGATGAACAGAAGGGCTCTAGTTTCAAAACTCCACGATTTTTAATTAAGAATGGCTTAATGGGTGATTGCCGATTGCATTGGGGTAGACTGACCGGTGTTGAAAATTGCACACAGCTATGATTTGGGGGGGTTTCAAGTCATTGAAAAGATGAGGGATTTTGAAATGCATTTATTGGCTGAATATGGGTAGACATGTGGAGTGGTTTTGTAAGTCCTACCCTGGCTGTCAAATTGTTACCATTCATAGACTTGCTTCTAAGCAAACAGCCACTGTGCAAACAGCCCCTCTGCTCACACCCCCTCCGTCAGGAGCAGAGAATGTCAGAAAAAGTGAGAGAGACAGAGAAAAGCAAACAATGAAAAATCAATTCGGGCTGTTAGAGCTTTGAAGTGTGCGAAGCACCACGCGGGAAGCATATCGTATATCATTGAGGAGTTTTTTTTAATACGTAATATGTGCTCTGATTGTGTAGCTTCTCAGCCATCCGCCAATAGCGTCCCTTGTATGAAATCAACTGGGCAAACAAACAAAGGAAGCATGTATCATAAATTAAAAGACCCATTGTCCGCAGAAATCCGCGAACCAGCGAAAAATTCGTGATATATATTTAGATATGCTTACATTTAAAATCCACGATGGAGTGAAGCCGCGAAAGTCGAAACGCGATACAGCGAGGGATCACTGTACCTGCAAGTAGTGCTTGACAGTTTGAGACTGGCTCAGTTGACAGTTAACCCTAAGAAGTGTAAATTGGGTAGGTCAGAAATTAATTTGGGGTATTCTATGGAGAACGGTTTGATTAAACCTCAGTTGGACAAGGCTTGCGTATCCATATCCAGACTTTCTGTTTTCCTCAGACTTTCTGTTTATTACAGGATGCTTATTCTGAATTTATCACAAAGAGCCGCCCCTCTCCCTGACCTTATAGAGGGCAAGAGGAGCCACAGTGTTGTATGGACTGAAGGTTGTGAAAGGTTCTTCTCTGACTTAAAAAGCTGTTTTGTCTTAATTCACAGGTCTTTGAAATCTATACTTTTCTAAGGAGCTAATTCTACAGACGGATGCTAGTGCTTTCAGTTTGAAGGCGGTGATCTCTCTCTTTTTTCAATTTAATTAATTTTAAAAATCACACAACATTCCATTCAAATAAATCAAATTTTTTGCAAAAATAAGATCCCCCATCCCTAAGAAAGTGAGCTAAGCCAGCAGAGTAAAACTTAAAGCTAGTAAAAATAAGTAAATAAATGAATTAATAAGTGAATAAAGATAAATGGAGAAGAAAAAAAGGGTGAGAGAATCTGCTTCCTCAGTGCTTTAAAAGCTTATTCTAAAATGTTATTAATCAGATCTTGCCAGGTTTTGAAAATGTTCTGCACAGAACTTTTAAGTGAGGATTTGATTTTTTCCAATTTCAAATAGTATGTAGCATCAGTTACCCACTGACTTAAAAGAGGAGAGTTAGGATTCTTACAGTTGAGCAAGATAAGTCTATGTGCCAATAGTGAAGTAAAGGCAATTACAGTTTGATTGTCCTTCTCCACTTTAAGTCCATCTGGGAGTACACCAAACACAGCTGTTAATGGGTTAGGAGGGATTGTGACGCCAAGGCTGGCTGATAGGTATTTAAAAATTTTGGCCCAAAATCATGTTAATTTGGTACAGGCCCAAAACATGTGGCCTAGTGAAGCTGGAACTTGATTGCAGCGTTCCCAGGTTGGATCTTGCCTTGGAAATATTTTGGACAATTTTAAACAAGACAAATGTGTTATTTTTTCTCTGAGTCCTCAAGATTGATCAATATTTTTCCGACATAGAGGGAGGTAGGAGGTGAGGAAAAATGGGTAGGTTATGTTTAACAAAGTTTCTAACTTGATGGTAGTGAAAGAAATGCGTTGCTGGAAATTTCAGTTTGGAATGTAATTGTTTGTAGGATGCAAAGACGTTGTCTATGTACAGATCTCTAAGTCATTTAATCCCGAATGTTTTCCAGACATTAAAAACTGCAAATGTTTGAGAAAGTGGAAAAAGGTGGTTCTCGTGCAGAGGTGCTACAGATAAAAAGCTTCTTTATCTTAAAATGCTTCCTACATTGGTTCTATATTCTAAGTGAGTGAAGCACAGTTGGGTTGTTAGTATATTGGCAATAACATATTTATTGAGGTACAATGCAAGGAATATAAAGAAGTACTGCATGATTTTATTTCTATTGCTGACAAGCCTGTGTATGTTCATCTATTTGTGTCCATGTCCAGGTTTTCTATAGCGTGTTTATTTGCTGCCCAGTAATAAAACTGAAAGTTAGGTAGAGCCATGCCATCTTCCGCCTTTGTAGGGTTGCCCGTTGGATATGTTGGTGTTTTGAATTCCAAATAAATGAGGTTATGGTTGAATCTAATCTTAAAAAATAATTTATTGATGTGTATTAGAATGTTTTGAAATAAAAAGAGAAGCTAAGGAAGGATAGTCATCTTAACAATGTTAATTCTTCCAGCTAAAGTGAGATTAAGGGTTGACCATCTAAGTCTTGCTTAATTTTTTCCATACAGACGGCAAAATTTTGTTGATAGAGAACTTAATGCTACTTGTGATATTTACCCCTAGGTATTTAAACTGATCTGCAATGAGAAAAGGGAAGGTGTCCAATCTAATAGTGTGTGCTTGAGAATTCACTGAAAGAGCACACTTTTATTCAAATTAATTCCGAGACCAGAAATCATTTGAAATTCTGTTAGTGCTGTTAGGACTGTAGGCACTGTATTTTGTGGATCTGATATATACAGTACCATATCATCGGCATATAGAGAAATTTTCTGTTCAAGTCCTTCTCTGATAATCCCCATTATTTCATAAGCATTTCAACAGTGAACTGCCAGTGGTTCAATGGCAACTGCAAAAAGCAGTGGTGACAAGGGGCATCCTTGTCTGGTACCACATTCTAGTTTAAAGTAGTCTGAATTAATGTTGTTAATACAAACTGAAGCTTCTGGATTGGTATACAGTAGTTTGCTCCATGCACAAATGTTCGGGCCAAAGCCAAATTTCTCCAATGTAGTGAAAAGGTAGTTCCATTCAATCACCTCAAATGCTTTTTCTGCATCCAACGATAATATCATCTCCAGGGTGTTTGACTTTGTGGGTGAATATATTATATTAAACAGACTTCAAAGATTGGAAACTAAGTTTGATCTTGTGATACTACCGAAGGCAGCACTTTCTCCATCCTTCTAGCTAGGACTTTGGAGAGTATCTTAACATCATTATTCAGAAGTGAAATTGGCCTGTATGATGCACATTGTAATAAGTCCTTATTACGTTTAGGAAAGATGGTTATTAATGCTTGGCGAAAAGTTTGAGGTAGAATTTTATTGTATCTAGCTTCTGTAAATGTTGCTAATAAGAGGGGAGCTAGCTGAGTGGAGAATTTCTTATAAAATTTGGCAGGGTAGCCATCAGGGCCTGCTGCATTCCCACTCTGAAGTGACTTCATAACATCTAGTAATTCTGATAGTGCCAGAGGTTTATCCAATTCCTCTGCACTGAGAGTATCTATTTGTGGTATCTGTAAAGCACAGAGAAATGCATTAGATTTTGCCTTGTCTTCTTTAAACTCAGTAGAATATAAGGACTTGTAGTAGTCTCTAAATATGTGCACTATATTTTTATGGTCAATGAGTTTGTCTCCGTTTGTGTTGGTGATTGCTGGAATTGCATTGCGAACTTCTTGCTTGTGGATTTGTTGAGCTAAGATCTTATTAGCTTTCTCTCCATGTTCATAGTAATGATGTCTTGATTTAAAAATGAGTTGTTCAGTTTCTTTAGTTATCAAGAGGTTGAGTTCTGAATACAGAGCCTGCCTTTTCCTATAAAGAGCCTCACTTGGACACCTGGCATGTTCTTGATCTATTCTAGTAATTTCAATGGTTATCTGATACCTTCTTGTTTTCCAGTTTATTTCTGTGGGAAAGATATGAGATAATCTGTCCTCTTAAGTAGGCCTTCAGGGCTTCCCAGAGTATTCCTTCAGAGACATCTGAGGATGTATTTGTCTCTAGAAAAAAACTGATTTGTTTGGATATAAACTCTGTACAGTTCTCATTTTCTAATAAAAGTGGGTTAAGACGCCATCTACAAAACGAGTATGAAGGGCATAATGATTTTAGCTCCAGGATCAAAGGGGCATGGTCAGAAATAACAATAGCGTCATACTTGCAAGACTTAATCATAGGCAAGAAATTGTTATCTACAGAAAAAATAATCAATTCTTGAGTAGAAATGATGCACTGGTGAGTAGAAGGAATATGCTTTTAAGTTTGGGTTTAGAAATCTCCAGGGGTCTGATAAGTTGTCATCAGTTGCAAACTGTGTAATTGTCTTTGCAGTGTTAGATGTCATCACCCCTGTGACAGGAGACATATCTAGGTCTGGATTTAAAACACAATTAAAGTCCCCAGCCATTATAATTGCTTATAAAGTGTTCACATTGGGAACGGATGCAAATACATTTCGGATGAAGTCCCTATCATCCAGATTGGGTGCATAAACATTTATCAATATCACTTTACAGTTAAATAAATTACCCAAGACAATCACATATCTCCTTTCAGGATCAGATATTGCATCTGATACTGCAAATGAAACTGTTCTATGTATAAGAATTCCCACACCTCTAGTTTTCTTTGTAAAGCTTGAATGGAACATTTGGCCAGTCCACTCTTTTTGCAGCCGAAACAGATCTTTTCTTAATAAATGGGTGTCCTGTAAAAATACAATTTTAGTGTTTAGACCTGTTAGGTGAGAGAATACTTCCTTTCTCTTTAATTCATGATTCAGTCCTTTAACATTCCAGCTCACAAAGTTATCGGTCTGGTCATAGAGACATTGATTCTGAATTTTTGATGTCATTTTGTAGTCTTAACTGAAAGTGAGACAGCTTTGACCTTAATTTCCAATTTTCCCAGGAGTTATTGCCATGAAGCCTATTGTTACGTTGGTACTTATAATTATCAGGATTAAAAGGGTAGATTAGAGATAGCTTGCTCTCTTTCTCCCCCCCAGTCCCCCCATCCCCCCATTTTGCCTCCCCACTTGAGGCAGGACCACACTTCACAAAGTCCCAGTCCTCTGATATACCTAGAGGCAGAGCACGTCCAAAACAAAACAAGCCCTCCAGCAGTGGCGTATGAGGTTTAAAATTGAGATATCTATTGCCAAATACTATAAGCATCAAATATAATCTTCAACAGCCTTGAAATAGTAAGATAGTAAAGCCAGGGAATGGTGTTAAAAAGTGGCCCTGGATAAGCATAGCAAACCCTAATACAATAATAACAATAAACCAAGGGTATGATGTTAAACGGATTCCTTTAAAAAAAAATAAATTAAAAGTTACTAATTTAAATTCTTCCACACATACATACTGTACATATATGTGTATAACTGTAATTAAAACATAAACAGAGAGTGGCTGAGAAGGGAAAAGGATGTATAATTACGGTACCAGTATCACTGCAAGTGGATCAGACAGCCGGTAAGATCTTCTTTGTCATGCCATGACAGGATGCAACTCACGATCTTATTTCAAAAAAGTGTCAGGATTGGTTTTCTTAGTTCTTTTTCTGCTTCCTCCGTGGAGGTATAGATGTAATGCTTACTTTGAATGTTGTAAAAAGTGACACGTTTAGCAGCTGTTCAGGGAAAATACGAATATGGTTATTTTCAAATATAATCTCTTGTTTCTGTCTGAGAAGTGACATTACATTAAATTTAAATTGTAATTTTTCAAAACGCACGACAAGAGTACTAGGTTTAAAGGTATTTGATCCCCGTATGCGGTGTCTGATTTAAAGACCTCTCCAATTATTTTTGAGAATAGTTCAGCTACGAATTTCACTGGGTTTGGACTTTCATGATTCTCAGGTAGACATTCAATTCTAATATTATTCCTTCTGCATCCATCTTCCAGAGCAGTAAGTCTGTCTCCAAATTTTTTTGCATTCGGATTTCGCAGTGGTTTAGCGGTGGATGCCAGATGTTCGGCTGTTTCAATTCGAGTCGTGAATGTTTGCTTAACGTCTTCTAGCTGATCACGTGCTCTGTTTTTCCTCATACTTAGACACATTTTCCTGAATGTGTCCCTCAATTTTTTCCAGCATACCTGTAACGCCGCCTCAAAGCGATTACATATATGTTTCTCCAAATCTTTTTTATCCTGCCACAGCTCCTGAAGCCCCAGCCACAGCTTCTTGTTTGGCTTAAGCATACCACTTATTTCTTTCTTTATATCTTTCTTGAGCTCATTTATGCTACGAACGGTGGCCGTGGCTATTGTAGTGATCATTACCTTCAGTTCGGACAGATTGTTTTGGCTTTCACGCTCCACAAGTAAAGTGGCAAGCCCTGTTACAGCC
This sequence comes from Polypterus bichir lapradei, assembly GCA_026402145.1. Classification (NCBI taxonomy): domain Eukaryota; kingdom Metazoa; phylum Chordata; class Cladistia; order Polypteriformes; family Polypteridae; genus Polypterus; species Polypterus bichir. The sequence continues at coordinate 51,769,940 of JANRMT010049829.1, forward strand.
GATGCTCCCTGCTCACAAGGAGTAGATGATAACACGGACGGCAAGGCCATTTCCAGTTTCAAGTGATCTTCTGGAATCGACGAGCTATCATGACCTGCATGACTTGCACATTCACTCCCACTTTCGCTCTCGACTGGAGATGATGCAGAGGACCGGGGTTCTGGGAAGTCTGTGCTTTTGCCCGTCTGCTCCGGGTCAGCATCTGTAAGGCCATATCTTCAGGTTGAACTTGAACTTCATGTCTGTCTAGGCTTGGATATAGCTTTAGATTTATTTTCTGTTTCTTTCAGAGCCCCTTTCTTGCCGCTCATGTTTATATATGCTTGCATATACTGTAATAGAACCACCTCGGGTTGGGTAAATACAGGATACCTCGGGATAATACTGTAAGAAATAAGAGAAAAAATAACACAGCTGCTAATGGAGTTCTGCTTCAGACGTCCATCTCCCGTAATGGATGAGACCAAATATCCTCAATTTCTTATTGTTTACAGATATCTATGATGGCTGGCATGTCAGGATGTCACAGAGACATGGCTACATAATGGCACAATGATGGTGTATAGTTTGGAAATGTTATCAGCTCGTCTACTTATTTTTGGATTTACTTTTTTTTAAAATTTATAGAACATATCTTCCATTCACAATTTGTGCTTTGTTTTCTTTAGTGTTTTGACACATGATTCTTTTATACTGTAGGTAACTTTTTCAGATAAGTGGTGCTTATTTGTTTTAGGGTGTAGTTAAAATTGGGAAGAATGGATTCTGCATACATCATGTAAAGCTGCTATCTAGCTTCCAAGACTAGTGATATAACCAGTTAAGAGCTTTTTTGCAACATTGTCTTTTTGCTGCTGTTTTATAAGATAACACATTCTGTGTCTTTTTCCATGGACACAAGTACTTCCTGTGTTTTCCTTTGTTTTATCCAACAAAAATAAACAAAGGAACCAATTAGGAAGTCCATCTCTACTATAGTAAAATCAGCAGTGAGCCTCAACCTGCAAAATATAATAGAATAAATGAAAGAAGGTCAGGGTGGAGAGCCAATTATGAACTATCAAAAAATAGTTAACAAAACTACTTATCTTGTTGATTAAGAAGTTGCATTTTAAGACAGGAATATTAATGGGGGAGCAGGTACAAATATTGCCAGAATGGTAATGATGTGCCTGACCTTTTGACTCTATAAAACAGTCACAACCCTCCTTTTAACAAGAAGGCATAATAAATTAGAAGCCTTCTGTGGCTAAAAAGAACAAAGCATTGAAAAGATAGCTGAAGGGGAAGACAGCTGCCAAGTAAGTAAGTAGGACAACTGCATACTAATCATGCCGTGGCACAAAGCCTCACTCAGTGCCAGGTTCATCCTAGTATCCATATTGATTTTAATACTTTGGAAAAGATATGGCAACAATTAGGAAACATTTTAGGATGACTGTAAATATGGAAACCTGTAAACAGGGCCGATAGATTATTAAATTATATAATTCGTAACATCACTCCTTAAAAACAAAGCAGATGAAATCCTAGAGGCTGCACGAAACAAAATATTATAATATTCACTTTAAAATGATGTCAAATAAATAAAGAACAATTCAAGATGCCAAGAGATGAAAAAATAAAATTAATAAGCATGGAAAGAGTAAAGGCAGATGTTCCTTTTCTGTAGGATTAACTAGCATGGAGACAGTCAACTTTCACAACAGATAGATGTTGAAAGCTGCAAGGCATTGCTACCTGTTGCACCTTTTCCCGTTGCAACATACAAGCTTCAGGGTCATCACCTGGCAGCCACCCCTCCCTAGATGTTTCACTCATTCAATCTCAGCAGATCTCAGGTTAGTGGGGCAGTGGTAAGGAATGCCTCCTTGTCCCTGCGTGCAGCTGGATTTAAGTCCTTCCTTGACTGTCTATCCGGTAACTTAAGCCCCCTGGTACTTGTTCCTTCACAGTCTCAGCCAAAAACATCCTTTCTCAGTCTCTTCAGCAAGATCTTTCATTGGCTTTTGTATCTTTGAGGCAGTCACCTCACTGTCCTTTAGGAAGCACTTTACTGAAAAGCTTATAAAGCCATGACAGCCAACTACCATTGGGTAAGTGTTAACTCTTCAACCTTTTCTTCTGCATTCTGCTGGCAGCTTGGTATGTTGTACCCTCTTCCTAAGGAACAGTCAAATAGACCAGCAGTGCATGCTTCACAGTTATTAGCTACATGACAATGACAGGTCTCAATGGGGTAGTTTTATTTGGGACCCTTGGCTGCTCACCTGTGCCTGCTCTCAAGCCCCTGTTTTTCTTTAGGAACAAAACTGAGGTCCTCACTTCTGCTTGTTTTAATTACAGATCTCTGCCTACTGCTACAAACTGGATGAGCTGCTTTCTGTAACATTGGAACTTTTTTTTTGCCTGGACTCTCATGGGCTCTGTATGTTTCACCAGTTTCCTTAGCAGCTGGCCATGCCTCCATCTGCATTGACTGGGCCAAGGTGATCTTACAACTACACAGATTTGCCTGAGCTGTATGACACAGAGTCACACTTCTCTTTTGAGTCAAACCGTCTAGTCAGGAAGCACAGTTTTCCTAAGTTACCTGTGGAAGCTTGGAGGTGTTTAGGAGAGATGGCAGTGGGGTTTTTAACTAGAATGTTTAATGAATTCTTGGAAATTGAGGATGCCTGAGGAGTGGAGAAGTAGTGTACTGGTACAAAGTTTTGAGAATAAGAGTGATGTGCAGAACTGTAGGAGTAAAACTAACATACCACAGCATAAAGTTAGGGGAAAGAGTACTGAAAGTAAAGTTAGGAAGGGAAGTGATTAGCAAGCAGCACAATGTTTTTATGCATGGAAAGAGCACTACAGATGCAATGTTTGCTCTGAGAGTGTTGATGGAAAAGTATAGAAGTCAAAAGGAGTTGCATTGTGTCTTTGTACACCTAGAGAAAGCATATGACAGGATGCCTAGAGAGAAATTATTGTATTGAATGAGGAAGTCAGGAGTGGCGGAGAAGTATGTAAGAGCGGTACAGGATTGATACCAGGGAAGTATGACAGTGATAAGGTCTGCGGTAGGAGTGACGGATGTGTTAAAGGTTGGAGGTGGTATTACATCAGGGATTAGCTCCGAGCCCTTTCTTATTTACAGTGGTGATGGACAGGTTGACAAAGGTGATTACACAGGAGTCCCCATGGACTATGATGTTTGCTGATGACATTGTGATCTGTAGCGAGAGTAGCAAGCAGGTTGAGGAGACCCTGGAGAGTTGAAGATATTTGGAGTTAAAATTGCAAAATACCCAAGGACATTGACCAGACCAACCCTGGGGCAATAGCACTAACCGTTCTGTCACTAAGAGAGATTTGCCTGAGGTCTAATTTTCTGCAGATAGTCACCCTTTTGAGCCTCACTTATGATAATCAGTTTTTAATTTAAATACAGCACAAGTTATTTATCTAAATTCACCAAGTTTGCTATTCCAGCATTTCCTTTAAGAAGGAACTCAATAAAAATAACATGTTTAATATATTGGAGTGCAACTTCAGTCTTAGTAAAGTTTCTTAATGATCCTGCAAAGACAAAAGCAATGCTGCTTGTTAGCATTTACTGAATTTCTATGTCTTGACTTCCTAAAACAGACTCTCATGTTACTAGCCAGAACAAACATTGCTCAGGATTTGTTAGTAATTTAGTTCATAATGTAATGATTACTCACCAGAAAAAAAGTTCTCTTGTGACGTTTTTACTTACTTGTGTGTTTTTCATGAGAATGAATTCTGAAAACCCAGTCTTGTTAGGTTAAGCAGCACAATAATCCCATTTATTTTGCCTAGTTTTGGTTAAATAACTGCCTTCATTCTTTCACATAATTAATTTTGCTGTTATTGTGAATGGAAGAAATAATAATAATGTAATAATAAATAATAATAATTTAATTCATGCTGTTATTTGTTCATCCACTTTGACATTCTTTTAACAGCCTTCAAGACAGAAAATGGGTTATTAACAAATCAGTACAGATATTTGAAATAAAACATGTAACCTCAATATCAGTGAACTGAATTTCTTAGAAAAAGATCATTATTAATCCAAAAATAACTGAAGAATGTAAAAAGCGCACTCAGAGTAGAAGATGAATTTACAGGAAAAATGTAACCTCTGATTAAGATAATGGCTGCAAAGAATACAGTTCAGATGCAACAGACATCCAGGACTGAGGCTGCTGATCTGTGTTTTAAAAGAGTATATTTTATATCAGAATTTAACAGTATAAAGGGGCACTGAAAATAGTTATATTTTGCATATACTATGCATGAATTTTCATTATTTCGATTTAATTTTTAATATCCTGGTCTATTTTAAAAGGAAATTAATCACCGTTTAACAGAATTTAAATCACATAATACAAGGTTGTATCCATTTTATTTTGTTGCCTTGGACTTTGGGGATTTGTAAATGATTAAAACAGTTTACATGTATATTTACATTGTAGCACCAGGAAATATTACATAAGATGATATGAAAACACTGATGAGATAGGTGTAAATTGGCGAACCAAACTCTGAATGTGCTGCAGGGTGCATGGTACTTATGGTCTCTTAATAATGCTAAAAACAATTACATTCATTAAATTAATCTTTCCCTGTAGTGCATTAACCACATCGTTAACTAAGCTCATACTTTTGAAAAGGTCAAAACAATAAAATCCCGATTTCTTTTTTAGCTGACTTTGCTTTGGTAATCGACCTTGTGTCTTTTTCTCTTCTTTGATATCACTTAAAGAAGCTTTGCATTCTTCCACTTTATTACTGAACCCTTTTACTTTGTAACATAGACATACATTTTTTTTCTTTCAATTACAGTGTTATTTTTTCAATCAGGCATATTTACAAACCCTTCAGCTATCTGTGCTTGGCACAGGTAAAGTACATCCCAAAAGGACTGGTCAAAACCATTTTGATGTATAAAAGGAAGATCTTCATGGGCAAGAAGAGCTCCTCTCTAGAAGATCAAGGGCATCTTTTAGAGCAATAATTAACTTACAGTATGTATACCTAGCAGTGATTGCATTTGCAAACAACATTACAGGAATACCACGTGTACAGCAGTTACTTTTTCTTCTTTTAGAGCTAAAACATTAAATCCTACAGTTTACTTAATTGTGGGATTTTTGAGAACATAATGTTTATGATTATGTATGCTATGAAAGACTTATTTTGCAGCTTCAGATTATTCGGGTCAGACCTCACTCATACAGTATGTCCCACAATGTTACTCATTACATGGCCAGAACAGGCATATAAATCAAAGAGTCACATCTAGTTGTATTGCCAGCAACTATGAAAGTGAAGGGTGAAGCATTGTGGTCTATCTTTGCCTCTTACCTTGTTGGGTTAAGAAAGCCAATATACAGCACCCTGTTGGCCATTAAAATGGCAACACCAAAAAAGACTTGAGATATCAAATGAATATTTATAAGACAGATTAATTATGATACATGCGACACAGGATTAGAAGCTCAAATCAGTCATGCATGCAGAACACACAATAATCAGTAATTGGTGTATCCACCATGGGCAAAAACAACTGTACACAGTTGGGCATGGGCAGGAAGAGGCGTTGGATTAATTTTTTGAAATGGTATGACACAAGACCTCTATATGTGCCCAATGTTCACTGATAATGGTCCCTGGCACACAGGTTGCTATTTGATCATGCCTCACATGTGTTAAATGACAGACAAATCCATATGCAAGCCTAGGAAAACACACACACTCTCCAGCCACTTTATTAGGTTCACCTGTTCAACTGCTTGTTAACGCAAATATCTAATCAGCCAATCACATGGCAGCAGCTCAATGCATTTAGGTATGTAGACATTGTCAACACAACCTGCTGAAGCTCAGACCAAGCATCAGAGTGGTGAAGAAAGGTGATTTAAATGACTTTGAACATGGCAAGATTGTTGGTACTAGATGGGCTGGTCTGTGTATTTCAGCAACTGCTGATCAACAGGGATTTTCATGCCCAACCATCTCAAGGATTTACAAAGAATAGTCTGATAAAGGGAACATTCTATTGAGCAGCAGTTCTCTGGCCAAAAATGCCTTGTTGATGCTAGAGGTCAGAGGAGAATGGCCAGACTGGTTTGAGCAGATAAAAAGGCAACAGTAACTCAATATCCACTGTTTACAACAGAGGTATGAAGTACATCATCTATAACAAATTGAACCTTAAAGCAGATGGGCTACAGCAGTAGGGGACTACAGTGGATGCCATTCCTGTCAGCTTATAACAGGCAACTGAGGCTACAATTTGCAACAAATTTGGACAATAGAAGGTTGACAAAGTGTTGCCTGGTCAGATGACCCACGATTTCAGCTGCAACAATCGGATGGTAGGGTCAGAATTTGGCGTCAACATGAAAGCATGGATTAATCCTCCCTAGTATAAATGGTTCAGGCCATTGGTGATATAATGGAGTGGGAGATATTTTCTTGGCACACTTTGAGCCCCTTAGTACCAAATGAAAATTGTTTAAATGCCACAGCCTACCCGAGAATTGTTGCTGAACATATCCATCCCTTTATGACTGCAGTGTACCCATCTTCTGATGGCTACTTCCACCAGGATAACACACCATGTCATAAAGCTCAAATCATCTCAAACTTGTTTCTTGAACATTAAAATGAGTTCACTGTACTCAAACGGCCTGCACAGTCACCAGATGTCAATCCAAAAGAGCACCTTGGGGATCTGGTGGAATGAGAGATTTGTATCAAGGATGTGCAGCTGACAATCTGCAACAACTGCATGATACTATCCTGTCAATATGGACCAGAATCCCTGAGGAACGTTTCCAGCACCTTGTTGAATGCATGCCATGAAGAATTACAGTAGTTCTGATGGCAAAAGGGGGTTCAACCTGCTAATAGCAAGGTAAACCTAATAAAGTAGTCAGTGAGTTTGTATGTGTATACAATATAAAACATGCTTTAAAATGCAGCTTTCACTCCCAATATAATGTAGTATAATATAGCGGGGTTAGATAATGACTGACTGACTGACTGACTGACATATCCAGGCCAAGGAGAAGCCACTGGAACAATGAACTCATCATCCATTTCTTCAGAGGGGAATGCTGATTGTACTTCCAGTTCAGTGGAGTGCAATAGGCATTCTTCTTGCAGACAGCTTCCTGTTTTTTTTAAGGTTCCTGACCATTATAAATACCCACACATTTTATTGTTTTTTTTTTTTTAAATTTGATTAATTTTATTGCAATCATTCCATACAAATAAATCAATTTTTACAAAAAGTAGAATTGAGAACAAGTCGACAATACCCACACATTTTGCATATTCTAAAAGCGGTTTGTGAAAATTGCCAGGTATGGGTAAATACCACCGGATTTGAATGTTATATATGGACTGTGCTCTACTTATTCTCTACACATTCTTTTAATTATCTGTGAACAGTGCACCTGCCCTAATCACTTAAACCTTCCTGAAAGAACATATCTTTACTTCAGCTGCATGTATGCTAACAAAATCGGATTCACAAATCACACTTATCAAATAGTTTTATATGGAGGGAGAAAATTCTCCAAAATGTTTTGCTATGGATATTTCACTACTTGCAGTCTCCTGTACTGTTTCTAATTCAGGATTGCTGGCACCTCTTTCAGAGGATGTTACAATGTTGATGTTGGTTTCTGTACCTGAGGTGTCTACTACAGCTTCATTGCTTGTTGTGGAGCCAGTGAATGTTTTAGGGTGGATAAATGTTTGCGTGCATTAGGACTCTAACTTAATTCCAGTCAAGGGCGTGCAATGATTTATAGATGGACAAGCGCAAAACTCTTGAGCTCATTTTGGAAAATGAACTAAAGACTATACTTAAACAATTTCTTGGACTATAATGTACTGTAAGTATATTCATATTTAGAAACCTGTCTTTTAAATGAATACTAATGAGGTAATGCAAAAATGTTGCTATTAAACTCTTTGTTCTTTTATTTTTCTCCTCACCACAGCTATTGCATGGTTTTGATTTAAGCTTCAGCTTTGAAAATGAGCAATCAGCCGAGGCTGAATTGACAGGTAATGTGGCATAAATTTTGAGGAGTTCACTCGAACAGGGAAAGACAGTTTCTGCCTCATTCTGCTTTAGTGTTGTCAGCGGGGTTTGTCCATTAGTCTTGAGTAAGACATATGAAAAGTGGAACCCTCTAAGCTCAGTCAGCAGTCATTCCTTATTTATACTGCAGAAATCGCATATTCTTGTGACCATCTTGATAACTTCTTGATGTTTGCTTGGTCCACTTTGAAAACACAGTGCGTGAGCATCATGGTTATGAAGCACATTTAAAATGTGTTACTTAGTTTTATTATGCAGATTTCACTTTTTGGTGTTGTGAGGATTTTCTTTATGTAGAGCCCTTGGTTAACTGTTTATTTTCATCTGTTTCTGTATTTGTTGCAGTTTAATTGAATGGGTATTTTCCACGTGTTCTGGATGGTTATCTGCACTATTTAACTTGTTAAGATTGGACCGAGTTATGCAGTCAACAAAGGAAAGAGGCTCTGAGCTGGGGGCTCAAGATCACTGCATCTAGCCTGAGAAAAACCACAATAAATGATTCTGAGAGATAACAACTTGAACCTGAAGATTTGTTCCTGATTGAGATTTAATCAGCGTATTTCTGTTTTTTTTCTTTTTTTTGCCACAATTTTTGTGATATACTCTTAAGTATCATTCAAGCTGATAAAAACACCCTTCCCATCTTCCTTAATTGCTTTATAATATATGCTTTTTTCTACAAATCATTTCTACCTTTTTATGTGTTATTTATTACTATTGCTTTGGTAATCTATCCACTCATACATGCTGTTTGTGTTGTTTCACCTATAGAAATGGCATCTTCCCAGTTCTTTTATACTTCTGAGTGCGGGTTGGGGTTTCCCTCCAGGATCAATTATGTTTATTTGTTATTTGAAAAATTTTGTCTTTTATTAAATTAAACCTCAAAATATTTTTTATATTGTGTTTTATCTAATTGTTTATCAAGGGTGGTTAAAAGATAAGAGTTTAGAAATAATACATTTATAGAGAGAACAGAAAGTTTCTTTAGCGAGATATTTTGCCTGTTTGAGCTTCATTGGTGGCTTTTAATGTACAGAGAAAAAGCAGAAAAAAACACCCTTTGTTTTTCTTCTCAATTAAATTTTTTTTTATTATTAACTGTAAATCTAGGAAGTGGAGATATGTCATGGATATACTCTTAGGCTACTTCATTTTGCAGGAGGAGCTTGTTGGTTAGGCTAAGGGTAAGGTTAGGGTTAGGTGAACCACTGATACTGGAAAATCAACACTCCCTCATTGCAAAGACAGCAATCCCAAGTAGACTGCAGGGAGCATCAAAGTCAGTGCTCAAAATCTCTGCTGGCCAGAGGAGCAGGCTAAAGACTGAGAAGAAGGTGTTAGCCACCATAATGAAATCTATTCTTGCTATCGACCTAAAAAACATGAACTGTGGGTTGTTAGACTTTCAGAAGGTTAATATGCAAACTGTTGTTCAATTGGTTCTTGTTCTACTTTTAGTGATTTTTCTCTATTTTTACAAGAATTACAGAAAGCCTAAAACCTTTATAAAGCAATGTTTTCTGGTTATTTAACTTATGTTTCTGTAACATGCTGTAAAATAGATAATAGTATGAATGTATTAACGAAAAATAAGTTTATAAAATATTAAATTCTGCATTAGAAACACCTGAATAATTCACATAAATGATGCAACTTACCTTGTTCTTGTTACACGAATACCATTTATCAATGTTTACAAACCTCTAAAGTTTTTATGTTTTAAATAATCTGGAAACTCCAGAGGTTGCAACAGTGTGTTATTTTATAATGAAAGTTTTAATGTAGCCTGTCTGCCAGCACATTTGTTATCAACATGTTTTTGAAAGGAAATAGCTATGGAACATACTAAGTCCACAGTTTGTAGATGCTAGCAATCTGTTAGGTGTTTACAGACAGAAAAGTGATACTATCCCACCAAGAAAACAAACTGTGATTTGAGCAGTCTCTGGATGAAATGTGATTAAAGTACTCTGGCAAATCATACCCCACTCTTTGTGCATTGAAAGGGTAGCTCCATCCCTGTGTTTTACATTTTCTATGTATGAACTCAAAATTTGTACTCTATGGAGTAATTTGACTTAGTGCTGGCACTGTGGGTTAAGTGCCACTAGTCCAGCGCTAAGGTATTTATAATTCATCTGGTCTATGTCCACCTAGCAGATCTCTTGATGTTGCCAATGTATTTTTTCAAACTACAGGTGTTTCAACATTCTGTTTTTAACTCTATTGGAAAATGATTTAATGTTTACTGTAGATTCTTCATTAGTTTCCCAAAATTGCTTCTGCAATGAATTCAAAAAGCTTGCACATACAATCTAAAAGAATGACCTCAAAAGTTAATTAGCACTATGAAATCCACCACTAAGCTAAACATGTAACAAACTTCCCAAACTTGCTAAGACTCATCTACTTTTATCCTTATTAACCACTGACTGTAACATGGAGACGAGTCTTCAAGAAGGAATTTAACATAATCAAGTTTATTACATAGTCAAATGAACAGCACGCATCTTATGAGGAACTCATGAGTACTCTGTATTATCATAGCTTATGCACAATCTTGTTGATTTTTATGCAAAGATTGATGTGATGAAGAAGTGATGAAATATGCTATTAATAAGCACTTGAACTGCCCAAGCATTTATTAAAGATTCCATTGGTAACATAAGAATTAAATCTGGTTTACCATAACCCTTTAAGATTTGAATAGAATTACAGGATCACCTCAAGTCTGGTTTTCAAAATTTTGGACCAATCAGACTCATTCAAGATGGGAAAATGAAAATAAATTTGTATCAGTTAAATTTAGAGCTCAGTAACCCAGCCATAGGGGTTGCACAAACTATTATTCTTCTTTGTGCTTGTCCTAAGCCCAGCTAAATAGAGAGGGCTATGCTAGTAAGGGCATCAGGTGTAAAGTTTTGTCAGTTCAATATGCAGACAACAATACAGATTTCCATACCGGACAAGACCCGGGTTAACAATGACCGCCACCAGTACTGTTAGCCAAGAGGGTGCTGGCGGAAACTGGGCTTTTCAGGAGAGAAGTGGGAGAAGAGGAAGGTAAAGAGAGTGGAAGTGAAGGTAGAAACTTTAAATGTCTGCAGTATAACTGGTAAGGGGAAATAGTTAGTTGATATGATGGAGAGAAAGAAGGTTGATATGTTGTGCGCGCAACACACCAGATGGAAGGGGAGTATGACTAAGTGAATTATTGATGGGTTCAAATTGTTCTACCATGGTGTGGATGGGAGGAAAAATAGGGTAGGGATTATCTTGAAGGAACAGTAAGTCAAGAGTATTTTGGAAGTGGAAAGGGTGTCGGACAGAGTGATGATTATGAAGCTGGAAATTGAAGGTGTGATGATGAATGTTGGTAGTGCATGTGCCCCGCAAGTTGGGTGTGCAATGGATAGGAAAGAAGATTTCTGGAGTGAGTTGGATGAAGTGATGGAGAGTGTACACAAGGGAGAGAGTGGTGATTGGAGTGGATTTCAGTCGACATGTTGGTGAAGGGAACAGAGGGGTTGAGGAGGTGATGGGTAGGTATGGTGTTAAGGAGAGGAATAAAGAAGGTTAGATGGTAGTGGATTTTGTGAAAAGGATAGACATGGCTGCAGTGAATATGTATTTTAAAAAGAGGAAGGAACACAGGGTAACATACAACAGTGGAGGTAGATGTGCATAGGTAGATTATATCCTATGCAGAAGACTCAGTCTGAAGGAGATTGGTGACTGCAAAAAGGTGGCAGGGGAAAGCATTGTTCAGTAGCATAAGATGGTGGTCTGTGGAATGACTTTGGATATCAAGTAGAGGAGGAAAGTGAGGGCAGAGTCAAGGATCAAATGGTGGAAGTTGAAATAGGAAGACTGCAAGGTTGATAAAACTGATGAGTCACAGAATGAAGTAATGGGAAAGAGTAGTGAGTAATGAATGTGAGTAGGAACAAGAAAGTATGCATCTGTGTAAATGAGAGGGAGGTCAGTGAGATGGTGAGGATGCAGATAGTAGAGTTGGCGAAGGGTTGAGTTTAAATACTTGGGATCAACAGTACAGAGTAATGGGAATTGTGGAAGACAGGTGAAAAAGAGAGTGCAGGCAGGGTGGAATGGGTGGAGAAGAGTGGCAGGAGTGGTTTGTGACAGACTGGTATCAGCAAGAGTGAAAGCGAAGGTCTACAGGACAGTAGTGAGACCAGCTATGTTATAAGGGTTGGAGACGGTGGCACTGACCAAAAAACAGGAGACAGAGCTGGAGATGGCAGAGTTAATGATGCTAAAATTTGCATTCAGTGTGACAAGGATGGTCAGGATTATAAATGAGTACATTAGAGGATCAGCTCAGGTTGGACAGTTTGGAGACAAACTCAGAAAGATGAGATTGCATTTGGTTTGGACATGTGTAGAGGAGAGATGGTGGGTATATTGGGAAAAGGAGTTTAAGGTTAGAGCCACCAGGCTAGAGGCAGAGGAAAGCCTAAGAGAAGGTTTATGGATGTGGTGAATGAGGACATGCAGGTGATGGGTGTAACAGAGCAAGATGCACAAGACAGGAAGATATGGAAAAAGATGATCCACTCTGGCAACAACTAATAGGAGCAGCCGAAAGAAGAAGTGACTATGATTTGCTTAGACCATCTAAACTAGAGGTTAGAGCTACCTGACCAGATTTACTGGTATAATCAATACAAACATTTTTTCTATGATGTGTTCGTTGAGGAATGTGTACACAAATGCAACCAAAGCTTTGAATTTTTTTTTTCCTAAAACTAATCTATTTCTTTTTTACCTAAATATTTGTGATTAAATTTTAACAGTTTAGCATTTACTATAAAAATGGAATTGCATTATTAGTGTGTAAACATTTAATATCAGTAAACATTTAATATCAGCTGTACTCTACAAATAAGTCCCATTTGCTTAAGGTGTTTTGCTTCTTTCAAAAAAAATGACTGGGACATGGGATTTCTCATGGGCAAAACCTGCATATGTTTTCTGAAGCACTGGGTATTGAACTAGTAATAAGAAAAATGCCATAAATAGATTGTGTTTTTAATAATAAAGTAATGCAAATATTAATACTACTACCTATAATACATTTTATTTATATTGCAGCTGCATTTTCCCAAAATTACCAGTTTGTCTGTTTTAAGCAGAATTGCAGCAAGCTCAGTAGAGAGTATAATGCCATACTTGCCTCCTTCTCGCAATGGAGTGACTTGAAAGAAAAGTATAGGGGCATTTGACGAGACGTTTACTATAGTGTATTGTATTTGTCAATTTTATTATATTATTATGAACAGTATTATTTGTGATTAATGTGTTCTATTAGGCTGCCATATAAAGATGTGTGTTAGTTAACCTAGTGTTCTGTGATGTAATCTAATAAAGAAAAGGACCTCTTTTACATTCACTTTTGTAGGCTGCATTAATAAACATTTCTGAACAAATATCATAATAGTGTCATTCCCTTTTAAATGTTATGGTACACAGGGCCTTACACATAGAACCTTCATATTATGTTTTATCTGAATGAAGCATGAAAGTATTCACTATAGCAGATGCATACATTACAGCTATCAGACCCTTTCAGCACTGATTTCAGGGAGGTCTGGGAGATGAGGGGCATGCATGCAGTAAAGGGACCAAGGGGCACTCTAGGAATGGCTGGAATCATGGTCATGATCCCCCATGTGCATGTGGGAGTCCAGAAGAATAAGATGATTTTCAGGATGATTAAAATTACATAAAGACTAGGACAAGCTTGATAAACAATAATTTACTGGATTATGCTAACATCTTGTAAAAATCACCATCTCAAAGGAAAAGGGAAATAAATTGATGCATGAATATAGTGCTTATTTTACACCTTATCACTTTTGATAAATACATAATTTGTAAAAAAAAATGCATACACATTTTCTTATCAAGTGACACGTCACTACTGGGTTGAAAGAGCAGTTTGTTTTTTTGTTTTGGTAAAAGTTATTATGCATATGAATACGCAGTAGATGCTGCAATCTCTTTTTAAGAAATATGATGAAGACAGTTAACTTAAAATTGATATTTTTTTAAATACTCTTTGATGCTATTCCACTGGGAATAGAGGAATGAATATGGCCATGTCAGAACAAATTAATAAATACTAAATGTAAAATCCAGTGACCATAAAATTGTACTGCTTAACATATTTTTAGGTCACTGGACATTTCAGCCTCTTCAGTTAAAAGGGCAATAGATGACAATACTTCACTGAACTATAAAATGTTTAGGATATAACATTTGTATAGTGCAAAATGAATTAACATACACAAATGCTACCCAACATCATGTTCATTGCATACTTAAAATCTGTTAATATGTGATAACATATCCAACAAAAAGTGTTTAAGTCAAATCTGTGGAAACAAAGATCTTTCTGAAAATGCTACTTTTGACCATACAATTTTTGGTGCTTACTGACCCATTCTTAATTTCTTCAAAAAAATGATGTACAGTTCTTCAACCAAGTAATCAGTCAAGCTTTCTAATCCATGTCCATTTACGTTTGTCCAGGCACTAAAAGACAACTTTCAAAAATGTTTTGTAGTGTACATATGGCTAATGGAATTAGAAGATTTTTTTAAAAGCAAGGTAATTTTTGTTAGGGTAAAGAATTGTAAAATGATTGACAGTTTACACATTTTTTAAGCAAAACTCTCTAAATAACCATCCTAAAAATAATTGCACAATATTTCTGCCTTCTTTTTTGTATTTCTTTTTGCACATTACCAAGAAATGCTACGTAGTTTAATAATGTTATCCCATCTGGCTACTAATACAATGCTATTATTTAAGTAGTAACATTTTAATGGATTTGAAATATCATCCTATTATGGTTTATGTCTTTTATTTTGGGCAGCATGGTGGCACAGTGGTAGTACAGCTGCCATGCAGTAAGGTGTTTAGTTGGGATATTCTCCCGATGTTAGCATGGGTTTCCAGGGACATTCTATATCTGTTATGCTTAATCCTTAAAATTCAACATAATAGCATGGTTTCTCAAGGCAGAATCTCAGAATACAACCCGGCTTGATTATTGCAATTCTTTATATGTGGGATTGCCCAAATCTGCCCAGTTGTGCCTTCAGTTGGTACAGAATGCAGCAGCTAGATTCTGGCCAGCAGTATTAGAAGAGAGCATATCTCAGGTGTATTGGCCTGCCCTCACTGGCTGCCGGTGACATTTTGGATTGACTTCAAGGTTTTAATGTTTATTTATAAGGCCTTGCATGGCATCTCCCATTAATATATCTGCAATTTCCTTCACTCCCTCTTGAGAATGAATATTTTGAGTTAATCGGCTCAATTACTTCTTGTAGTTCCTAGATCAAGGATAAAGTTTAAGGGTGACAGAGTTTTTTCAGTTGTTGCTCCAAGACTTTGTTACGATCTGCCACTCCATATCAGATCTTCTCCATTGATTGGATTTAAAAACCCATTTTCTCCTCTGCCTTCTATGGTGGGTGAGGTTGTTGGGAATAGGAGGATAAGATATTAAATAGTTTTAATTAACTGTTTTATAAAATTGGTTGTAAAGTAGCCTTACATTTCTTTTTGTACAGCACTTTGATTCAACTTGTTATTTTTAAATGTACTTGATAAATATATTTCATTGATTAACTGAATTTCTCATAAGAGAGATTTGTATTTTAGTGTCAGGATGTACTGAGTACTCACTTAGATTAATGGTTTTCACTTTTTTCAAAATGCAACGTGAATGAAATGCAATACAGTGGGGACATGACTGATGGTGAGATGTAGTGCATCAACAACACCCTCAGGACTTTGAATAAATAGACTCAGCATCACTTCCCAAAATGATGTAATCTTATGAAACAGCATTTCTAGTAGCCACACAAGAAGCTTCTATGGAGCTGGAGCCAACAATACAACATCAACTCAAGCCCTAGGCTTTCAGACCCCAAGGTGAGTTAACTTTTCCCCTTCTCCTTTCATCAAATATGGGATCTTAAGAGTTTCAGCACCAAAAGTGTAAGCACAAGCCCAGTTCACCTCCACCTTTAAAGCAGACTTCACCTGCTTTTAGCTTCTTCAGTCCCCACATTCTGCAAACATTTTAGCAGTATCACACATTTGCGATTAGGAGGCAGCTAAAGGGCTTGAGTAATTGTAATACTACGTCAGACCAGGGGGTGGCGGAGTGTGCGGACTGTCCCTCTCAGTTCCTTGCAGACCATTCCCGGGGAATCCCGCCAGGTTCTGGTGCTTCTGCTGATGTCACTTCCGGTTTTGGTGCCTCTGATGATGTCACTTCCTGTCTTGGTGACTCTGATGATGTCACTTCCAGTTCCGGCATAGATTACATAATTTCCTCCACCAGGCCTCAAAACTGCCATCTTACCTCCACATATTCAGTTCTGTTTTGGACTCAGTCTTGTAAACTACTCAATCATTTTTCAACCTTTTGCAGCCAGGATCATAATACATGGGTGGCTGCCCCAAACCTTTTTGACTGTCTGGAGTCTTTTTGTGACAACAGTTAAACCCCTGCTTGAGGAAACTAATTTGACTGTTTTAGCTTTAACAATAATAAACCAATCTCTAGTCTACCTTAAAGTAAAATTCTTGAATAAATAGTTTTTCAACTGTTAAGTGAGTTCTTCTTCTTTTAACTGCTACAGTTAGGGGTTGCCACAGCGGATAATCTTGTTCCATATCTTCCTGTCCTTTACATCTTGCAGGTGATGGGTGTGACAGAGCATGCCCTCTCTCACCATAGCCATAAACCTTCTCTTAGGCCTTCCTGTTTTCCTCTTGCCTGGCAGCTCTATCTTTAACATCCTTTTTGCAATATACCCATCATCTCTCCTCTGCACACGTCCAAACTAATGTAATCTTACCTCTCTGACTTTGTCTCCAACCAGAGCCAACACTCAAATGTACTCATTTCTAATCCTGTCCATCCTTGTCACACCACCTCCAGCTCTGTCTCCAGCTATCTGATCAGTGGCACCGTCTCCAACTCCTATAACAAAAGCTGGTCTCACTACTGTAGATCTTCCCTTTCACTCTTGCTGATTACCTTTTGTCACAAATTACTCCTGACACTCTTCTCCACCCATTCTACCCTACTTGAACTCTCTTTTTCACCTCTCTTCCACAATCCCTGTTACTCTGTACTGTTGATCCCAAGTATTTAAACTGAACCACCTTCGCCAACTCTACTATCTGCATCCTCACCATCTCACTGAACTCTCTCTCATTTACACAGATGTATACTTTCTTGTTCCTACTCACCTTCATTACTCACTACTCTTTCCCATTACTTCATTCTGTGACTCATCAGTTTTATCAACCTTGCAGTCTTCCTATTTCAACTTCCACCATTTGATCCTCGACTCTGCCATCGCTTTCCTCCTCTACTTGATATCCAAAGTCATTCTAAAGACCACCGTCCTATGCTACCGAACAATGCTTTCCCCTGCCACCTTTTTGCACTTTCCACGTATATATCCTGTACAACTCTTAAATACTCTGCCACTCCTAACTTCCTCATATAATACCTCAACTCCTCTCGAGGCACCCTGTCATATGTTTGTCTAGGTCCACAAAAACACAATGCAACTCCTTCTGGCCTTCTCTATAATTCTCTATCAACACCCTCTGAGAAAACATTGCATCTGTTGTGCTCTTTCTTGGCATGAAACCATACTACTGCTAACCTTCCTTTTTAACCTAGCTTCCACTACTCTTTACCATAACTTCCTGCTATGGCTCATCGGTTTTATCCCCGTATAGTTACTACAGCTGTGCACATCCTTCTTTTTCTTGAAAATCTGTACCAGTACACTTCTCCATTCCTCTGTCATCCTCTCACTTTCCAAGATTCCATTAAACAATATGGCTAAAAATTCCACTGCCATTTCTCCTAAACACCTCCATGCTTCCACAGGTATGTCATCTGGACCAATGGCCTTTCAATTCTTCATCCTCTTCAAAGCTGTCCTTACTTACTACTTGCTAATCCATTGCACTTTCCTGATTCACTATCTCCACATCATCCAACCCTCTCTCTCTCTCATTATCTTCATTCATCAGATTCTCCAAGTACCCTTCCCATCTTCTCAACACACCCTCCTCGCTTTTGAGTATATTTCCTTTATCACCGTACCTGCCGCACATCTTTCCTAGCTCGGCCCCTCTGTCTAGCCAATTGGTACGGGTCCTTTTCACCCTCCTTAGTGTCCAGCCTCTCATACAACTTATCATATGCCTTTTTTTTTAGCCTTCACCTTGTACCATATCTCCTTCTACTCTTGTCTACTTTCTGCATCATTCTGACTATCCCACTTTTTCTTCGCCATCCTTTTCCTCTGTATACTTTCTTGTACTACGCCATTCCACGACCAGGTTTACTTTTCCTACTTCCTCTGTCACCCTTAAAACTCTGCTGCAGTCACCCAGCTGTCTGGTAACTCCCTAAACTCAACTTTGCAGTCTTCCTTTTTCAACTTCCACCATTTGATCCTTGGCTCTGCCCTCACTCTCCTCCTCTTCTTGATCTCCAATGTCATCCTACAAACCACCATCCCATACTGTCTAACAACAGTTTCCCCACTACCACTTTGCAGTCTTTAATCTCCTTCAGATTGACTCATTTGCAAAGGATATAATCTACCTGTGTGCGTCTTCCTCCACTCTTGTATGTCATCCTATGTTTCTTCTTCTTCTTAAAATAAGTATTCACCACAGCCATGCCCATCATTTTTGCAAAATCCACTATCATCTGACCTTCTTCATTCCTCTCTTTGACAACATACCTACCCATCACCTCCTTGTCTCCTCTGTCCCCTTCACCATCAGGTCCATTGAAATCCACTCCAATCATCACTTTCTGTCCCTTGGGTACACTGTTCATCATTTTATCCAACTCACTCCAGAAATCTTCTTTCTCATCCATCACACACCCAACTTGCGGGGCATATGCATTAACAACATTCATCATCACACCTCCAATTTCCAGCTTCATAATCATTACTCTGTCTGGCACTCTTTTCACTTCCAAAACACTCTTGACATACTGTTCCTTCAGAATACAGTAGACCCCCACAAAGACGCGGTTCAGGGTTCGCGGCCTAAGTAGTTTGCGGATTGTTCCTTAGAACCTAACTAATAATTGTTAGTGGAAACTGCAAATATCCTCTGCAATTTTTTATAGCTTTTTTCATGGCAATACTGCACTGTAGAGAGAACAGGAAGCAACCGTAGAGGAAATCGCAGCTTAGGATGGTGAAAGTAGCCAATCCAAGAGTGTTGTACTGTACTAGAATTTGAAACTGTAACTCCCAGCAGTCCCTGCAGTGGTTCTGATTGGTCTTCTGCTGAGGGTGCAGGGGCTGTTGGGGTCCAAGGATGTCAGCCCGACTTTTAAAATAGGGGCCGGTGAACAAAAGAAAAAAAAAAGTTTTTGTAATTTGTCTTTCAAGTTCCTGTCTCTTTGCCTGCCTTCTGTTGGGTTAAATGTACTTATTCGTTTTGTCCTGGATCGTTTCGTAGTTGGGGTCTGGATTGTCAGCCATCTGCCTGTGTACATGAGGACTGTAAATGGATTCATTGCCATTCTGCGAAGAAAGGAGTGCTCCTGAACCTGTCCAACCATTTTCATCATTTCAGGAACTACCGGTAGGACTATCTTTACATTCCCATTCAACGTGCGGATCTCAGGACTATTTTCATCATTACATTTCACCCCTTGCCATTTTTCATGGACTTTACTGTGTGTGTTTTGTTGGTGCTTTGTTGTATTTAATGTATAATCACCTTAAGGGGAACAGTGGTGGCATCATTGTTTTCATTTGTTTTCATTATATTCTTTATTTGCTGTTTGATTACCAGTTTGCTTTGTTTTTGTCTCTGTTTGTGAGTGCGTGCGGGTCGGGTCAAGGCTGGGTGTGTCCCTGGAATCTCCACCATAAAAATAAATAAATCACCGTTTTCTCGATGGTGTGAATCTTAGTGGCACCAGATCACTACAGCATTATTCATTTCTTCTTGCTGCTGATTGACTGCTGCCCTGTGGCCCACCTCCAGCTGAGTGTTCTCATGTTTTCCATTTTGTTCTTCTTAATCCTTAAACCGCCGCAACCGGCTATAGTCATTTCCCAGTGCCATTTGCCAGCACGTTAGAGCCGAGTATATTCGGCGATGTACATTCATTGAACACGACAACTGGCTATTGTCGGTTCCCAGTGCAATTTACCAGCACGCCGGAGCTGATCAGTCAGTGCCCTACATTCGTTGAGCAGCCAACTCATGACCACTGCCGGCCCCTGCAGCACCGCAGCCTCACTGTCTCTGGGATTCAGCCGCTGCACTAGACTAGCCTGCAAGTATCACCGTTGGTCTCTGTGTGTTTGCGTGCAGCCAGTTCAAGCACAGTTGGCTCGGTGATTAACTGAATTTCATCAATGGCGTCAGTTGCACCTTATACATATAGTTCCAGTAGTTTTTTTAAATAGTTTTTACAGTTCATTAGCAGTGTGTAAAATGATCAGTGTTGCAGAAATTGTGATGCTCTTTGCATGAAAAAAATGTGTTCCACTAAAATTTCAACTTTGTGAATTGTGACGTTTACTTAAAAAGTGCAGCAAAAAAGTATTTGGCATCCAGGGTTGCATTAACCCCCAAGTATGTGGTAGTTTAAGGGTTAAAGCCCCAAGATGCCATCAAAATGTCCTGCACCTTCTAAGGTTTCTGGCAATGAAAACGCGCTTACATGAATTACAGTACATATAGCTGTAACATCGGTATTATACATTCTAGTGCTGCATATGACATATCAGTACTGTACAGTATACGGGTTTACCTTTACATTTTTTTTTTTATGTAATGTATTAAGCTGAGGTTGAAATGAAATTAAAGTGTTTTGGGGGCATATTTAGGGTTTAAACTGTAAAAATAGGCATTTTTTTTAACATCCATAATTTGCATTTTGTCACAATTTGCGGGTGCTCTAGGAAAGTAACCCCTGTGAATTTTGGGAGTGTACTGTAATCCCTTCCTCATTTCTCCTCTCAGCCACACCATGATAGAACAATTTGAATCCACCTCCGACTCGATTCACCTGGCCTTACTCCCCTTCCATTTAGACTCTTGCACGCACAATAGATCAACCTTCCTTCTCTCCATCATATCAGCTAACTCTCTCCCCTTACCAGTCATACTGTCAACATTCACAGTTCCTACTTTCAATTCCACTCTTTTTACCTTCCTGCTCTCCTCTTTCCCCCGGACATGTCTCCCCCCACTTCTCCTTCGGGCAACAGTAGCCCAATTTCCTCCAGCTAACAGTACTGGTGGCTGTAGTTGTTAACCCAGGACTCGACTACAGTAATCCCTCCTCGATCGCGGGGGTTGTGATCCAGACCCCCCCGCGGTAGGTGAAAATCAGCGAAGTAGAAACCATATGTTTGTATGGTTATTTTTATATATTTTAAGCCCTTATAAATTCTCCCACACTGTTTATAAATATTCCCCGCAGAGTTATACAGCATAATCCCTTTGTATTCTCTTAAATATAAGGTAAGATTCATTGAAATTATGTATATAAACACACTGTGTATATAAACACACTGTTTATATACAGTAAAACCTAAATATTATTTTAAAGATATTGAGTGTCTCCGATATCACATATGTTACAGCCATTACGATAGACAGGCCACCAGCAATAAATACGTACAATGCAAGAAAAATAGTATACAGTAAATGTGTGTACAGTGACACTAAACGTACATACATGTACTAAGTACTGTAAGTAGAAAATTAGTTATGGTTACTCACCAACAATGACACGATGACTTGTCCAATAACAATGAGTTTAATTTTACTGCTCAACAAAGGAGAGCGTTACAGCTCTACTAAAGGAGCCACTTCAGGTGATTGTGTAGCACTGCCATTGTTCTTCTTCTGGCAGTCTTCAATCCCTAAAGCAGATTCCATCCAGACTACTGCCTTATTACATCCACTTACAACTCGTTTTGCACCCTGGTTAAAAGGACACTGCGGCCGTAGATCTTATATTCCTTTCCTACTTTTTAAATAAAAAGAATCGTAGCTTTCAACAAATCCAAAACATTTACCTTTTCGGCAATCGTTAACATCTTCCGTTTGCGCTTGGGCATGGCCCCTGAAGCAGTAGCAGATCGTTTTGAATAATAATGAAGGGCTTGACTATGCACAAAGATAAACACAAAAGAGCACAACTCTTTACACAGCGAAACACGTTGATGCTGAATGAGTGAGACGAGACTTCCTGGTTAACACTGCATTCAGCACACAGGAACTTAACTGCATGCTCTGATTGGTTAGCTTCTCAGTCAGGAGAACTTAACTGCGTGCTCTGATTGGTTAGCTTCTCAGTCATCCGCCAATAGCGTCCCTTGTATGAAATCAACTGGGCAAACCAACTGAGGAAGCATGTACAGGAAGTAAAAAGACACATTGTCCGCAGAACCCCGAAGCAGCGAAAAATCCGCGTTATATATTTAGTTATGCTTTCATATAAAATCCGCGATAGAGTGAAGCCGCGAAAGTCGAAGAGCGATATAGCGAGGGATTACTGTAATCCTCATAAACTGTGGTCATTGTATGTCAGAGATTCATGATAATGGTATGGTGTACTGCTGAGATCAATTCTGGCTCTGCTGTTTTTATCTCTTTACCTATTTTTGCGAACGTAGATTTTCTTTCAAAAAAATAGATGACACACAACTTATGACCCACATACACTGATCACTCTCATCCAACATCTTACTAGCATTACAGAATGAATAAGTAGTACTGTATATACTCGTGGATAAGTTGGGACTTAATTTTACCATATAATTTCTGGTATTTTATGATATCGGTCATATAAGTCGAATGCAGAAAACACACGCTATTGGTCCAAGAGATTATGATATGTTAACGCCCACCTGAGAGAGTAACCATGGAGCACACTATCTTTTTTTTCCTATGTATTGTGCCTACGTGACCACACAGTAATACCCAAACTATTCCGAAGCAACATTTGCACTGATTTGTGTGTTTTGTATCTCACACCCTTATACACCTTTCTCGTAAGAGCATCCCTTATCTACGATGGAGTATTTGATCAGAAGAAAATATGAAGCTCGTTTTAAATTAAATGTTGTTGTGAAAGAAATTGGTAACTGTGCTGCTGCAACAAAGTTCAATTCATCTGAGAAACTGATGCGAGATTGGAGGAGGCAAGAAGATAAAAAAAAAATTTAAGCATCGTATTTTTGAATGGGCATATAAGTCGGGGTCTGATTTTATGATCGATTTTTCGGGTTTCAAGACCCGACTTATACGCAAGTATTTAAAGTAATTTTACCAAACTAAATTAAGAACACATTTTTTTCTATAGCACAGTTTTTGTAGTTATATACAAGATGTCAAATAAAGTTGCAAGAAAAAAAAAATTAGAAACAGATACAAATAAGAAAGAATAAATTATATATGGAAAATATGCACTTACAAACGTTATACAAGTAACTTTATATGTAGATTTAATTTTTACATCTCTAATTATAAGTCCAGTATGGTCAGACAGCTGGAGAGGCCAGGAGAAAAAAAATCTCCAAGTATTTAATGCTGAAGAAAAAAAAAATCTGACAAGCCCCCAATGGGCATGCTATCTCACATAAATGTACTTAAGTAGTTCCTTATTACTTTTTAAGCATTGTTCTAGAAAAGTTGATGCAGTTGGTCTGGTTGACAGTGGGAGTAGGTGCTTCCTTAAAACATCACAGGCATCTGAAAAGTACTTTGATCAGGTGGCAGTGGCACAAAATACCACGACAGAAAAAAAATGAGAAAAAAGCAGAAAAGAGTGTAGATTAATTATGATAGCAAATCTCAGAGAAATATGATATGCCAATGAATAAAATCTATTGGAAGTATAACTAAATTGCAGGTATGAAAAGCCAAATTATAAAGTGGTTTTTTTTTTGCTTATTTTTTAAAACAATGGTCCTGGCATATCTTTATCAGTAAAGTATTACAGATTTTTTGGTGCATAACAACAAAAGGCCAGCTCACCACTTCTTTTATACTTAGTTAGTTCTTGGAATAATAAGCAAGCCAATATCAGAAGGTCTTCTTTTAGTATTTTAAAATTCCATTCTAAAAGCACACAAACAACCAATGCAACAATGAAAGATCTGGTGAGATGTGCTCAGATTTTCTTTTTTCTGGTTAAGATTTTTGCTGCTGCCTTCTGAACTAACACCAACCGACTAATGACTTCATGCAATCCTGTTAGTAGTGAATTACAGTAATCTATTTGACTAAGAAATAAAAGCATAAAAATGACTCTCAGCACCTAGGAGTGTTATAAACGGTCAATTTTTTGCATTGCCCCTTAAATGAAAAAATACAGTTCCAGTAATAAAGTTTAGGTCAGAGTTAATAATTACAACTAATTTTTTTACTTTCACCTTGACTTTTCATAACAAGGGATCAAGCTTATTTCATATTTGATAGTTCCATTTATGGCCAACAACCAGAATTTGTTTTTTCCTTATTAAGCTTGAGGGAATAACTACTCATTCCTTCTGAAATAAAAGTAAGACTTTAGAACAGAGAGAACTAGAGCTTCAGAGTCATCAAGTGTTTGGATAAGTAAAGCTAAATGTCAACTGCACAATTTTGGTAGTTCACCTTATTTTTCAAATAAACTCTGCCATAATGGGAGCATATTGTGATGTGTGAGTCCCTGTCTTGCACCCCAAAACACTAGGCTGAATCTTAGTACTTTAGCAAAACCATCTTTATTCCGCTTGAAACAGGAACAGCATGGTTATTTATCGCATATTGCATCTACCATTCTCCTAAACACAGACACAGCAATCAGGCTGGTTATGGCCAGGTTAGTGGCCAAGTAATCCTGTTCCCAGCGAGCGGAAGCAGAGAGCGGATCAGCGAACAGAAGCAGAGAGCAGCGGCGTCTCCCACAGGCACATAGCCCTTCGCAAGCACCCGAGCAAGTTCACCAGAGGTAAAGCTGGCAGCTGACCAGTAGAAATAACTGGCAGTGAGAAATTAAAGTCGATCGCTCAGCGGGTGGTGGAAACTTAAAGCTGACGGTCTCGTAGCGATTCAGCTTAACACAGAAAGCGCCGAAGCACCTATAAAAATGGCAAAGATGACTTCAACACTTAACGTAAGTTCTATCTGCTCTCTGCCCATCGAGGGCGTGTTTATATGTTGTGTGTCCTGCAGTATGTACAGTTCAGGTTTTCCGGCCGACAGTGTAGATAGCTTCACCTGCCAAAAGTGTTTAGTTAATTTAGAGTTAGTTGGGAAAATACGCGAATTGGAGGACCGCGTTAGGAATCTGATAGTGATTAGGCAAACCGAAAATTGGATCGACTCGAATTGTTTAGACAATTCGGCTACTTCTGATTTGGCTTCAGTCTCTCCAGGTCCCACTGTAGTCAGTGCGCGTTCGAAATTAGCAGCACCAATTCAGCCACAGGGCGAGTGGGTAACAGTAAGACGGAGGTCTAAGAATCCAAAATATAGTCCCCCGGCACCCAGGTCACCAATTCGGACCCAGAACAGATTCTCAGCTCTCCGCAGTGCGCCTGTGGAAACTGAGAATAATAAAAGGCTCATAATTGGCGATTCCATAGTGCGGAATGTTAGAATTCCAAACTATGTTAAACCAGCAGTTAATGTTAAGTGCCTCGCAGGGGTCAAGATTTCTGGCATAGAGGCCACATTGGACCGTGTCGCCGACGATGAAGTATCTACCTTATTGCTGCATGTCGGCACTAATGATATTTATTTACAGCAATCTGAGGTATTAAAGCGGAACTTCATCCCTCTATGCACCAAAGCTAAAAGAAAATGTTGGAATTTAATTGTATCTGGTCCCTTACCAAGATTAAATAGAGGGGATGTGATTTATAGCAGATTGAATTCCTTTCACTGCTGGCTAGAAACCTGGTGTGCAAATAAAAGCATAGCATTTGTGAACAATTGAGATGATTTTTGGGAAAGGCCTGGATTTTTCAGAAGAGATGGTCTTCATCCTAAATGGAGGGGATCTTATGTATTATCCCAAAATATGGCAGCAAAACTGCCTGGTTGACTGATTAGAGCACCATCCAGGCCGCAGTCATGTGATCTTAAATCACAGGCTGTTGTTTATCCCACATAATCCCTGTTGTGGGGCATCCAGTAAATTTAGTCTTAATACAAACCTAAAATTAATTAACCAAAAAATAAGGTGTATAATTAGACCAAGGGATAAAACCAGACCCTCCACCAGGGGCATCTGTAATAGAAATTTACTTCAAATTAAAACACAAAATATATCACCAGTTCAGAAAAAACCATGCAGTTTTAAATGCTGTTTATTGAATATTCGCTCTCTTTGCATTAAAGCTGTTTTGGTAAATGATACTATATTAAGTACAAAATCTGATCTGTGTCTTCTTACTGAAACCTGGCTTAGTAAATGTGACACTGTTCCCCTAGCAGAGGCGTCACCAGATGGATACTCTTTCCTTCATAAGTCTAGAGATTCTGGTCGAGGAGGAGGCCTTGGAATAATTCATTGTAACAAAATGCAAATCACTTCTAAAAATTTAGGCAACTTTACATCCTTTGAGGTATTCATTTTAAATATTAAAACAGATTCCAACACAATTATAGTGCTAGTCTACAGACCACCAGGGCCATATTCATTGTTCATGACTGAATTTAGCAACCTTCTATCTGATTTGGCTATAAATTATGATCACATAGTACTGATGGGGGATTTTAATGTATACATTGATGTGGAAACTGACACTTTTAGCAAATGTTTTACTTATTTGTTAAATTCAGTAGGATTTTGTCAGATTGTCAAAGGTCCAACTCATAATCATAACCACACATTAGATTTAATTATAACTTACAAAGTTGAAATTCAAAATTTTAATATTATTCCATTAAATGAAGTTATTTCCGATCACTTCTTAATTACATTTGATTTAGTTCTGCCCATGCCAACGTACTCACAGATTAAAACAAAGACAGTGCGACATTTAG
The DNA here is from genome assembly GCA_026402145.1 of Polypterus bichir lapradei. Lineage (NCBI taxonomy): Eukaryota > Metazoa > Chordata > Cladistia > Polypteriformes > Polypteridae > Polypterus > Polypterus bichir. The sequence goes on from JANRMT010049829.1 coordinate 51,797,190, forward strand.
ATTGTAATTCTGCTTCAAAATTTATAGATACCTTGAGTAAGTCGAGTGTAATTGTGGAAAACCATTTAGATCAGTTAACATCAAATGTAAACGTGGAAAACAATTTAGATCAGCTAACATCACATTATAATGTGACATTGAGAGATGCTCTGGACACAGTGGCTCCCCTTAAAACAAAAGTGATCAAAGCACATAGAAATTCTCCCTGGTTTAATGAAAATACTCGAGCTCTTAAATTAGAGTGTCAAAAACTGGAGCGCAGATGGAGAACAACAAAGCTACATGTCTTTCAAATTGCATGGACAGAGAGTGTTAATAAATATAAAAAAGCCCTCTTTAAAGCTCGCTCAGAATACTATTCTACATTAATAAATAGCAATAATAAAAGTCCTCGGGTACTGTTTAGAACAGTGGCTAAATTAACAAATGGGAATTCAGATCAACAGTGCAAAATACCAACAGATATTAGCAGTACAGACTTTATGAACTTCTTCAATGAGAAAATTAAAAATATAAGATCCCAGATCTCAGCATCACAGTACAAACCAAATACTAGCTTAGCAGACCCTGCCGCACTTTGCATTCAGCACTTTAGTAATTTTAATCCTGTAACTGAGCAGGAAGTCTTAACTTTAATTACTAAAATGAAGCCCATTACTTGTTCCCTAGATCCAGTGCCAACAAAACTAGTAAAAAGTGTCATGGATGTTCTTGCAGCGCCTATTTTAACCATTATCAATAGTTCATTACTGCATGGCACCGTACCTGATGCACTAAAAGTGTCAGTCATTAAACCTTTACTTAAAAAGTCAGACCTAGACCCACACATACTAAATAATTATAGGCCTGTTTCAAATTTACCATTTCTCTCTAAAGTACTAGAAAAAGTAGTCGCCAGTCAGCTTCAGTCACACCTTACGCATTACAATTTATTTGAGAAATTCCAGTCTGGTTTTCGCACTGGTCATAGTACAGAAACGGCACTAACACGGGTTGTAAATGACATTCTGATATCCTCTGATGAAGGAAACTCCACTGTAATTATGTTGTTAGACTTAAGTGCAGCATTTGACACCATTGACCATTCTATTGTACTGCACAGGCTAGAAAACGATGTTGGGCTTACAGGCCCCGTGCTCGCTTGGTTTAGTTCTTATTTATCAAATCGATTCCAATATGTACAGAAATGTGCTGATAGTACTCCATCATTATACACACAAATTCAATATGGTGTCCCGCAGGGCTCAGTACTGGGACCTTTACTGTTTTCACTTTACATGCTTCCAGTGGGATCTCACATTAGGAAACATAATGTTAATTTTCACTCGTATGCAGATGACACCCAGTTATACCTTTCATTTAAATCAAAGGAAGTTTCTCCGATGTTGTCTTTAATTATTTGTGTTAGTGAATTAAAGGAGTGGATGAATGAGAACTACGTGTCTTTAAATACAGATAAAAGAGAGATGTTAATTGTTGGAGGGAATGACGCTAATCACAGCAATATTTTGTCATCATTTAACTCAGTTGGAATCCCAATTAATTTTACTGAATCAGCCCGCAATCTAGGAGTTATCTTTGATTCTAGCATGTCATTTAAAGCACATATTACAAAGCTGTCCAAAACATGTTTTTTCCATCTTAAAAATGTTAGGAAATTAAGGCGCTTTCTAAATAAACAGGATTGTGAGAAATTAATTCATGCATTTATCTCTAGTAGGATTGACTACTGCAATGCGGTGTTCACTGGCTGTTCAAACTGTTCTTTATACAGCCTCCAGTTAATCCAAAATGCGGCTGCAAGAATTATTACAAGAACAAGAAAATATGAACACATAACTCCAGTTCTTAAATCCTTACACTGGCCCCCGGTTAAGTTTAGGGCAGATTTCAAAATCCTCCTTATAACATATAAAGCATTAAATGGCCAAGGTCCGGCTTACTTGTCTGAACTTATCATGACTTACAAACCTGAGCGCACATTAAGATCTCAAGATGCCGGTCTGCTTATGATTCCAAGGATTAATAAAATAACAGTGGGAGGTCGAGCTTTTAGTTACAGGGCCCCTAAATTGTCGAATGGTCTTCCTGCTTCTATAAGAGATGCCCCCTCGGTCTCAGCCTTTAAATCTCGGCTGAAGACTCACTACTTCAGTTTAGCATATTCTGACTAGAGCTGCTGATTAACTGTACATACTGCATCTCTGTTGTTAGTCATTAGCACTAAAACATAAGTAACATGATTGTTATAATTTGTTACTAACCCTCACCTATTTCAGTTTCTGTTCTCGGTACTCAAATGTGGCAATTGGTGCCACGGCCCACCTGCCAAGTTGTTTGCCTGCCTATGGTAAAGTCATCTCTGATGGAGGATCACAGGAATCATGGGAAAAAGGGGTCCTTTCATCAGATTGGCTGGCCGAGCAACGTTTCAGCCGTGGAATGGCCAAATGGGGAGGCAGCTTGATGGATGAGGTCTCCAGGACTCTAAAAATATCCAAATCTTATTATGTGATATCATCTACAGTTAAATTCTGCTCCGTGCTTCTAAAATTTGTATTATTATGCTGTATTAAGGATTTGTTCTGTTCTGTGTATTGTATTGTATTGACCCCCTTCTTTTGACACCCACTGCACGTCCAACCTACCTGGAAAGGGGTCTGTCTTTGAACTGCCTTTCCCAAGGTTTCTTCCATTTTTTCCTACAAAGTTTTTTGGGAGTTTTTCCTTGTCTTCTCAGAGAGTCAAGGCTGGGGGGCTGTCAAGAGGCAGGGCCTGTTAAAGCCCATTGCGGCACTTCCTGTGTGATTTTGGGCTACACAAAAATAAACTGTATTGTATTGTATTTATAATGATCCTTGCATCACCCACTGACGGCAAGCGCTTATACCGCAACCACGATCGGCTCGGATCTACTTTAGCTGTGAGCCGCTTCTACGCTGGGAGCACGCGGTTGCCCCGGCAACTGATAAACTGTCTTCCATAGACGCGACGATCGCGCTTTGGGATGTGTTGTCCCATTAGGGGGAGACTCAAATGATTTTACAAATCTTAGATCTGTCCCCTCAGCTTTGTCAACACTGATGTGGGCAAAGTGACCATTGAAGTCGGGCTCAGCTAGGTGGAAGAGAACATTAGCATTGATGTGTACAGCCCCGGGACGGTGGCGAACATCAAAAGCAAAAGCTTGCAAACAGATAGACCACTGGGTGAGCCAGGCGTTCTTATCCTTGTGTTTGTTCAGCCATTGCAGTGGGGAGTGGTCAGTCACAAGGGTAAACTGTCGTCCCCAGAGATAGTAACAGAGGGCTTCCACCTCCAACTTAATCGCTAAGCACTCCTTTTCAATGGTCAAATAATTACGGTCCCTTGGTAGCAACTTTCTGTTGAGAATCGAGATGGGGTGTTCATCCCCTTCAAAATATTCTAAGAGCACCGTTCCTAAACCGAAAGCACATCTTTTTGCCAAATAAATTCCTTTGAAAAGTCTGGATGGCATAAAAACCAGGAATGATGATAAAGTGGCTTTTATGTCCACAAAAGCTCTCTCACAAGCGTCGGTCCAGACAGCACTATGATTCTTTCTGCCCTGTCAAGTCAGTGAAGGCGGTGGCCCAATGCGCAATATTGGGAGTGAACCGCTTGTAATACCCTGCGAGCCCGAGGAAGGTACACACCTGCCTCTGTGTTTCGGGATGGGGATTTTCAAACACCTCCACCACCTTGTCCATTTGAGGTTTGAGTAAACCCTTTGCCATGGAATATCAACAACAACAACATTTATTTATATAGCACATATTCATACAAACAGTAGCTCAAAGTGTTTTACATAATAAAGAATAGAAAAATAAAAAACACAATATGAAAACAAAATAAATCAGCATTAATTAACATCGAATAAGAGTAAGGTCCAATGGCCAGGGGGGACAGAAAAAACAAAATAAAAACTCCAGACGGCTGGAGAAAAAAAAATAAAATCTGTAGGGATTCCAGACCATGAGACCGCCCAGTCCCCTCTAGTGGCCCTCCCAGATAGTGGGTTTACGACATACCCAGCTTACACTTCTTAGAGATGGCTGTCAACCCCATCAGCCGTAAACTGTCAAGCACCGTCCCAAAGCGGACGAGATGAGATTTCAAGTCATTACTGAAAATGACCACATTGTCAAGACAGGCACCCACATATGTGGAAATGTGGACACAGGAGATGGTCTATCATTTGCTGAAAGGTCAGCGACGCACTATAGAGACCAAAAGGGAGTGCTGTAAAGCCAAACAACCCATCTGGAGCGGTTTTCTCACAACTAGACTCCTCCAAGGGGACCAGGGAATA
>JANRMT010049829.1:51820158-51836137 GCA_026402145.1 Polypterus bichir lapradei
ATATATAATGTGTACCTACCTATTATATTTATAAAAAACATCTTTAATCATGTGATTAATTTGGCATCTTTTTTTGTTCAAAAATTTCTTTTGTCTCTTTCAAGCATTCAGTATGAATTCCTTAAAGCATCTTTCACAGTAATTAAATGTCATAAAAATAGGTATGATACTTTGTGCCCAATATTCTAGCAATGCCTGTAGTGTTCTATGTGTACTGAATACCTAGAGTTATGTTCTAAATGTAATAATTATCCATGTTTTCTATAACTGCATTTTCCATTTTAGCGGCAAGGCAGCAGTGTGTCCTGCACAAGATGCCAGGGAGTGTAACACTCATTTATGCTGAAACAATTTAAGGTTACAGTTAGTCTAACAGCACATCTATGAAGAGTGGGAAGAAACTTGAGTACCAAGCAGTCTACATTTTCTCCCTGCATATGCTTGGATCTCTGCTGGGCTCTGATCTTTTCTCTTACTCCCAAAAGACAAGGATATCTATGCTGTGTTACCCCAGTATGTGAGAGTATGTACACAGTAACTGTTCACTGAATGGACTGGCACCCTGTTTAGAATTGCTTCGTACCTTTTGCTTTGTGCTGTCATTATATCTATGGCCCTGGCTCCCAGTGACCTTGCAACGAATAAAGTAAATTCAGAAAATTAAAACAAATGTTTCTAAACAATTTAATTAAAGCTATCAAATAAAACAATAACTAAATACAACAAACAACTTTTCCTAAGAGATAGCCTTCATACACTAGTATTTCTACTTAAGTGCATCCAGTTGGAAAATAAAACATACGGTACCATTTTCAAACTTGCTTAATCTAAGATTCACAAGGGAATAAGCAGGAAAATAATTCAATATCAGTAACAATGTGTACACAATCCTTTGTACATTAGGATATTTTTACATTGAAACAATGAATGTAGAAATTCTTGTTCAGTAAATTTGATTAAACTAGGAGTTGTTTAGCAGCAAGATTTTTGCCTGATTTTAGGAACTGGTTGGAATAAATGCATGTTTTTAGCAACTTTATTGTGACTTTACAGTTTATTTTTAAGCACACATTAAGAATAGACTGAGGAGTGCTGGGAAATAAAAGGTTACAATTAATGCATCCTAAAATATATATATTCTGATTTAAAATTCTACTGTCAATTGAATAAAATCATTTTAATACAAAGTTAATCCTTCAGTGCAGGTACATGTCATCTTAGTTTATCAAAGTTTTGCCCCTAAGTGGCTTCAACAGCAAGCAGACTGTTGAAGTTTCATGTGTCAAGGTATCAAACCTTCTTGAGCAGCTTATGGCTCCTAGTGGGTGCAGGAGCCTGTTAACTCTTATTACAATCATGCTACTGTATGTCACAGTTCTCTTATGATACATTTTCTGTTTTAAAATACAGAAACAGATGCCATACATTTGTCATGTGTGGTGATGTTATTTTTTTATTTCATGTACAGAGTTACTGGGAGCAGCAAGGTGGGAGTTGTCATTGTTAACAACTGATGTTACTAGAAAAGCAACATAATGTTGATTTAATGGTGAAACTGGCACCCAAAAGCATCAATGGTTTAGTCCTTTCATTCTAATATCAAAAGCAAAGTGTTAGTTGAATGAATATTTACAGATTTTAGGAATAAAAAATGTTCTGTGTGTGTCAGAATACAACAAACTTTTATTAATGTGTTAATCATTTGATAACTAAAGGTGATGTTACAGTGTTGCCAGTACTGTATATGTTTGTATACCATGAAAATCAGCTAGTCATGTACATGTTAGTTTGACTGGAACACTGTCAGTACAGACAAGGAACACACTCATACACACAGGCATATGTACTCATACAGAACTAATTTAGAATTGTGTATTAACTTTACACATGTTGTATGTCTTTGGGATGTTGGAGGAACCTGGAGCACTCTGGTAGATCTTGCAAACAGATAGTAAGCACGCTAACATTACAATCCAGCATTTTGAAGCAGTGAGTTCAATGTCCTACTTAAGAGTGAGAGCAGTTGCACTGAATTTCTTCTGGCATTAGGCATTTTTCCTATCACAATAAAAACAAACCCAAAATTAAGGAGCTTTAATTTAGTTAATGAAAGACACACATCAGAATCCTACCATCTGCAATGCAGAAAAAGAGGAGAGGAGCAAAATTTGGCCCTAAAGACCATCTGAGTGCAGGAGACAATCACAGTGGAGGAGGGTCCAAGAGTTACTAGTGCAGAAGATGAGATATTGGCCTATACATACAATTACAGTAATATAAAAATGCAGTAACTTAACTATATTTAATACTCATGACATAATGTAAAGTTAGACTGAGGTCAGACACTGCCGTGTTGTCTGCCAGTGACATTTTCAAACACTAATGATGGTTTATTGTGATGTGCATAGTACAATAAAATTTTTACTTGGTACTGTTCAAAGAAACATGCAATGATAAAATACCAATGAAAGGATACACACTAACAAAAAAAATGAACAAACAATATACACAGATACATATATACACAAACACACACACAGACATGTACAGTAGTTAGCAATATGACTGACCACTTAGTAACCTTATGACCTGGGGATTGTGACAATCTCTGAATCTACTGGTATGAGTGTCAGTGGTCCTGTATGGTTTTCTGGAAGTATACAGGATGACTGAGGTCTTTAATTATACTATTTGCCTTTCAAAGGCTTTGCATGTTATACCTGTCCTGAACAGATGGTCAGTGGGTGTTGTAATATTTTGAGACAACTTCATGTCCCTCTACAGTAATTTATGATCTCTAGGTTTTAAGCAGCCAATGAGCACAGAGTCCACTATGTGTCTGCATATGTTAGTGAGAAGTTAGTAAGAACAGAAGGAGAAATCCAAGCTTTCATCAATGTCTGAGGAAATAAAGGCATTGTTGAGCTTTCTTGACAATAGATGAAATACAGTATGTTGTGCTTGCTGCAGTTCATCAGTGATGATCACTCTAAGAAATGTAAAGCTTCTCAACCTCTCAATAGCATCCACTCATATTTAACTGGTTTGTGGTCAGATTTCTGGTTCCTTAGGTTTTTGTCCAGTTTTATTTTATTGACATTACGAATGAGACTGTTGTCCTTGCACCACAGTGTCAGCAGGGAACCTCCATCTCTATAAGACATGTAATTACTGTTGATTATCAGGTCTGTTAATGAAGTGAGAGCAATGCTTAATTACAGTAAGAGGTGAGCAAAAAAGGAAAGAAAGGAGCTCCAGACACTGGCCTGTGGATTACCATTATTGAGGGTCTGTGTAGAGGACATGATGCTGCCAATAGGCATACACGGAGACTTATAAGTTAGGACATTCAAAATAAAGTTTCAAAGGGAAGTACTAAGTTCCAGATTTTGGAGTTTGGTGGTATTTGTCAATGGCACAGCAGTGTTAAATGCTGACATTGAAGTTTTTATTATGCCAATGTGCCAGAATAATATGAAATGGAAACGATATGGCATTAACTGTGGACTAGTTATGGAAATATGCAAACGGTACTTGTTTCAGAGCACTTCACAACAATTGAAGTGTTTGCCAGTAGTCTCTAGTCATTCAGAAAGTCCACTTTTTCTTAGGCACAGATAAAACTATTGAAATAGGTGGGGACAACAGATTCTCTGCAAAATATTAAACCTATTCTCTGTAGGTTTTTAAAAATTCTTCTGGACTGGGTGCCTTGTGGACATTGGCTCATTTAAATGTCCCCCTTACAGCATGAACAGAAATTATGAATCAAAGCAGGCAGAGAAGGCATTAATTCTTTTAAAGCTGAATTTTCACTGAAAAACTCCCTCTTCGTGAAAGATGTCAAAATGTTTTATTACGCATATTGTGCAAAATGAACAATCAAAAATGTCTGAAAATACATGGACACTAGATATTACACATAATAATAGGGTTTTTGTTTACATTTACCTTAGCCATGTAGCTAGCACACAAATGCTGTTTGAAGCATGCTAAAGTATAATAATATAGAACATGAATTTATATTTACATTAAATGAAAACTGAAAGGCATACACATTGTTGTTTTACACTTCCGTAAAGTGACTTCCACATATAAGATATTTGTATAAACTATAAAAGCCAGAGGTTTATAGGTCTATAGTGTCATAAATGTTACATTTAGGAGTACACTTAAATTTTTACTTGCATGAGCTAATCAACATGTAACACTCACCTAATGAATGTCATTATGTTAAGGGGACCTAATATTTCTACACCTGGGATATTACAGTAAGTTCAACTCTTTCACCACTAGGCTATATTAATAAAATACATTTAAAAAGTCTGGTGTATATGAAAGCTTTGATGTCTTAATACTTTACATTCAGGACTCAGGTTTGAAATAATGTTGAGCTAACTTCAGAACAGTTTTCATGAAGGTGTGCTACAACAGGTTGGTTTGCACCCTTATGGAAGTAAATCAGCTTTCATATAAATGGCAGTACAAAGAAGCAGAACAGTAATTAAATGGCATTCATCTTAATTAAATGCCAAAGTTTAAATTTTCCTTTTGCTGACTATTTATGCTTGTACTGTTGTGATGAGCATAATGCACTGTTTGCCATTTTTTGCTTTCTGAAGACTGGATAATTTGCAAAAAATACTGTGAAATAACTTACAGTATTTTAAATGCTTACATGATGCAGAGAATTAAAAGATCAATCAGCAGCCGCCACACTGATGTACTGTATTTGTTGACACAATCGAGAAAGGCTTCAAGCTGTATAACTGCAGGATCACATTTAAGCAGAGGACTGGTGCATTGATTTAAAAAAGCTTCAGCAGGAAGCTATTGAAAAAAATGCTGCACTTGCATTTCTTTATTGAGGATGCATACATATTAATTATTCTTTACCTTTTAACAAAACTATCATTAATTTTTAAAATCATATCCATATCCTTTAAAACATTTGAGTATTACTCTTGGAAACATCTAATTGAAGGAAACTTATTTATCCGGTAGTGCTGAAAATGAATATATGAAATTAATCAGTTGCTAATTTGAAGACTCAAGTAAAATATTAAAACAAAAAGCAGAGAAGTAAAACATAACAGAACATTCAGGAATACTTTTTAGACCATCACAGTAAGGTGGACTGTGTTGCTATGCTCGGTTAAAAGCATAACATAAAATTATCTAACCTGTTTAATCCAGTTCAGTTTTGTTGGAGGGAAGAGTTCATCTCAGCAGCAACAGGAGTAAAGCAGGAAGAAACTCTGGACATGATGGCAAATACGATTAAGTTTTATTAACTGAAATTTTAATATTACAAGGCAGACCACTATGAAAAAAAGAGGATTTTCTGTCAAAGCACTTTCCAAAAAGTGATACTATATCTAATTAATCCCAAACCATCATCATAATGATTTTTGTTCCTGTTTATACTGAGCTGAACCAACCAACCAACACATTGGTGAATATCTAGGTGCTCACATGGCTCTCTGGAGCTTTAATCCCCCAGCATGTCCAGGGTTTTCCTTTGCTCTTCTCTACATGGGCTGTTCCTTGTGTAACATCCAGAGAAGCAGTAGATCTACTCTGAGGTCCCCATACTTCTGAGCTCCTCATCCTCCTGTAGACAGCAAACCGAGCAACCTTTCACAAAATCTTATCGTGGCCAATTATTTTCATGATCTCATTCTCTCAGTCACTACACAGAGGTCATGGTCACAGGTGATGACAGGGATGCAGCCTCACATTAAAATTAGATGGCTGTTACAGACTTTTTGGGCATATAAACTTTCAGCACGGCGCTGTCAGATCTAGATAGCAGCATGGCGAATTGCTCGCGTACTGAAGTGACTAAAGGTGGAAGTTCCATTTTACTTTATGGTGCCAAGCAGAGTGCAGCAGTCTATTAGCCAGCGAAAGCACTGTGAAGAAGCTGTCTGTTGTTATGGTCCTGTCTTTGTCCAGTCCGACAGTGGTCACAGGACATTATATCTTTGATTACCAGTACAACAAATAGTTCTGAGCAGGCATCAGCCACAGCGCTGCTCTTATTAAAAGAATGGAGACAAATGCCATCAACTCAGAGAGCGAGAGGCAAGTTCGTTTTACCACATGAACATCAATGAGAGAATAGAACTGAATAATAAAAAAACCAAGCGCTGTTACAAGTAGCCAAAATTTACACCTGATGTTAGACTCAAATTAAATGTATGTTTTTATTATATTATAGTAATAATATTAATAATAATAATAGCAGCTCACTTCTCAAAACGTGGAGTGCTCAGTCTCAAACTAGGGACCTTTGGGTTTTAAGGCAGCAGTACTTACCGCTGCACCATCCAAGAATACGTGTAAACAACCTGTCGATTGACATTTGAGCTTGAGTTTTTAACTCATTGACAGCCATATGTAAATCAAATGCTTTTTTTTCCCCTTTGTTTATATTCTTGAATAAAAGCCTATGTGTTTATTTGATAGTTGGACTAAAGTCTTCACACATTATATACTTCATGTCATTATTAGTATAACATGGAAAAAGGTTCTGCTTTAGGTATGTGTTCAGCATTTCTTGCATTTCCTTTCATCCTAAACTTACCCAGATATTTGTAGACACGGAACACACATGAAATGCATGTATTCCAAATAAGAATATACTGTATTATTTACCCTATACAACTCCAGATCTCACACGCAGATAAGGAGCCTTGGCTTGAACTGGGAGAAATTTTTGCCTGAGCTGAGCTCCGTCAAGGCGAAGGATGGGACAGTAGGCTGCTTGTTGCTTGTGCTGATCGACACATTTACAAAGCAAAAGACGCTGATGGACAGCTGCGAAGGGATTTAAGGTGGGCCAGGATTAAGAGTTTTTTTGTAGGCTTCAGGAATTCTAGTGTTAACACTGTCAGTAAATGAATTACCCTTTATAACTACAGCAGGGTATTATTAGAATATCTTGATATATAATACGCTACCGTGGCTGTCCGTTTGTCTGTCCAGGATTTTAAATCACCTGTACCTCACAAACCGTTTGACCTATTGAACTGAAATTTGGTACAAATATACTACGTGTCATTTACTATCCACTTTCAGGAGATTGTTGACCTCCAGGGTTATTCCTCTTTTTGTTTTAATTTTATTTTATTGTAGAATCAACTCTTGGCAACTGCCAGCAGGGCAGCCATGCGGCATATGCGTACGGGTTCTGTTCTCATCCCTACCATCTTCGCGGTCACTTCCTCTTACTCTTCATATCTTAAATTATTCTTGAGGCTGATTGAAGACTTAAGTGGCAGCTTAAGTGAAAAATGAAAGAAAACATACTAAGTAATTGCAACACAAACACTGACTTAATCAGTTTTAACGCAAAAAGATGCAGATGAAAGAAGAGAAGCAGCGGTCCACTAGGGTAAAGAAAAGAAGAGCTGTTCAGGAAGCAACAAGCGTATCAACCTTTGAGCAGATGAATGCTAAACATACAGAGAAAGAATATGAAAACTATGAATGCTCAAGTCATGTGTATTCACTGCACGTTATTGTGCAGTGCGCCGTTTCTGGCACTAAATAACTCAGTTGTGAACCTTTCCAGCGTGCACAGGAATTCCTCATTTCAAAAGCCTAAGAAGAAATATTCTGCAAAATCTGAAATTCAACCCTTAGGTTTTCAATCACGTTACAGAGTACTTTATTGAGAAAGCCAAATGTCCATGTGTTTAACCATCTAGATTTTATACTAATTATGTGAACAGAATTTGTACTCCACAAATACATGAGCCAAATAATACAAAGTATCTACTTTGGAACCCCATAATCCTGAGGCACCTAACAAAAGATTTCATGGGTTATACAGTCATAATCCTTTATCAAGTCTACAAGCACATGTAGACAAGAGACTCCTCATGTATCTATACAAGAACAATAAATTGGCTCACTGTTCCATGACCAGGATGGAATCTTCAGCGCTTCACCTGAATCCATGGTTCAGCTGTTTGAAGGCCATAGACTTTTTCAGGGAGTCTGACATGTGTTATCCCTCTTTAACTTAAACACATCCTTTTGTTCCTCTTAAAAATGGAGGCCACTACCACAGTATACCAGTCCCAAGGCACTGTCCCCACCTTCCACCCAGTTTAGCCAAAATCTCCTCTAGTGCTTTCATCATTTCTTACTGAAAATGCTTTTCCATCTCAGGGAAGGCACTGTATAATAGATATATAAAAAACAGCTAAGGGAATAGATATATAGATAGATAGGAAGGAAAGGCACTATATGATAGGCAGACAGGGAAGCTGCTATATAATAACAAAATTACTGTTATTACTATATAGATAGACAGGGAGTTCAGGCAGGCAGAGCGGCAAAGGTTAAAAAGAAAAAAAAAAAACATTTTCTCCCCAGTGGGGAATCGAACTCGGGTCTTGAAGCACAGCATGCCTGCTGTGCTCTGAGTCAGCAAATCTTACCAGTACACCTTAGAAGCTCTTGTGTCATTCTTGAACCTTTTGTGAAAGTGTTTATTTGATCTTTGGACTTCAGGCTTCATACATTATATAGTTTATGCCTACATTTTGTAACATTTATTACTAAAATATGAAAAACTTTCTGTTTTAACAATGTGTTTACACAGATTACTGTAGAAACGGAACACACATGAAATGCATGTGTTCCAAATAACGATCTATTATTTCCACTCTAAAGCTCCACTTCACTCCCAGATAATCAATCAAGACATGAGCTGGGAGAAGTTCGTGCACGTTCTAAGTCAGTGGGGGGATGGAATAGCCGGCTGCTTGCAGCTTGTCTTTATTGGCACATTTAGAGGACAAAGAATGCTGGTGGAGAGGTGTGAACGGATTTAAGGTGGGCTGGATCTACAAGTTTTTTTCGTAGGCTCTGGTAATTCTAGTGTTAATGATTGACACCAAAAAAGGCAATATCATCTGCAAAGTCCAAGCCCACAAGCTTCAGCCCATCATGTCATGGAAGTTGCTGTGAGGAACGGTGATCTCACAAACCCTTGGCACATGAAGAACTCTGAGATATCTTGGTCGGTGCAAACACAGCAGGTCGACTAAAGGTCAATTTTTGGAAAATGACTACAAATCGTTAAAGGATGCTGTATGAGGGTACAATGTTCCACAGTGTTCCTCAATGGATACTATTGAAAGCCTTAGTAAAATTGATTAAATTGATCAACAGCTTTTTCTGCAGCTCGATACTCCTTTCGATTAATTGTGAGCTGGACAAACATCTGCTGATAAAGCCAATAAATGCTAATGGCTACATTCAAGAACAAACATCACCAAAGTAACCTCTAACTAATTTATTCCAAACTTTTCTGAGAAGATAGAAAAGGGAAACCACAGACAAAAAGGAAACTAGGTGCCCTAGTGCTTAACCAAAGGCCATTTAAATGCTTAAACAGGGCATCATAAATTGATTGCCCTAACAAACTTTCATCTGCATCATTGAGAGGCTCTTCCACCTGGGTTCCACACTAATTAAGGAAATAGAAATTAGCAAGCTAAACTGTGCATGTTTCAGAGGGGTTGCTGTTGGAACAAATAAAATACCTCTATCTGTTTGTCTATCTAAACTGGTAGAATTAAAACACAAAAAAGAAAAATACAAAATAGTTAACAAAAAAGTAGGATACTCAATGAAAAATAAACTAAAATTAGTACAGTGGAACCTCGGTTCACCAAACCTTTGCCTCGGTTCACGCCCACACACTTGGTATACGAACAAGCCAGTTTCCCTTTCGGTTTGTACATGTTCAGTCTCTCCCTGTGCATTTCCTGTGCTGCGAGCGAGAGAGAGAGCAAGAGAGAGAGCGAGAGCGCACACACACACACAGGCAGCGCGTGAGAGAGCGCCAGACACACACACACAGAGGCAGCGTGCAGACACACACACACACACAGAGGCAGCGCGCAGACACACACACACACAGAGGCAGCACGCAGACACACACACACACAGAGGCAGCGCGCAAACACACACACACACACAAACACAGAGGCAGCGCCCAGACACACAGGCAGCGCAAGAGAGAGCTGGACGCATTAAGGTAGGAAGGCAGTTAAAGAATGCACTGGGCTTGATTTTGTTTTCACTTCTGTTTCCAGCGATTGGTTCGTAGCGTGCATTGTTGCAATATTATTTTTCTTGGTGGTTTATTAAATTACGGAATTTTTCAAATGTTCTTTTTTTCCCTGTACTTAAAACTCATTAAAAAAGTGCTTTTAGCCAGCGGTTGGTAGTGCTATAGCGCGAACTATTGTAGTGTTAGTTTTCTCTGTTGTTCAAGGTTTTCTCAGTGTTAGTCATTTAGTTTACTATTACACTGTGCATTCTATGGTTTAATTAACTATATTTGTGCTTAAAAGCTTAAAAAAATATATATTTACATACAGTTCGTATGGTCTGGAACGGATTCATTGTATTTACATATAATCCTATGGGGGAAATTGCTTCGGTTCACTACCAAATCGGTTTACGACCAGAGTTTTGGAACGAATTATGGCCGTGAACCGAGGTTCTACTGTACATTCAATTACATTACTAAAGGCAGCAAATAATTTACAAAGGAAAATGAAATACAGACAACATAAGAAAATTAAAGCCAGGGTCAGAGTGCTGGCAAAACCTTGGCATCAGCACCCACCTCTGATCTAGTGTATTAAATAAAACACAACTAGAAGAAATGTATAGCTACTAGTTTAGCTAATGCTTACAAAGTATGTCAATTGAAGTGAGCTATCAACTTGGGATATTCCTGTACTGGTAAGTATTTAGTAATAAGACTAATGTTCAGGTTTAGTGTTACTGCAGTAACACATGATACCAAATCAAATATATTAAATTCAATGGATGGGAATATTTATATTGTGTTATATTAGAAATAAAAAAAAACACAGATCAAAATACATTTAACCATTAATCTTCAGTAAAATGAAGCGAAGTTGGATAAATATGGGAGAAACTGCACCAGCTGCGCTTCCACTTGCCGCAACTCTTGTGTATCCATTGTCTGATGTCCTGTAATTGCCTTTCTGGCTCCTATCTTCATCCCCTTTCATGAATCTGGTGTGCAATGCTACTCAGGTTGTCTAATGTGACATCGGCTTAAGGTAGATGCTCTTGCTAAAGAAATGTAAAATGAGATTAAACTAAGTGGTTTCATGGTGGAAAAAGTGCAAAAACTGAACTCAAGAGCCGATAACTTAGTTGACTTGTGAATATTCAGTAAATGCAAATAAGAACAGTCTCTACCAAGGAATTTGCTGATGGTGACATCCCTTATCACCAGCTGCCTGTCTTTACTGAGAGAGCAGCAGGACTTGAATTCAGGGCCATTGGATCAAAGAAGAACTGTTGGTTCGGAAAGTGCACATTGAAAGATTTTACCAGTTTCTTACATGCTGCATTCCTTTGCAGAGTTGTGGCGGTATCTTTGCTGGTGTCCTCAAGATCTGACATGAGAGTTTTAACAATATATATCATATTGAGGGCTTGTGCTGTATTGTGAAGTTTGTGCTGCAATGAGGCATTCTTTACAACTTTTGTCCAACCTCTGACTAGGTATTTTGTATAATTTTACTGTTGGATTAATTCTGTTATTAGAGAAATTTGCACACATAATGAGTGACACATATCAAGTCCTCTGTTACTGTATTATCTACGTTATTGGGAAAACAGTTATGCTTCAGATATGATTCTTCTAATCTACATGGTGATGAAGACATGATAGATGATTGGAACACTACAGCTGAAGTCAGAAGGAAGAGAGCTAGGAAGGTGCTTGTTGTGATATCTGGACAAATGAAGGAAGACAAAAACTTGTTGGTGGAATGATGAAATATTGGAAAGCATAAAGAGTAAGAGGCTAGCGAAAACGAATTGGGATAACCCAAAAGATGATGAAAGCAGACTGGTATACAAAGAGATGTGTTGCAATGTGAAGAGAAAGGTGGCAAAGGCTAAGAAACAGGCGTATGTCAAACTATATGAGAAGCTGGACACAAAGGAATAAGCAGAAAAGCACAAAAGGGACTGAGTGGTGAAGGGCGTGCTGCAGGACAAAGTGATAAAGGATACAGTTGGAATTTTGCTGAAAAGAGGAGAGTGTGTCGAAAAGGAAGAAGGAGTACTTTGAAGGACTTGTGAATATAGAAAATGAGAGAGAGTGTAGTTTGGATGAAGAACAGATAGTAAATCACAAAATACCGAGGATCAGCAAGGCTGAAGTGAGGGAAGCTACAAAGAGAATGAAAAGTGGAAAAGTAGTTGGCCTAGACAATATACCAGTAGAGGAATGTAAATGTTTAGGTGAGATGGCAGTAGAGTTTTAAAGAGTTTAAAAAAAACTTTGAAAAGCAAGATGATGTCTGAGAAGTGGACAAGAAGTGTATTAGTACCAATTGTCAAGTATAAAGGAGATGTGCAGAGCTGCAGTTGTCATAGGGGGACATTTTGTACACTGAGTCATTCCATTTCTCTCTTAGGAAAAGAAACATGTCAATATTACATTTAAAACCCAGCAGATGAACAGGCAATAGGCACCCAATGTTGGCACTGGGGGGTAAGAAGTTAAAAGGCTGTTTGCAGATTGTAGGTATTTGCTGTCTTGCAAAGGAGTTGCCATTTTGAAGTTTATGGCTGGTTGAGATTTACAAACAATACCACGTGTGATAACAGAACTGCTGCTTCCTTGGAGGAGCCTGGATAATACAGTTACTGATTGTGTCAGGATTGTTTGTGTGAGTATTTGCTGTCTTGCAAAGGAGTCACCGCTTTGAAGTCTGGCCTTGGAGGATATCTGTATTTACCTGACTTGGAAATATTGGTTTCTAATCAGCGTATCTGTACTTATTCATGATTGGTAACAATTCCTTTTTTTAACTTGTGTTTTCATTAATTGTTAAACCCAGGAAATGCAGATGTACCATTGTTTAATCTGATTGTCCAGAACTGATAATGGCAGGGACTGAAGTAGATAAAAACTCCTGGCAGCAGAAGGAAGTGTTGGAGGGGGACAGTCCACTGAGAATATAGCCAAGACACTCGGACAGAGCACAGGGGCTCACAGGCTGACAAGGGTACGTGGCTGGCACGACGTGAGGCACAAGGACGGCAATACTTCCAGGGAGGAAGAGACAGCTCTACAAGGAGACGCCGGTTGTGGGTCCAGCGAGAGAGGGAAGCCGCATGAAAGGACCGAGCAAAGCTGGCAGACAAGAAATAAGGCGTGCCTAGGTCACAGCAACACAAGAAACCCAGGGTGGAAAAGAAGGAACAACGAAGAGACGCCAACTGGGATTCCACGATTTTGACAAAACTTCTCTTGGGAAACGAGTGTCCGGTGAACAGAGTGCATCCGTGGACAGCTGAACAATTAAGTGTTGGGGTAACACTAAGAACAAACTGGACTTTGCACCACTACAGGTTGTATCATCCAATTCTTGTTTTTAATGGACTTTTAGAGTGTGGACTGTGTGCTTTTCTTTCTAAAAAGAAATTTTCTTCATGATACTGTTAGATTTGGTTTATGTTCATTTATCTTTTTAATGTACTTATTATTGTCTGGTGTAATAGAAGTTACTGTTGCTTTTCCTTAAATTACTGTTGTGTCTTTCATTGTGTGTTTACTCACCGCCCAATTTAAAGAAACCTGTGTGCTATTATTGGTAAATTTCAGGAGTTCCCAGTCTCTTGATAAAACTGGGTGGCTTAGTCGGATATTTAAATGGTGTCTAAGTTAGATTACCTGTAAGTGTGACCTGACACCTGTCACATAATTTTGGCAGTAGTCGGCAGGATTGGGCTTGTGAGTAACATACTTGGAAGTACTAGGCATTTTTTTTAAATCAGTTTTTATTTAGTTATTGATTTTGTGGGGTAGTTTTACTGTATTTTTATTATCATCATGATGATGCCTATTTTTGCCGGTGCACCTTGGATTGCCAAGTTTAGTGGGGAAAAAGGTGATTTGAAATATGAGGAGTGGAAAGAACAGATGCAGGGGTTATTAGAAGCAGCTGAATATGGGGAGTCTCAAAAGGTCAGTATTGTGATGGGAGCATTGACTGGGGATGCCAAACGGGAAGTCAGTGTGTTGAGTGTGGAAGAAAGAGATAGGGTTACAAAGATTTTTCTTTTTTTAGATGGATTATATGGTGACCAAGTCCCGTTAGCTACTCTGATGTCCCAATTTTACAGTTGTGCACAAAGGACTAACGAACCTTTCAGGGCTTTTGTTCTTAGATTGAGGGAACTTCATTGCAGGTTACAACGGCGTAGCCCAGCCCAAGCCCCCTCCGATATACAGCTGCGAGATCAGCTGTTGTTGGGCCTTCAAGACAGTGGACTGCGACAAGCACTACGGACATTTGTGCGCCACAATACAGATAAAACATTTGGGGAAGTGCATCAAGAGGCCCTGCTGCTAGAAGGGGAATGTAATTATGTGGGACACAGGGAAGCAATTTGCGGAGCTATTGGTGAGTTCTCTGCAACTAACTCTCATTCACAGGCAGACTGGAGACTTGCATTCAAGGCAGAGATTCTAGGTGACCTGAAAACACAGATGAAGGAATGGACTCAGGAGCTGCTGATGGAACTGAGGCCAGCAGTTCCACAGGTTGATGCTGCCCAGCCACTAATACACTCTCAGCCAGATAGGAGGCCTCACACTAACAACCGTTATGCCTGGGATTCACAAGGTAGGCCCATTTGTAATAAGTGCCAACAAGCAGGTCATTTAGCGCGGAACTGTCTATCCTCTAGTGGGCGCCCTACTTTTGAACTTGTGAACCCTGCAGCTGTGGGCCAGATAGCAGGGTTGGACAGTGAAACCCGAAAGGCCATATCCCCTCTTATTGGTGAGTGTCCCGTGGTACACGTCACCATCGAAGGTAAAACATTAAATGGACTGTTAGACACTGGATCCCAGGTAACACTGATGAAAGAGAGTCTTTTCAAGTAGCATTTTACAGATACGATTGAAGTTGGGCAGGCCCCGTTTCTTCTAAACCTGAAAGCTGTCAATGGGTTGGATATCCCCTATACAGGCTACGCCACAATGGATTTTGAGGTGGCTACAGTGAAGTTACCTGCCAGAGGGGTTGTGATTGTACCAGATGAAGTCCAAACGAGCCCATTGCTGATTGGAATGAATGTGATCTCTGCTTGTTGGCATGCTGTTTTTCAGGCTTCAGATTCACCAGTTGTACTGTCTCAAGCAGCCCCCAGTACACAGGAAGCAGGGTCTAACAGCGCTGCTTTGTGTCGACGTGCTGAGGCACACCGGGAAAATGATGGATTCCGCAGATATGTACAACCAGCCTTCTGCCATCGTGTGAGGGTCCCTGCCAGAGGGGGTACCAGGGAAGAATGGGTGAAGGGACATCAGCAGAATCTATCAAATACAGGTCAAACGACTAAGGGGAAGATGGATAAGGCAGCACGACATAATAAAGCTCAGCATAAGGAAGCTCAGGCTATTCCATTGCTTCCTGGAGAAAGGGTATGGCTGAGAAATAGAGGTAGACAAGGACAGGGGAAGCGGACAGGTTGGTGGAACCAAGAACCCTATGTGGTGCTGGGCCAGGTAGGGGATTCTGGGGTGGTGTATAAGGTGAGGCCAGAAGGGGGTGGTAGAGAGAAAAATATGCACCGTAATGCTTTAAAGCCTTGTTGTTTGTCTCCACAAAGTAGCACAGCTACCCCAATGGCAGAACCATCTCCACATGGACTTCCTATATATGGGTTTTGGACAATGGGAAACCCAGCCTCTCGAGAAAATGGTGATGTCTCAGAGAGAGGAGCTGTGGAGTTGCGCAGATTGAGAAGGCAAAATTTGGGGAGACCCCCAGCCCGTTTCAGAGAATAAGAAGATTATACAGATTGTCCGGGACTGACAATGGTTAAGTCTGGGGGGATGTCATAGGGGGACATTTTGTACACTGAGTCATTCCATTTCTCTCTT
>JANRMT010049829.1:51851137-51934526 GCA_026402145.1 Polypterus bichir lapradei
TTAACACACTACTGCTCCGCTGCGAAGCGCGGGTATTTTGCTAGTATGTTTATATGTGTGTGTGTGTGTATATATATATATATATACACACATATATATATATATATGCCAGCAACACTCATGACAATGACAAAACAATTACATTGTCAATCATGTTACGTTATTATTAAAATGTTTCCTTTTCTTTTTACTTCTCCGCTGCCAAACGCGGGTATTTTTATATATATATATATATATATATATATATATAGATAGATAGATAGATATGACAACAACACTCATATCAATGACAAAACAATTACATTAACAATCATGTTACGTTATTTTTAAAATATTTCCTTTTCTTTTTCATAACTTCTTTAACACACTACTTCTCCGCTGCGAAGCGCGGGTATTCTGCTAGTATATTTATATACGAGATGTCCAAACTTGTCATGTGCTATTGCTACATATATTATCATGCATGTCAGAGACTGAATTATTTCAGCTGTCTATTTTAATATCACACCAATATAATAATAATACAAATTTAAAGTGACTAAATAGCAAGGTAACATATTTTCTGTCTATGATGTAGCTCAGCCTTTTCCACTAGTATTTTTTTGTTTTGATTTTATTGATCTTATTAAAATCAAATAACATTCCATACAAATAAGTCAAGTTTTACAAACATAGGTTCGATACAAATCAACCCCCACCCATGAGAAAGAGCTAGACCAGCAGAGTAAAACTTTAAGCTAGTAAAAATAAATAAACAGATCAATTAATAAATGAATAAAGATAGAGTTAATAAAGAGGGGGGAGAATCTGCTTCCTTAATTTAAATGCTTATTCTAAAATGTTATTGATTAGATCCTGCCAGGTTTTGAAAAAGTTTTATACATATCCTCTAACTGAGAATTTGATTTTATCCAGTTTCAAATCGTATATAACATCACTTACCCACTGACATAAAATAGGAGAGTTGGGATTCTTCCAGTTGAGCAAGATAAGTCTACGTGCCAACAGTGTAGTAAAGACAATTAAAGTTTGTTTGTCCTTCTCCACTTTAAGCCCATCTGGAAGTACACCAAACACAGCTGTCAATGGGTTAGGAGGGATTGTGTCTCCAAGGCTGTCTGAAAGGTATATAAAGATTTTGGTCCAGAATGATGTTAATTTGGTGCAGGCCCAAAACATATGGCCCAGTGAGGCTGGAACTTGTTTGCAACATTTGCAGGTTGGATCTTGCCCTGGAACATTTTGGACAATTTTAATTGAAACAGCTCGATATATAATTTGAGTTGAATAATTGTAGGCTTTGTGCATATGGAGCTCAAGTGAATTCTGTGCATTGCTACCTTCCACTCTTTTTCTGAAATGTTGAGTGAGAGATCCTTTTCCACTATACTCTTAGATCTTTGAAAGGGAGGGACTATAAAATGGTATTATTTATTATGGAGAAGCTGTCCAAGTCCTTATGACTGATAAATATTTTTTTCGGTTTAGAGGGAGGTGGGAGGTGAGGAAAACTGGGCAGGTTCTGTTTAACAAAGTTTCTAATTTGAAGGTAGTGAAAGAAATGTGTTGCTGGAAAGTTAAATTTGGAGTGTAATTGTTTGTAGGATGCAAAGACGTTGTCTATGTACAGATCTCTAAGTGATTTAATCCCAAATGTTTACCGGACATTAAAAACTATACGTTTGAGAGTGTGGAAAAAGGTGGTTCTCGTGCAGAGGTGCCACAGATAAAAGCTTCTCTATCTTAAAATACTTCCTACATTTGAAAAGCACAATTGGGTTGTTAGTATATTGGTGATGACTTGTATTTATTGGGGTACAAAACAATGAATATAAACAGGTACTGCAGGATTTTTATTTCTATTGCAGACCAAGCCTATGTATGTTCATCTATTTGTGTCCATGTCCAGGTTTTCTATATCTTGTTTATTTGCTGCCCAGTAATAAAACTGAAAGTTAGGTAGAGCCATGCCACCTGCTGCTTTTGTAGGGTTGCCATTTGGATATGTGGGTGTTTTGAATTCCAAATAAATGAGGTTATGGTTGAATCTAATCTTAAAAAATGATTTATTGATGTATATTGGAATGTTTTGAAATAAATAAAGAAGCTTAGGAAGAATATTCATCTTAACAATGTTAATTCTTCTAGCTAAAGTGAGATGAAGGTTTGACCATCTGTGCAAGTCTTGCTTAATTTTTTTCAAACAGACGGCAAAATTTTGTTGATAAAGAGCTTTATATTTACTTGTGATGTTTACCTCTAGGTATTTAAACTGATCTGCAATGATAAAAGGGAAGGTGTCCAATCTAATATTGTGTGCTTGAGAATTCACTGAAAGAGCACACTTTTATTCAAATTAATTCTGAGACCAGAAGTCTTCTGAAATGTTAGTGCTGTTAGGACTGCAGGCACAGTATTTTGTGGATCTGATATATACAGTACCATATCATTTGCATATAGAGAATTTTTCTGTTCAAGTCCTTCTCTGATAATCCCCTTTATCTCATAAGCGTTTCGACAGTGAACTGCCAGTGGCTCAATTGTGATTGCAAAAGCAGTGGTGACAATGGGCATCCTTGTCTGGTACCATGTTCTAGTTTAAAATAGTGTGAATTAATGTTGTTAATACAAACTGAAGCTTCTGGACTGGTAAAAGTAGTTTGATCCAAGACCAAACCCAAATTTCTCCAATGTAGTGATAAGGTAGTTCCAATCAACCATATCAAATGCTTTTTCCACATCCAACGATAATGTCATCTCCGGGGTGTTAGAATTTGTGGGTGAAAATATTACATTAAACAGGCGTCGAAGATTGGAAGCCAAGTGTCTGCCTTTAATAAATCCAGTTTCATCTTGTGATATTACTGAAGGAAGCACTTTCTCCATCCTTCTAGCTAGGACTTGAGAGTATCTTAACATATTTCAGAAGTGAAATTGGTTTGTATGATGCACATTGTAATAAGTCCTTATTTTGTTTAGGAAAGACAGTAATTAATGCTTGGTGAAAAATCTGAGGTAGAATGTCATTGTCACTAGCTTCCGTAAATGTTGCAAATAAAAGGGGAGCTAGCTGAGTTGGGAATTTTTTATAAAATTCTGCAAGGAAGCAATCAGGGCCTGCTGCATTCCCACACTGAAGTGAGTTTATAGCATCTAGTAATTCTGATACTAGATGCTAGGGGTGTATCCAATTCCTCTGCACTGAGAGTATCTATTTGTGATATCTGTAATGTATCCAGAAATGCATTAGATTGTGTCTTGTCTTCTTTAAACAACGTAGAATATATATAGTACTCTCTAAATGTCCGCGTTATATTTTTATGGTCAATGATTTTTATCTCTGTTTGTGTTAGTGATTCCTGGGATTGAATTTTGAACTTCTTGCTTGTGGATTTGTTGAGCTATGATCTTATTAGCTCTCTCTCCATGTTCATAGTAGTGATGTCTAGATTTAAAAATTAGTTGTTCAGTTTCTTTAGCTGTTAATAGGTTGAGTTCTAAATGCAGAGCCTGCCT
Source organism: Polypterus bichir lapradei (assembly GCA_026402145.1). Taxonomy (NCBI): domain Eukaryota; kingdom Metazoa; phylum Chordata; class Cladistia; order Polypteriformes; family Polypteridae; genus Polypterus; species Polypterus bichir. The sequence continues at coordinate 51,854,654 of JANRMT010049829.1, forward strand.
TTTCCTATGAAGTGCTTCACTTGGACACCTGGCCTGATCTTGATCTATTCTTGTAATTTCACTGATTAGCTCTGATACCTTCTTGGTGGCTCAAGCATCTGATCAGGATGCCTCCTGGACGCCTCCCTGGCGAGGTGTTCCGGGCACGTCCAACCGGGAGGAGGCCCCGGGGAAAACCCAGGACACGCTGGAGGGACTATGTCCCCCGGCTGGCCTGGGAACACCTCGGGATTCCCCCGGAAGAGCTTGAAGAAGTGACCAGGGAGAGGGAAGTCTGGGCATCTCTGCTCAAGCTGCTGCCCCAACGACCAACCTCGAATAAGCGGAAGAGGATGGAAAGATATGAGATAATCTGTCCTCTTAAGAAAGCCTTAAGGGTTTCCCAGAGTATTCCTGCAGAAACATCTGAGAATGTATTTGTCTCTAAGAAAGAAAAAAAATTATTTGTTTTATAAATTCTGTACAGATCTCCTCTGCTAATAAAAGTGGGTTAAGACGCCATCTGAGAGATGAGTATGTGGGGCATAGAGATTTTAGCTCCATGATCAGAGGAGTGGGGGTCAGAGACAACAATAGCGTCGTACTTACAAGAAATTGTTATCTACAAAGAAATAATCAATTCTTGAGTAGCAATGATGCACTGGTGAATAGAAGAAATATGCTCTTGAGTTTGGGTTTAGAAACCTCCATGAGTCTGATAAATTGGTCAGTTACAAACTGTGTAATTGTCTTTGCAGTGTTAGACGTCATTGCCCCTGCCGCTGGAGGCCTACCTAGATCTGGATTTAAAGCACAACTAAAGTCCCCAGCTATTATACTTTTATGAGTGTTCACATTGGGAATGGATGCAAATACATTAAGGATGAAGTCTCTATCAACAACATTAGGTGCATAAATATTTATCAAAATCACTTTACAGTTAAATAAATGACCCATTACAATCACATATCTCTCTTCAGGATCAGATATTACATTTGGTACTGCAAATGAGACTGCTCTATGTATAAGAATTCCCACACCTCTAGTTTTCTTTGTAAAGCTGGAATGGAATATTTGGATAGCCCAGTCTCTGTGCAGCCGAAACTGATCCTTACTTAATGAGTGGGTCTCCTGTAAAAATACTATTTTAATGTTTAGACCTGTTAAGTGAGAGAAAACTTTTTCTCTCTTTAATTTGTGATTCAGGCCTTTAACATTCCAGCTCACAAATTTAACTGTCCGGTCATGGATACATTGCTTCTGAGCTTTTGTTGTCATTTTGTAGTCTCAGCTGAAAATAAGACAGCTTTGACCTTAATTTCCATTATTACCATGAAGCCTATTGTTACGTTGGCACTTATTGTAAGGATTAAAATGATGGCTTGCTCTCTCTAACCCACCATTTTGCCTCCCCACATGATGCTGGACCACACTTCAGAAAGTCCCAGTCCTCTGACATACCTAGAGACAGACACATCCAAAACAAAACAAGCCAAACCCCCCAGCAGTGGCATATGAGGATTGAAATTGACAATACAGTCCAAATACTATAAGCAGTGGTGTATGGCCAGCCGTTCATCCCAGCCAATACCCCCAAGCCGCCAGGTGGAGCCCTCCCTGTAGTATGGAGGTCCCACCGAAGAAAAGCAGGGCATCATGGACATTGGAGTTTTTATACACAGCCCTGCTGGATACCATGGGGACCACTAGGAGACACGGCAGGGAGGAACGATGGGTATTTGCCTTACACCCCGGAAGTACATCCGATTCACATGGACAAGGGGAATGACGTGCTTCCGGGGTGAAGAAAAGGACTTTTGATCTGACCCAGAAGTGATAGAAGATCACATGGACTGGGGATTGGAACAATTCCGTGTCAGGGACTATAAAAGGATTGTGGGAGCTCCCAGACGGCGAGCTGAGCTGGGTGGAAGGGTGGCAACGCGTCTGGGAGTGGAGGATTATGATTATTGAGTATTATTGTGATTTGTTTATGAATATAGTGGAGGAGAGGGTGCTTTGTGCACTGTGGCATTTAAATAAAGTCAACTTGTGGACTTTTATCTGGTGTCTGGCGATTTGGACAAGGGTTCAAGGGAGTGAAAGTGCCCCCTATCTGTGGAAGTGGCGTAGTCGGCAGGATACTCCAGCGTCTATTGCGGAGGACCTGTATCAAAAAATTTCTGTGGGCAGAGAACCCCGAGAAGACGACGTCCAGACATACAGCAACATCGCCAGAAAACCCGTTTTCCAGGACTGTAATGGGGAAAAAAAAAGGCAAGCAGAATGGCAGCGTCAGCGGAGGTACCAGGCTCGTCACAGAGGACGCTTGGGATGAGCTGAAGAGCGGCTGCACGAGTCGGGAAGGGCCTTCGGAGAAGAACGACTACCAAGAGGTATGTGCTAGGGATTCTGTGAATAACATCTTTAAAATGTTAGGATGAACAGCCGGCCATACACCACAGTATTCCTCTCCCAGCGACGAATTATGATTCGGAGCAGCCTGCCCCGCGAGGGAAGTCTTTCTCCAAGAGGACTTGGAGCCTTGACTAATCCTTGTATCTTGATCCCTGGAGAATCTAGGGGAATATTAGTCCAATTCGACAGCTTGTCCCCCTCTCTCCAAGGACAGTTTCGCCAAATGTGGCCCAGCCTTCGGCATCCGTAGCACTGCCTACATCCTCCTGTTATTCCCCCCCTGCGGGACTGAAAACACTTGGGAAACGTTAGGTCCGCCCCTTTTCTTGCTGGGAAAGAAACCCCCGCTGCCTAACGGTTCTCTCTCGCCTTTTCCTTTCTTGTCAGGAGACTCTTTTTCTTCTTCCTCCATAGAGGTAAAGATGCTTGCCTTGAATGTACACTTTGAAATTGGCAGAATACAAGAGGCTGTATCTGATCTTGGCTTTCTGTAAGCGCTGTTTAATGTTGTAAAAAAGTAGCACATTTAGCAGCTGTTGAGGGTAAGAAATCAGTGAAAATATGAATGTGGTATTTTCAAATATAATCTCTTGTTTCTATTTAAGAAGTAACAGTACATGTAATTTAGATTGTAATTTTTTGAAACACACAATAAGAGACCTAGGTTTAGAGGTATTTGATCCCCATATACAGTAAACTGCTGCTATTTTGGTGTCTGATTTTAAGTCCTCTCCAATTATTTTAGAGAATAGTTCAGCTACAAATTTCACTGGGTTTGGACTTTCACCAATTCTCTGGGAGACCTTCAATTCTAATAATACTCCTTTTGCATCCATCTTCCAGTGCAGGAAGTCTGTCTGTCAGAGGTAGATGCCAGATGTTCGGCTGTTTCAATTTGAGTCATGAACATTTGCTTAACGTCTTCCAACTGAGCGCCAAGTGCTCTAAGTTTATTCTCAAACTTAGATGCATTTCCTGAATTTTTCCTCAATTTTTTCTAGCATACCTTTAAAGGCTGCCACAAAGAGATTATTTACACATTTCTCCTGGTCTTTAATATCCTGCAGCAGCTTCTCATTTGTCTCGTGTATGTCCTTTATTTCTTTTCTTATATCATTTATATCACTTTCCCTTATATCTTTTATTTCCTACTTTATATCATTTATTTCCTACGTTATATCTTTCTTTAAATCTTTCTTGAGCTCCATTATGTATTGAGCGGTGGCCATTGCAGTGATCATTACCTTCAGTTCGGACAGATCGTTTTGGTCTTCGTGCTTCGCGGGTGATGTGGCAAGCCCAGTTAAAGTCAATGCTCCGGGCTCATAAGGAGTAGATGAGAACACGGAAGGCAATGCCATTTTCAGTTTTAATGAATCTTCTGGAATTGATGAGCTACCGTGACCTGAATCTCTTGCACATTCGCTCCCACTTTCGCTCTTGGCTGGATACGATGCAGCGGCCCCAGCTCCCAGGGAATCTGTCCTTTCACCTGCCTGTTCCAGGTCAGTCTCTGTAAGGCAGTACCTTGAAGTACTTGGACTTGATGCCTGTCTAAGCTTGGATGTAGCTTTAGATTTTTCCGTTTCTTTCCGAGCCCCTTTCCTGTCGCTCATGTTTACATATGCTTGCATATACTGTAATAGTACCTCCTCAGGTTGGGTAAATACAGGATACCTGGGGAAAATAAAAAAAATAAGAGAAAAAATAGCACACCTGCAAACGTTCCGCTTCAGACGTCCATCTCCCGTAACGGACAAGACCAACTAATCTAGTATTTCTTTCAAATATAAGAAACAATGCAGAACCACTACCAGCTTAGTTTTGAAATTACTTCTTTTGGTAAGTGTATATATGTGCAATATAACAAAAATGTAACAGGTGAAAGTACCAACCCCCGCCTCAACCCCAACCCAGGTCATGCAGCTCATCATTATTTCAGTTAGGTGAAAAACCTACTGTATATGAAATAATCTGGTTTTTTTTTTTAAAAAAAAAAACAATATTGGAAGGAGGTACGCTCAAATTGTTTTCACAGACATGACAGACACAACAATATATTAAAACATGAAAATAAATAATTGCTTTCATTGCCTTATGCTGTCAGACATCCAAGAATTTACAATGGCTAAAGTGAGAAGGACTGACCAAATATAAGGCACCATTGTTGGGGGTAGCATGATTTGATTATCCATCCGTTTAGTTTCAAACAGATACTCTGTACACTTTAGAACAGAACACACCTGGGGCCTCATGCATAATGTCGTGTGTAAATTTCACATTAAAACATGGCGTACAGATAAAAGCAGAAATGTGCGTACACACAAAAAAATCCAGATGCATAAATCTGTGCATACGCCAACTTCCACGTTCTTGCGCTCCACAAATCCCGGTCAGTGTGAAAAGTAACACTCGTGCATGTGCCTGTTGCTCCACCCTGACTCCTTCCAGAAATATACCTCTTTGAATATGCAAATCAATATAAATAACCCTTTATGTTTTGTGTTCTGTGAAAAGACAATGGCAAAAGCACTGGGAAAAAGAAGAATTTCTGCAATTACCAAGTAGAGGCAAGGAAAAACATACTATTTGTTGGTTTAAGCAGTGATATAAACAACAAAAGGAAGTTGATCGAGTGACAGAGTGGGGGAGAAACTTGAAAATTCATGTTCAGAAAGTTGCACAGTGCCCGAAATGAATAAGAAGTGGTCAGATATCAAAGTCACTGTGAAAAGACGAGCCCACCGCCTGAGAGTCCTATGGAAGCGCAGATAAAAAGAAAAAAACAGGGACACAGTTTGAAAAAAGGTTGAAATTTCCACTTTAATCACATAGATTATTTTGTCATTAAAGTAGAACATCAGAAACTTCATCACAAAATTGTTTAATAGTTTCTCAAATCCTATTGTAGCTAAAGTATCATGCTAAATGCTTCATATTCTTTGTACACTTACATGTGTAAATCAGCACGTGCTTCTTAACACTAGAATTACCAGAGCCTACAAAAAACTCGTAGATCTGTCCCACCTCAAATTGCCTCTTAAAACCGTTCTCACCTCTCCACCAGCATCTTTTGTAATCTAAATGTGCTGATAAAGAAAAGCTGCAAGTAGCTGGCTATGCCATCCCCCAACCGACTTAGAACGTGCACAAACTTCTCCCAGCTCATGCCTTGATTGATTATCTGGGAATGAAGTGGAGTTTTAGAGTGGAAATAATAGATCGTTATTTGGAATACATGCATTTCACGTGTGTTCCGTTTCTACAGTAATCCGTGTTATCACATTTTTAAAACAGAAACATTTTTCATATTGTAGTAGTAAATGACAAAATGTAGGCATAAACTATATAATGTATGAAGTCTGAAGTCCAAATATCAAAGAAATACTTTTACAAAATGTACAAATATAACAGAACAAGACTCAAGACTCCGCACGACTCAATTTTGAGAAGTAAACTGCTCATATTCTTACTATTTTAGAATAAAAACATACATTTGATTTCAGTGTGTAACAGCCGGTGTAATTTATGATACTTGTAAAGGTTAGCTTTTTTTTTTTTTATTCACTTTTCATTCTCTCAGTCATGTTCAGGATCTTTTCCTACCCCCCCTCCCCCCCATCTGACACTGCTGTTTTCACATAAAGATGCGCTATAGCTCTGCAGTGTACTTGTGACTGCATTCTCATACCAATGCTTGCGAACTGAAGTGCCTGCGTGCACTTTTCGTAGCATTACACGTCTATTTTTTGAGCATGCCCGTGTCGCTCAAACACAGGAACATATGTTGGTGTACAAGTATAACAAAACAAGTGTACGTTTATTCAAGACTATATCCGAAGAAAAAATAAAGCAAGTTACAGTAGGCGGTTGATACGACAGCTTGCGTGGTGCAATGCTAAGAACTGCTGATTTCTGATCCGTACTATATAAAATCATCACATTCAAATATTAATAGTTCCCAGACACCCTTCCTACATTTACGACATGTGTACTTGTTGCAGTGTACACACCTCTCTGTGCTATGGTTCCCATTACACTGAATTAGCACCTGACACTGTACTTTCTTCCCTACATAAATAACATTCGAGCTATAGCGCGTCTCCAAATAAATAACATTCGAGCTATAGCGTGTCTCCAAATAAATCACGTCTTTATGTGAAAACAGCAGTGTCAGATGGGGAGGAAGGGATCGTGAACGTGACGGAGAGAATGGAACCGAATTTAAAAAAAAAAAAGCTAACCTTTACAATTATCATTCATTTACACTGGCTCTTACAGACTGACTGAAATCAAACGTATGTTTTTATTCTAAAATAGTACAGTACATGCAATATTATTTGAAAACGAACAGTGTCAGATCGGGTTTGAATACACGCTGACGCTGTTACAGAAGGCATCAGCTTATTCAGTGCAGCAGTTTCAAAGCACAGTACATGCAATATTATTTGAAAACGAACAGCATCAGATCGGGCACATATTCAAACCCGATCTGATGCTGTTCGTTTTCAAATAATATTGTATTAGTGCGATGATGTTTTTACATTTATTGTCTCTTTCATTCATGTTGCGGTTTGTAATCAGTGACCGCGTGTTTTTTTCCCCGATCTTGCCAGTTCGTGCATGTTGCTGTATGGTGGTGTTTCTTTTGTACTCCAGGACATGCAGAGGACAGAATAGTACAGAGCAGTAAGTTCAGCGCTATATGCAATCAGACAGACAGACAGGCAGAGAAGGCACTAGATATATAAATAAACAGGGAAGGCACTGTATAATAGATATATAAAAAAACAGCTAAGGGGATAGATATATAGATAGATAGGAAGGAAAGGTATTATGATAGGCAGATGGGGAAGCTCCTATATAATAATAAAATTACTGCTATTACTATATAGATAGACAGGGAGTTCAGGCAGGCAGAACGGTGAAGGTTAAAAAAAAAAAAATTTCTCCCCAGCGGAGAATCAAACTCAGGTCTCTTGAGGTACAGCAAGTCTGCTGTGCTCCAAGTGACAAAATCTTACCAGTACGCCACAGAAGCTGTTATAACATTCTTGAACCTTTTATGAAAGTGTTTATTTGATCTTTGGCCTTCAGGCTTCACACATTTTATAGTTTATGCCTACATTTTGTAACATTTATTACTAAAATATGAAAAAGTTTCTGTTTTAACAATGTGTTTACACAGATTACTGTAGAAACGGAACACACATGAAATGCATGTGTTCCAAATAACAATCTATTATTTCCACTCTAAAACTCCACTTCACTCCCAGATAATCAATCGAGGCATGAGCTGGGAGAAGTTCGTGCATGTTCTAAGTCGGTGGGGGGATGGAATAGCCGGCTTCTTGCAGTTTGTTTTTATCGGCACATTTACAGGACAAAGGAGGCTGGCGGAGAGGTGAGAACGGTTTTAAGAAGCAATTTAAGGTGGGACGGATCTACGAGTTTTTTCGTAGACTCTGGTAATTCTAGTGTTAAACGGGCTTTCTCTTACGTCGGCAGGACACAGAATACATTACATTTATGATGTTACAGCTTCTCTGAACAATTTAAATACTAAGATGTATATTTGATATCATTCTCGTGATGACAGAAATTAAAGCATGTATAAAACATTGAGGCATGTTGGTGCAGTGGTAGCGACGAGCTGGCGCCCCTTCCAGAGATTGTTCCTGCCTCTTGCAAGATGCTTGCTGCCCCATGCACGACCCTCAATAAAATAATTTATTGCAGCAGTACTGTCTCTTTCAAACGTACTAACCCCCGATTCTTGCCCTTCCTTTTCTTTCTCCAAATAACCAGTCGCCAAACAATCATCTCTTTAATAAACGTGAAGCCATCTGTAAGCTTAGAACGCCGGTTCTTCTAAACTTTTAAGGAACACTGAAATATCTTCGTAGTACATTTTTAATTATTCCATCCATTTATCCATCTAGGGTTGAACCAGCCCTAGCAAGTATACAGCGTCAGGCAGGAACAATCCCTGAATGGGGCGCCAGCTCATCGCTGACGCTGCGCCACAGAGTCTTCACATATTTAATCATTAACAAATATACATTATTTAAATGAAATTTAACTCTTTTAGGGTGGATGTTGACTTTTGTCTACAGGAGGGGTTGAGTGCACATGTCGACAAAAGTCGACATCCAGGGGTAGAGGGCGACAATCAGCAGTTAATGGTGACAAAACTCACTGTCACGTCACAGGCATTTCCTCTCTGCTTGGAGGAATGTTAGACTCATTGACTCGGCATCTAATCCTTGAGTGTGCGTGAGTTACGAAATGTAAACAAATGTAAACAAAGGCAAGATGGCATCGACATCTCAACGAGGGAGCGAAGCGAGTGCAGAAAAGTAAATACTCAGCAGACGATGTTTTGCACATTATCACTGAGTCAGACTATGATTTTTCAGAATCTGATTTTGTTGACAGTGATCAGGAGATCAAGCAGGAGAGTGAGGAGCCGGCATCAGCTGATCAGACAACAGCCAATGCCGCCCCAGCTGATCGGCTGCCAGCTGAGCGCATTCGCACAGCCAACGCACTTACGGAAAGGTAAGCGTGGGAGGAATACCCAGACATTGATCAGTGGGAGCCAAACTGGCTACTGGACTTCACAAGACGGCACGGCTTGCTGTTGGACACAAAAGATTACCAGCCGCTGAACTACTTCAATCTGTTTTTTCCTGAGGCTGCTTTTCAGCTACTGTCAGACGAGACAAACTGGTATACAGAGCATGTTTTTGAATTGTGGGCTGCGCTTGCACCACATTCTCGTTTTTCAAACTGGAAACCCACAACAAAAGAGAAGATGAAGGGCTTTGTGGCATTACAAATAGAGATGGGACTAGACTGGTGATATAACTTCAGGGAGCATTGGTCCAAATGTGCTTTATCCCCTGGTGGCTGTGGACAGGTTATGCCTCATGATAGGTACGTGCTCCTACAAAGTTTTATTCACTTCTGTGATAACCAAAGGGTGAGCCAGGTTATAACCCCATGTATAAAGTTCAGCCCCTGCTTGATATTGTGGAACTAACATATAAACAATTTTATCAGCTTGGCCATGATTTGTCTGTGGATGAATCTATATATATAATTCACTAAGAGCACGTAAGACAGTGTGCGTAAGACAGAGAGCCACGCCTGCCAACTCACAGAGCTCCGCCCACCAACTCTAAGACCATTAGATACGCACGACAGAGTCCCGCCCGCCAACTTTAACCCTCCTCTTGCATCATGGGATACACACGACAGAGCCCCGCCTGCCAACTCTAACTCTCCTGCCATGTCCACCCTCGCTCTCGAGGCATGCATACTGCCTGCTCATGTGCACGCACGGAACACCTCACCAAACACAGCCTCAGTCATGTTCGTCTCTGCTACAGTCCATATGAACCTTGGAGCCACGTTGACTTTTCATTGTTTTTTTCGATACCGGCTGCTTTTCTATATATATAATTGACCAAGTCACCCGACCATGGGGTACGCACGACAGAGTCCCGCCCATCCACTCTAACCCTCCTCTCGCGTCATAGGGAACGCACGACAAAGCCCTGCCCGCCCACTCTAACCCTCCTCTCGCATTATGGGGAATGCATGACAGAGCCCTGCCCGCCATCTCTAATCCTCCTTCAGCATCCACCGTCGCTCTCAAGGCTAAAGAGAAGGCTAAATCAAACAGCAATAATTAGCAAACAAACAAAGATAACTGGCAGTAACAGTGCAAAATTCACAATTGGTATGCCAGTTTGAAAAGATCAGTTTTGAGGGTAGTTTTAAAATGTGTTATTGAATCGAGCCAATGTATATTAGAGAGAAGAGAATTCCCGAGTTGAGGAGCACTATGAGAGACTCTCGGGCTCCAATAGCACAGAGTTTGATGTGTGGTACAGAAAGTACAGCTACAGATGAGAATCTGAGTGAGCGAGAGGTAGTTAACAGGGAGCCAGTGAAGTTGAGAGAGAATAGGTGTAGTATGTTCAGTGGATTTAGAACAGCAGGTTATTATCCTGGCAGCAGAATTTTGAATAAATTGTAAGCGATGGATACATTTTTGTGGGATGACAGATAGAATAGCATTACAGTAATCTATACATGAGGTGACTCGGGCATTAACCAATACTTTAGTACTGTGTTGCGTAAGAACAGAATGAAGTCTAGAACTGTTTCAGAGATGGAAGAAAGCAGTCCAAGAAATGTTACTTATATGGGAGGAATTATTTAATAAAAATAATAATAATAATAATAATAATTATTATTATTATTTAATAATTGCCATTATTATTGTATAAATGGATATAAATAATTGCATGTAAACGATTCGCCAAAATCTGTTGTATGTAAACTATACTGTTTAAAATGTTATTGTTTTTTCATCAGAAAACCCAGTTTCCATGTCTACCTGTGTTAGTTTAAATGGCACTTTTACCACTCACAATAGTGCGGACGCGCTGACTTATCGTGTCGACTGGGCAACACAGTGAATGCAGCGTCTATCTATATACAGTATGTCTATGTTTTCCTTAGCCTGCTACAGGAAGGTACTCTCTCGACCATTGGCATTGGTTTCGCTCCTTGCTATTTTCGTTATACTGTGACGGTGGTTTCCTAAGCCTTTGTTATACTGAATTCCTTTCTCACCGTTTTCCGTTCCTATTCTTACACCGCCGTATGCTACGGCGGGCTTCAGCTAGTCTATTATAAAATACAAGGGACGCCTTTTTTTCCGCCAATATATGCCAGACAAGCCCACAAAGTATGGCATAAAGGATTTTGTACTGGCAGAAGCAAACACTGGTTTCTGCCTGAAAGTAATTACATATACAGGAAAGTATTCCTTTCAAAGAGAGAACTGTCCCTTGACAAGTCAGGTTGTGCTGGAGCTGCTTCAGGGCTATGAATATTTGGGTCATGTTGTGTACATGGACAATTTTTATACGTCACCAGAATTGTTCATGGAGCTACAGAGCAGGGGAATTGGAGCTTCTGGCACAGTGAGGGTGAACAGGAGACACATGCCTTTATAGTTGAAGCCAGACAGGCTGAAGATGAAAAGAGGTGACAATCCGGTTTTCATGCGGGCGGATAACTTGGTGGCACTGGCATGGCACAATGTCAAACAGGTGACTTGTCTCTCTACCGTACACACTAACAATATATGTGAGAAAGTTATTTGTCAAAAGGGAAACCCAGAAGGTAGGAAGCTGGACAAGCCAGTTGCACTTGAGGAGTACAACTGTAAAATGGCTGGAGTTGATCGACTGGATCAGATGCTGGGGTCATACGCTTACGGCCATAAGTCCACCAAGTGGCACCACACTGTGTAACATCGCATGTGTGAGATTGCACTTACAAATGCCTATATATTGTTAAAGCAGGCAAACAGCAACAGCACTATGACTGCGGCAGATTTTCACAAGAAAGTGGTTGATAGCTTGCTGGCAGAGTATGTTGCAGTGCCTTTGGCAAAGCGAGGAAGGCCATCACAAAGAGCAGTGCCAGATAGGCTGACTAAGCACCACTTTCCCGCAACATATGAGGACAAAAAATACAAACCTGACTGTGTTGTGTGCAGCAACAGACAATTGAAAAGGAGGCACCAGTGCAACACATATTGAAAGAAGTCCAATGTGGCAATGCATGCAATTGACTGCTTTGAGCAATATCATACTTTGCAGGACTTTGCTTTGTAACATGTACAGTATGTGAAATCAAAGTATGTGAAATTATATAGTATGCAGGCTCATACAACATGCAAGACAGTAAAATTTGTGAAAAATAAATATTTTTTGTTGATTTGATATGTTAAACCATTGCTTTGTGTTCTTTTTTTAAAAAAAGTTAGTTTTCAGAAAAATATTCAGCCCTGGGAGAAAAGAAAAATTAGCCCTAAAAGAGTTCAAATGTATCTGTATAATGTAATACATATACTTTAATGCATTTCATCATTAAAATTATATCAAGAGCTCCACAAAGATAGCACCTGGAAATCTAAATCGACTTAGAAGCCAGTCGTCATCATTTGTAAATATGCTCTCTCAAATGAATTGAATTCCTTTATTGTTATTGTATGGTGCAATGAGATTTAATATGGAACTCCTCCATAAATTTATTTTCCTATAAAATGGTAAAATAACAGTAATAATAATAATAATAATAGGATAAAAAACAGTGAAAACTATACAATATGAAAGCATAAGTGGCTCTGGTTGTGCAATATTACAACTGTAATACAAATTTACAGTGAGGTAATTGTACTTATAAGTACAAACATTTCTACCTGGAGCACTTGATGAACTGATTGAGTGCATTTATAGCTCTTGGGATGAAAGTGTTTCTGAACGGCGTGATCCGTAAGGGAAAGGCTCTGAAGCGTTTGCCGAGGCAGCGTGTGCTAGAAGCTCAATACCGATATTTCTCCCTGCTCTTGACACAATCTGCGGTAGAGCTTTCCGATCAGCTGCTGTAGAGCTGTCATTCCACACTCAGATACAGTGGGTTAAATACTCTGAGTGGTGCACTTAGAGTAACAACACTAAAGCAGCTATAGTATTTGGAATAGTTTGGCCAGCTTGTGGACAATTATATGGTTATGGGTTGATTACAATAAAGATGCCTTAAACTAATAAACGATATGCGGTTAATTTCAGTGTATTTAATGAAGCCGTGTCAGGGATGTGAATCTAAAAAATAAATGGAAACCACACAGGAACAGTAGCACTGCTTTGTCGCTGGGTGCCGCCAGTTTGCAGAACCGAACGGAGAACTTGCATACGCAAGGGATTGACCTGTCATTAAAATGTGCGTGGCTTTACACCAAGTTTTATTTTTTACACATCGCGATGTGAGTGTGGAAACAGGCGTATGCAAAATTTTCGTGCGTACGCACCATTTATACATGAGGCCCCTGGTGATGAACAGTTGTTACCTAGTGTAATGTTGATTCCATTTCAGTCAGTACATGTTAAACAAATCTGAAAAGTCCGGCTTTAAATTTTATATAGCAGCTGATGTAAATAAACATATGCAAAATGCTATTCTGTATTTGAGCAAGATCTCAAATGTTGGGAAAGGTCTTTCTGAGACTGCTGTGATGTCAGAAGGATGTGTCACCACTGGCAATATTTTCACAACACTTTCCACATTAAACAATTTTCTTACCAAAAATACTTCTTGGCACTGTGGCCTGACTGGAGACTGGAGCTACCACCCTACTGTGAAAAGCGAAATGAGAAATGGTCAAGGCAATAGTTACTGAGAATATGTAGAAGCAGTGCCCAAATGGGAGATGCAAATACAAATGAGAGGTGCATAAAGTTCCACCATTACAGTATGTATGCAGAGCTGTTCACAAAAGACATTAGAAATCTGCTCATGGTGACTGATTTGTGATTAGCCAACTTATCACTTACATACATAGATAGCTCTAAATTATAAATAATATTTACACAGAAAAACATTAGTTTCTACTTCATTTGTTATTTTATGTAACCAGCAGAAGGAAAAGTGTTGCTTTCCTTTTCATACCTGAATGCTGAAGCATTTTAATACCTAGCAGCAGAGTAACCTCTAGGAACTCCTCAAAGTCATTCTGGTAGGAGTTGTAACAGGTGGCGGGGAAAAGGGGTGTATAGGCAACTTTGGTTAGACTGCTGTCCCAGCGACCAGGACCCAGATAAGCAGCAGAAGATGGATGGACTGAAAACATGAAATATGAAAACATATGCATACATTTTAAATGAAAATATATTCAAACAAGAAGATTTGAAGAACTTCTTTATTTATATGTACACTAAATCTGTTATTTTTGATGGGCAGTGCAAAACGTATGCATTATCACTATGGTGAGTTCAAAAAGGACTTACATGCCACTTATAAATTAAATAATTCCAAGATAAAATTAAATAAACTTGAGGAAGGTATGCACACACTGGGTTTCGAGTTAAAAAAAAAGCACTAAATCCACTATGTGGGTTTATTTATTTTGTGCTTTAATGTTTTATTTCCTAATGCTTTACTTTAACAAAAATTATATCTTTAGGAAAGAGGGTTATTTTCAGTTACAAGTTTGTCACCGAGTTCTTTGAATGCAGCTATTTAAAAAAGTCAATTGCATATCCGTATTGTTAGTAGAAAAGTTTGTGTTTCTACAGAGTGGTAAAGTAATTCAAGCTCACACTAAAATTACTGATACTGATTTGTTTTTATTTTTATTAAATGTAATTTTGACTTTAAACTTCAATTAAAAAGTAGAAACCACAGTCTGCTAAAACTGCAGCAAATGGAAACAGGAATGTTTTACAGTTGCTCCAGCAATTCTTCCATTAGCAATACAAATAACAATGATATAGCCAATAATAAAAAAAAAAAGTCTTTATAAATCAGAGAAACAAGGAACAAAAAAATTCTAGCAGAGAAGTTGCTCTAATAATACAGAGACACCGGTCAAATTTTGGCAAATTTGCATAGATGTCTAAAACAATTATTTTATTATACGGTAACACAATTTCAATTTTTGGTAATTGTATCCTGGTAAAGAGCAGTGTGAAATTTTGTATTTATATAAGACATTTAAAGGTCATACCTTTAAGCTGTAACAATTGTAGCATGTATCCTTGTATCAATCCCAAACTCAAAATCATGATAAGGAGGCCAAGCAATCAAAGATGAATAAACATTAAACCTAGTTAAATTAAAATAAACAAATAAATAAATCAGATATTTAAACATTTAGCATAGATAGAGAGAGAAAGCGAGAGAGAGAGAGAGAGAGAGACAGAATACAAGTAATTTAGGCCTGGATGCTTAGTAATATTGAATCGTAGTGCAAGATGACTAGCTGAGCAAATACTTTCATAAAGGACTCTTGGTCACTGCCAAACTGATTATATGTACGTTTACAGTTTAAAGGCACTTGGGTAAAAAATACATCTTTTCTGATAGTTCACTGAATGTTACAGTATCAACTGCTAGATGGTAGGACAACAAACAGTTTGGTCGTTGAATGTAAGGAGTGGTGATAGGACTTCTTTCTTTAGTTTTCTCTTTCATAAATATCCATCACGAATGGGAGCTTGGCCATTTTTATTACCCATACTGGGGCATTCTGATCTTCCTCAGTGATGTTGCTATAAAGCACTGATGTAGCTAGTCAGGACACACTCTACTGTGTATCTTATACGTTAGTGAGAATCTGAAAGAAGAGATTGAGTTTCTTTAGAAAGCTCCAAAATAGAAAAGACATGGAGTCCATTAAATATACAAGTCATGTTAAAAAACCCAGAGAGGTTTCCACTGATGTGAGCCATTAAGAAATTATTGCTACTCACTCTTTTCATAGCAATCCCAAAGGTTTGTGTAAGAACATATGCTTGACAACACAATTGTCCTTAAACTGGGAAAAACACAGCAATGCACAGTACACACAATACTATGACTACTCCAGAGAACAAAATGAGACTGTTAGATGGACATTTTCCAAGACTGACAGTCTGAAATCTACCAGTAAAGAAAACATGTATCCAGCTTCATAGGATGTTCTGCAGTCCAAGAGCCCAGAGTTTTTGTAGTAGCTTCAGGTAGCTAATGTAAAATCAATAAAATGTATTGTCTTAAAAATGTTCCTTTCTTTGATCAAGTAAGTTATTGCTACAAAGATACCTGATGAAATTGTACTTTCCAGTCTGTCTACGCAGTTGGCATACTCATACATATCCAAAGAATCTAGTATGCTGAACATATTTTCCATGACTGACTACTTGAAACACTTCATTATGATAGAAATGAGTGCCACAGGACACTAGTAATTCAGCTATGTGACAGTAGACATCTTAGGCATTTGAACAAAGGTGATTGACCTACAGCAAACACAGGCTTTTTAGCCTGAACCAGAGAAATACTGAACATGTCACAGAAGATACTTACCAGCTGATCAGCATGTTCTAAGTGTATAGCTGGGCATGTCATCTAGACCTGAAGTTTTATATGTGTTGGCTCTCATCATAGTCTTCTTAATTCATCCATGGACAGCATGACAACTTGGTCACCTAGTGGACATGTGACTCTGCTGGCTGTGTATTGAATTATTCAAATTGGACATCATAGTTTAAGCTCATCAAGCCAGGAGGGCTCTCTGGATATTGCCAAAGTGGCTTTGCTCTTATCTACAGGAAATACTGTAAATGTAAACGTCATGAAAGTAAGGCAACTTAGGATTACTTATTAAGTACAAAATCTACAGAAAATAATTTATTATGTGGTAAGTACATTTTATATAATGTGACGCGTGAGTAACTGTCTTGCACCCCAAAACACGAGGCAGAGTCTCAATACTTTAGCAAAACCAGCTTTATTCAACTGGAAACAGAAACAGCATGGTTATTTATTGTAGCGGGATCTACCACTGTCCGGTACACAGGCACAGCAAACAGGTAGGTTCGGGACCAGGTCAGTGGCTAAATTATACTGCTCCCTGCATTTATAATGTTCTTTGTATCACCCATAAATGACATGCACTTATAATACTACCACGATCGTCTCTTAGTTGCTTCCACGGAGCTATGCAGTGAACCTGTGGACAAACAAGCAGCTCTCCACAGATGCACCAAATCACTCTTTGGTGTGTTGTTCCGTTTCACCAAATGAGTTCAGAAACCTCACATCCCCCTACTGCTGTGGACAAAGCGACAGTCCAAGCCAGGTCAGGTGGGAGAGAATGTCAGCATTGGTATGAGCAGCTCCAGGATGGTGGCGAACTTCAAAAGGAAAAGCCTGCAAACTGACAGACCTCCAAGTGAGCCAGGCGATTGTATCCTTCTGTTTGTACAGTCACTGAAGCGTGGCATGGTCAGTCACCAGGGTAAATCGTCGTCCCCAGAGATAGTAACTGAGGGCCTCCACTATCCACTTAATCGTGAAACACTCTTTTTCAATGGCTGAATAATTACGTTTCCTGGGCAGCAGCTTCCTGCTGAGAAATGTGATGGGGTGTTCTTCCCCTTAAAAGCATTGTGAAAGCACCACTCCTAAACCAAAAGCACTTCCATCCATTTGCAGAATAAATTCCTTTGAAAAGTCTGGATTGCGCAGAACAGGGAATGAGGATAAAGCAGCCTTTAGATCAGAAAAGGCTCTGTCACAGGTGTCAGTCCAGACAACATTATGATTGTTTCTGCCTTTTGTCAAGTCAACTTGGAAATCTCATTCAGATGACTAAAATCAATACAGAACCAAACCGAACCATCGGGTTTTGAGACAACTACGATAGGACATCTGCACTAACTTTTGCTTAGATGAATAATGCCTAACTGGAGCATCTGCTGGACTTCATCTTGTATCACCTCACTGCTTCTGGCAGGCAGGACGGGGGCACCTGTTCAGTAACACCAGGTGAATTTACGATCTTGTGTTCAATAATGTCTGTCCAGCCAGGTGTGGGCGAAAAGACATCGAAGTTCCCCTCGATCAGTGAAAGCAATTCTGCTTTCTGCATGTCAGTTAAATCCTCCCCAACAGCAACTTCAGTCTTGGGGACCAATGTAAACGTGACCAGGACTTTGTGGTGGTCGTGCCACTCCTTTAAAAGGTTAACATGCAAAATCTGTACCGGTTTCAGCCGCCTGGGTATCCTGACTTTATAATTCACTGGGGACATACACTGTTCTATTACTGCCGGCCCTTCCCATTCAGCCCGAAATTTATGTTGATCGGATGTGATCGACATTAGCACATGATCCCCCTTCTTAAACATGTTGAGTTTACTTGTCATAATTACATTTTTGTGACTCTTATTCATGCTGCTGATGTTCCACTGCAATAGAGGACAATCTGGCAATCTCCTCTTGCAGCGAAATGACTCGGTGAACAAATCTCTCCCCACAGGGTGTCTCACGAGTCCCTGTCCATTCTTCTCCAAAAATGTCCAACACCCCATCCGGTTGGCGGCCAAATAATAGTTTGAAAGGACTCAACCCAGTGGACGCTTGTGGGGACTCCCGTAATCCCACCCTTTCAAAGGGGACTTCTAAAATAGGCATCAGTACAAGGGGTGCCCATCACCCATGCAATCTGAATCACCCAATACAGGAAACCATCCTTAATTAAAAAATGTGGTGTTTAAAGTTTGGGTCCTCTCTCTCCAGATAGTTTGAGTAATTTGCAACATGGGCTTGTTTGAATGCAAAATCCAAGGTGCTATCAGCTCGTTGCAGGTGAGCAAACTCCGTCTGAATGGCAGCCACTGACTCCCCCATGTCCGATGCAACACCACGCTCACCTCCCACTGCCACTTTATTCACTTCACCCAGTTTGGGGAGGCTGTTGGTGCGAGCAACAGCATGGAAAAATCTTCCAGCTCCCCGGTTAAAAACAGGGCCACGATATCTGCCCAGGCTCCTCAGTCCCAGTGCATCAATGTTGCCATGCACTCGAAGCAGAACAGGAAACTCTGGGTTATCCAAGGGAGCCATCTTCATCAGCACATCTATGGGTAGCACGAAAACTGGGGCGTCCGCAGGAGCCTCAATTTGCTCCACTGGTAACAGGATATCATATGCCTCTTGGGGTTCCATTGATGTAAGACCCCACTCTTGGTACCATGTGACACATGAGTCACTGTCTTTAACCCCAAAACACAAGACTGAGTCTCAGTAATTTAGCAAAACCAGCTTAATTCAACTTGAAACAGGAACATCACAGTTATTTATTGTAGCGGGATCTAGCACTATCCAATACACAGACACAGCAAACAGGCAGGGTCGGGACCAGGTCTGTGGGTAAGTTATAGTATCTCCTGCATTTATAGTGTTCCTTGCATCATCCATCGATGACAGCTCTAATAGCACAACCACAATTGGCTCGTAGTTACTTCCACAGCGCTATGCTGCTGTGCTGGGAACTTCGGTTGCCTCGGCAATGGACAAGCAGCCCTCCACAGACGCACCAATCGCGTTTCGCCGTGTCATCCAGTTTGGGGGGTCCCAAAACAGTACAGAAACCTCACAATATATATATCACCACCCTCAAACTATACGTCTGCAAGTCCCGTGTTCAAATAAACTATTTTTCATTTGAGAAAAATACCTTCTCAGAGGCTCTGGCACAATCCATAAAGAATAAACTCCTCTTTCTTTCTCCTTCTGTCATCCTGCCATACTAGCGTCCCAACCAGGCTGTCCATCCTTCATGGCCTTCTTTCCAGGTAGGACAGCCCCACCAAACCCTGTTCATTTATCCACCCATCCTGTTTGCTAAACTATATTTGTCCTATTACTGTGGTCCTAGCGTGAAAGACTTTTAGATACTAACATTTCTTAGACCGGTTTCAAAGTGTTTCCTTCTAGAAGCTATACAAACTTTTAAATTAACTTTTTTGGATGAGTAGCACTTAAAGTAAATGTACCACTTTTTTCACAAGTTATTATGTGAATGTAGTTATCTAATCTACTGTGTACGATAATGCTTAAAATTTGCAACAAACACCCAGTCTCCTTATGCTTTGAGTATCAGAGAGAAATTTGAGTTATTACCATTTAGTACCAGTGTTATTTAAAAGGTATTGATAAGAAAAGTATCCCAACTAATTACAGAAGAGTTCATCTATCCATTTCCAAACTAAACTAAAAGAGTTTCAGGGTTACTGGGCTTTATTTTACCTAATTGTATGTGTTTATAGCATAGCATCCTCAAACCCACATTATCAAATTCAAGTTCACAGGAAGTCTGAGCATTTCCCAGCAGCATTGGGTGCAAAGGATGAATCAGTCCTGAACAAGGTGCCATTCTGTCACAAGGCATTGTCATCATCTTCTCCAGACTGCATCAATTTAGAGATGAAAGTTAATATAATCCACATTTCTTTTAAAACATTGGAGAAAATCTACTTGATGAAGACATGAAGAACAGATGTTTTTTTCACATGAACAGTTTTCAGGCTGGAGTTTAAACCCTGAATTCTGGATCTGTGAAGGGAAGATTGGACCAAAATGTAAGAGATATAGAGACTTGTATGGGCAATCCTTCTATATAAAAGTGGTCGGGATTGTCCTTCTGTCCCGTGAGTGCTACGCAGGCGTGGAGTTTCATACACGCCCCGTCCATTTTGCAATGCACGATGGGATTTGTAGTTTCGTTTTTCCAGGTAAAAGATGATTTTCTACTCCAGACTGCGAGTAGCACGGAGTTTCACACACGCCCTGTCCATTTTGCAATGCACGATGGGATTTGTAGTTTCGTTTTTCCAGGTAAAAGATGATTTTCTACTCCAGACTGTGCGAGTAGCACGGAGTTTCACACACGCCCCGTCCATTTTGCAATGCACGATGGGATTTGTAGTTTCGCTTTTCCAGGTAAAAGATGATTTTCTACTCCAGACTGTGCGATATCTTCTTCTTCTTTCTTACTATATAAAAGCGGTCGGGATTGTCCTTCCGTCCCGTGAGTTGAAAGCGTAGCGGTATTCCACTTATCACAGACTTACTACTTGCAGCTTGCGGTACGAAGCGACATGATGTGAGCAGAGTTCTGGTGCTCCCATCGTTCCCTTGCTTTTGTGCGCGATGCGCTGGAAAAATAGACAAAATTATGTCTATGGAAATAATTAATGTTGATGGAGTACAAATGCCTCACCGCGTAGTAAATATCAGGGGGGTTCAAAAGGGTGACCTCAATATAGAAAAAAAGTTTAAATTTAATCACAAAAATAACAGAAACTACGAGTATTAAAGTAATGCCGCTCAAATGCAATAGATCCAAATTAATGAGTTTGTATAAAATATCAATTGATCTACATATTGAATTGCCTTAAGAAGTGGTCAACTTAAAAGTCGGTTGCCTTAAAAGGCGGGTCAGCCTAGTATAAGTGAATGAATGTAACAGGTGAATAACTAGTGAAAGATGACCTAGATAGGGCTAAAGAACTGAACGTGGTTTTCCATAGGTTTGATCCAGGGTCTTCATGAAAACCCTCAGTTTCCTGGTGAAATAGCACTGGAGCCCCTGTAGTTTCCAAGTCATTTTAATATGTTGATATTAAATACATTATGAATCTTTATTTTACTTTTCATAATTTAACTTTCTGTGTTTATCTGATGGCTGTAACACTGCAGTTTCCCTAGGTGTCAAAAATGATATGTGCATTCACCAACAAAGCACAATGCCTCATGCCACCATGATGATGTTTTCATATACAGCAGTAGCAGATGGCCATCTTATTTTTGTTTGAATAATAGTACAGCCACAGATTGTACCTTGACCACTGCAAGCCAGAATCATCATGGTTGGAGATTCACCAGTATCACTTTTATATCTAGGGCTATTCGGATGGGATTAGTTTTAAACCAGGAGGAGAAGCAAAGTAATAATGCTGAAGGATCTCTGTCATTTTTTTCATACAGGATTAGTTTTTACACCAGGAGCTGGTGAAAAGTCAATGACTTTCCAGCAGTGCTTTACTCTGTACCAGATTTCCCCATTTCCTTTAGTTAATGCAAGAGTACCGTCAGTTCGGACCACATTAGCAACTTTTATTTATAGGAACAATTTGTCCATTTGCACCTCCAAGGGGGACAAGCCTGCACCCACCATCTTTTCTATATAATTTGTTTGTATCAGCGTGCCAGTGGACCTCTGAGTGAATATAACACTACCTACCTCCCAGTATTCAGCGTTCACAACAAGGAGTTCACCAACAGTTTTTTTTTCCATTTCAGGCACTACATCAAGCATATACGTATGTAACTTTAGTCCCAATTGAAGGCTGTCACATGTTGATTTGCATGAGACTAGTTTAACTTTAGATTATTTACAGCCTTTGCAGAGAATTCTGCCTTCTGTAGAATTTTTACCAAGATGTAACTGTGCAGTCTGTGAAAAGTTACTGACATGAGCGATTTGGGCGGGACTAAAATTAAAGAGGTCCTACAGTAATAATTACTTCATACTCCCCTTCTGGTATAAAGCTAATCTTGTGTGAATATAGCTTTATTCTTATTCATGTTTTGAATATTAAATACAGGCATTCATCTGCATTCGAAGATTGCCGCAGAAAAAAAAAATAGACAGATACCCACAATATTTGGATTCAACATTTAACAACAATTAACAAGAAAACAGATCTGTTGCAGAATAACATTAATCAAAGGGTGCAAATAACATATGTATAAACAAAATATATAGAATTATAAACCAAAATATAATTATATATCTCTCTATTATAAAGAAAAAATCTTGGAAGGTGTGGAAGGAGACGAGACGTGATTTTCTTGGAGACATTTTAACGTCCCGCGATACAAGGCAGTGAGACAAAAGGACAGCTGCTGTACAGGCTTTTAAATGTTCTAAGCGCAGAGCGACATGCAGATCACCCAGCTCGGCGGTAGCAGCAGCAGCAAGCAAAGAAGCAGCTGATTAAGCAACTAGGAGGTATAAAAAAAAAGCATTTGTTTCCCACAGTATCACCGTAAGAGGGGATTTCAGAGGAGAACGTGCGTTCAGCCCCAGTCTTCACAATGCGAGAGCAGAGAAGCGAATTGGCAAATATCAAGAAATAAAAAATTCATGAAAATGAATGAAATGAAAATAACAATCTCTTTAAATTGTATATCCAGTTAACCAAACCTAGGGGTGGGCGAGCTAAGCGAGCAGGGGGTGGAGCACCCTAGTAATAATATAATTTTGGGCCAAAATATGAAGCAGCATCCTATTGCCATATCTCTGTTTACAGTAAGTTTCATAGCCACATATCTGAACATCATGTCAAAGAGGCAATTTGTAGCTTGTTTTTTATGGTAATTCATGCTGTCCCAAAATATTATACTCTCCCTCTCATATAGTTCAGATTTCAAAATTTCTACATTGGAATGGCATTCAATATGAGATGGTATGAAATGTAAGGAGTTAACAGAAGTGCTAAATTTTTTTCACTTGTTGGGCTTTTGAAACCAAAGTAATTAGTATAACATCGCAAATGTAATAAAAGCAGTAAAAGCACATGTGACTTATACTTAAAGTATCTATCTATCTGTCTATCTATCTACTTCAATTGAGCAAATTAAATGCAGTCTTCAGTTATAAATAATGACTTCAGTTAGGATCAGTCGAATCCAATGGTTAATTCTGGATTAGCACACAGGAATTACAAAAAGCAAATGTTGATCATTTTCGTCAAGCATCTTGAACAGAACAAAACAAAAGGCTGTTTTACAGGAGTTTTAAAATAATTAATTCATCTTCAATTGATAAGCTTTGATTTTACAAAGGAAGCTTATTGTTGAAGCAGATGTAAAAAATATGGGAAAGATTTGGATAATGAAAACATTCGTGACATTTAAAATTTGAATTAATTAATGGTTATTAACAAGTTAATGTCTCCACCATATACTAATGTAAATATAAATCTCACAACAGTAAATGTCACAATCCTGATGAAGTGATTTTCTGAAAACCTAATATAAAAAATTGTGTAATTTAAAAAAGTTTTAAAGTGTATCTATAAATCAAACTATCTTGAACTACCTTGATATTTACAAGATGTTTTTAGTATTCATTTTTGGTAGTATTTATTTACAGTTACTCAACGTAACCTGAAATTGAATAAATATAGTGCATGCACATAGGAAGAAAAGATAAATCAGACATCATGTATGTTAATTTTAGAAACCCTATGCTAAAATCTCCTTGAAGACAATAAAGTCCACTCAAACCAATAATTCCATCCATTTGTTGTCACATTGTGGATAAATCTGTCCTCCTAACAATAATAAAAAATGAAGTTCAGACCCTTTCAATGACCTTTGTATTAATTAAGGCTGTTACTAATTATGCAAGCTTGACGATGTTGCATCCCCTTTTCTTTTCCCATTGCCTTTTCTTATAAGAAGCGATGACAAAGTTCCTCAGCAATGTGAGCTATGAACACTCTTTTCTTGGCTTGAAATTACAGGCAATTCTCTGATGTGGTGGGATAAAAGCTGACATACAAACGTGGGTTTGAACACACATATGCTGCACAAGGCATGCACGGGGTCCACTGAAAAAGTGTTTATATGATATTTGAACTTCAGGCTTCACACATTATACACTTCATGTCTAGATTTTGTCAATTATTACTAAAACGTGAAAAATGTATTAACAATGTGTTTACATAGTCATGGAACACGCATGAAATGTGTGTATTCCAAATGATATACAGTAGTACCTTGAGATACGAGTGCCCCAACGTATGAGTTTTTTGAGATACGAGCCATCACTAGGTCGATTTTTTGCTTTGAGTTACAAGCCAAATTTCGAAATATGAGCCATCAAAGAGCTTGTCACCGCACATTCAGAGGAACTGACGACGGAGGAGTTGACGGAACTACAGACGCAGCAATATACGGAAGTTCTGCAGGAGATCGGTATTGCGGAGGAGGCAGAGGCGGAGGAGGTTACCTCATAAAGTGAGATAAAGGAAGTGTTTGCAATTTGGGAAAAAGTTTCGAACTTTAAAGAAAAGAAACACCCTGAAAAAGTTGCAACTGATAGTGCAGCGGCGCTATTTAATGACACTTGCCTAATGCTTGACTTTATTGAAAGGAAACATCCTGAAAAAGTTACAACTGATCGCGCAGCGGCTGTATTTAATGACACTTGCCTAACGCTTGACTTTATTGAAAAGAAACCCTGAAAAAAATAGCAACTGATAATTCAGCGGAGCTATTTAAAGACACTTGCCTAATGCTTGACTTTATTGAAAAGAAACATCCTAAAAAAGTTACAACTGATCGCGCAGCTTCTCTATTTAATGACACTTGCCTAACGCTTGAGTTTATTTAAGAGATAACCCTGAAAAAAATTGCAACAGATAGTGCAGCGGAGCTATTTAATGACACCTGCCTAACGCTTGACTTTATTGAAAAGAAACATCCTGAAAAAGTTACAACTGATCGTGAAGCAGCTGTATTTAATGACACTTGCCTAACGCATTTTAGAAACATTCTGAAAGACAGGATGAAACAGACCTCATTGGACAGGTTTTTATCGAAAACTCCTGCAGATGAAAGTGAGGAAGGTGCGGTGAAAAGGGCAAAAATCAGTGAATAACATTCAGTTATTCAGTTCAGCCTTTCTCCACCACCTCCGTCAGCATCTTCAACTCGTCTGATCTCCAAGGTAAATGCTGTACATTATACTGTACTTAATAAAACCAGTTTATTGCAGTACATTCTATTGTATTGTGTTTTTATACAATATTCATTATTTATAAGTACATTTTTCTTATTTAAAAACATGTAACAAGAAAATTGCAGTGTTTTTTGGAGGTCCGGAACAGATTAATGGCATTTCAATTCATTCAATGGGGAAAACTGATTTGAGATAAGAGCATTTTGACTTAAGAGCTCGATCACGGAACGAATTAAACTCGTATCTCAAGGTATCACTGTATTATTTACCCTCAACAACTCCAGGCACTTCACTTCAAGATTAACACTGAATACCTTCTTTGCGAACTGAGCTGCGGTAGTGGGTGGGGGGGATGGGATAGCAGGCTGCTTGCTGCTTGTGCTGATCGACATAGGAAGGGTAGATTATACTTTGCCAGAAAAGGTTTAAAAGTCTGTAGAGTTCTGGAACAATTTTCTTTGGAGAAAGGAAACTAAAATCAATATATACCAGGATGTTGGAAAAAGAAGGTTATGGAGAAGAAACCGCTCATGACCCGATGAGTTCTGCATCATCTGTGAAACATGGTGGAGGCAGTTTTATGGCTTGATCAGGCATGGCTGTGAATGGAAAGTCGATCACTAGTATTTATTAATGATATGACTGCTGGCAGAAGTAGCAGGATGAATTCTGAAGTGTACAGGGCTATACTGTTTGCTCAGATTCAGCCAAATACTGCAAAACTGATAGGCCGATGCTTCACAGTACAGATGGACAATGAGCCAAAACTTAACTGTGAAAGCAAACCAAGTGCTTTTCAATGCATAGTAGTGGAATATTCTTCAATGGACAAGTCAATCAACTGACCTCAACCTCCGCGGACATGCATTTCACTTACTGAAGACAAACTGATGGCAGGAAGTCCAGCGAACAAGCAGAAACTTCCACAATGCAGAAAACACAGACAGAATCACAGAATTAATGCTTAAAAATGGATTTTAGATTAAAAAATGGAAATGTGTGGAATTTAGAGCCTGAAGGGGTGACTGTTATAAAACTTCCCAATAAATAGATTGAATTTATTGAATAATCTGTAGTTCTATCATTCAGATACTATTTCCTAGTTTGTTGTTTTTGAAGCGAACACAATTCTTCATAGAAATCCAGTCGTGCCTCTATCTGTTTAAGCGCATGTTTCCTGTATATTTTCTCATTAAAGGCATGTGAATTGGCTAGCTGCACGAGACAGAAATGTAGAAGCGAGCAGTAACAGATACCTTAACTACGTTAAAAAAACTAAGAAACACGAGCTTAACTGCAAAATTGAGGGCACAACAATATCCCTGTGACATTTATGAATCTGGACTTTTCTGCAAGTTTTGCCAGCATACCAAAGACTGGACACGAAAAGATACTTGCAATGACCATGTCAAAGAAAAAAGAAAGAGAAATTAAGATCAAAACGTGTTCTGTTTCAGGCAACAAAAGAGAAAACAGCAAAATCGTCAGATGCAAGACGCCAGTTTGTGTCCATGTGAGTCAGACATACCGCTCAAAAAAATGAGAAAGATCAGTCCTTTATTTATTAAGCATTTTAAATAAGGAGGTGCGCTGCCAGAAAATAAGAGCAGTCTTTGTCAAACTCATTTGCCCCGTGTCTTTTAACAGCATATGGATGCCATTCTTTGAAAGATCTGAACCAAGAAAATTTAAGTTGAAGTTAATGAAACTACTGATAGCCGAGACCACATAGTTCTCAACATAGTGATAGGTGAGCAAACATTTGGCTGTATGGTAATTCTTTTATGTAGGCAGTTCTAATTGTACTTGAAATTTGACTTGAAATTATATTTAACCGTTATTAACAGTCTTTCCCATAGAAAATGTTTTTAGTGAACCGCACTGGTTGTTAACGGGTTCCCGTTAAAAAAAACAGTGATATTTCTGGATTAAAAAAATGTTTTGCCTCACGGTGAGGAGGCACACAAGGTCCACATTTGACTCTTCCATTATAAACTTGGCAGCTACAAACCTGGGCAGAAGAGCAGGCTTCACCTCAGATGCAACAAGCCCTTAAAAGCAGGTTTCTCTCTTTCTTTTTTCTAAAAGTGAGGTTAACCTTTATCTCAGAAGGATGCATCAAACTAGTAACAGCTCTTACAATCCTGGAGGGCACTCACTGTCCAATTGCAATCTCAGCATACAGCATCATGGAGAATCTGGGCTACTACCTGATAAATGGAACTGCAAAATAAGGTTCAGTTGTGCTAGTTTGCTGTTTCATTAAAATGAATGTAAAGTACCATTTCATTATTGTTTGTTTTGTTGTAGCTGTTACTACTTTCTTACAGTAAAAAAAAAATAAAAAGTAAAAACCCAAAAATCTGAATCAAGAAAAAATAAAATGGTGAAAACCGAAAAAAAAATAAAAAATAAAACTGAATTTGTGAAAAAATAAAATGGATTCCATTGGGTCCTAGGCCCCCAAATTTTAAGTAGTCATTGACTGTAAAGGATTTTCAACCAGATACTGAAAATGATCATTATATTTATGATTATGCTAGTGTGTGAAAATACTTTTAAGCCTCTGAAATTAAGGGGACCATGTATAAGATGACTGTCGTTTCTAAACAGCTCACATAATATTTTTGTTAAGCCCCTTGAATTAAACCTGAAAGTCTATATTTCAATTGCATCTAGATTGCTTTGTTTCAAAACCCTTGTGGTGGTGTACAGAGCCAAAATTAGGAAAACTTTGTCACTTTCCAAATACTTATGGACTTGACTGTATATGCAATAGCATGTGAAATTATAAGATAAAGTTAAATGTTTTATATAAATTTTAAAAATATACGTTGCTCATCCTGGTATTTTATAATTGAAGCCATGGTGACAAAAGCACCACTGAAAAAAATAAATGTTGAAAAGCATACAGAATGTCAACATTGAAGCTGGAACTGTTTTTATATAAGAAAACACACCTTTATGTATGTGATAAGAAAGGGATCTGGAAATAATTATTTTATCATATTTTCCTGGTTCTATTTGCTTGTGTGATAACAGTGAGATCTGAGAGGAGTTTTCACATAAATATGGAAGTAAATCAACAAAATACCAAGCCCATGGTAGGAAAAGTTTAGTTTGATTTGGTCTTTGGAGAGAAAAATATGCCCCTGGGGGTGAAATATTGCTATGGAGGAAGACAAGCACTACAGCAGCATACACAGCTGGTCTTTAAAAATTGCAGAATCTTATAATATTGATTTTTTTGTCCAAAAACAACATGTATAAGTTATTTTAAGATGTGTGTGAACTCTTCAGATGCAGATCACTGCTACATAACTTTATTGACTTGAAAAAAATATATTTGGTAAGTTTTTAAGCTTTTAGTTTTTTGGTGGTGCTGCAGGCCCCATGGTTTCTCTTATAAAAAGACAGGATAGGCTATGTCAGTCAGTCATTGTCCAACCCGCTATATCCTAACACAGGGTCACAGGGGTCTGCTGGAGCCAATCACAGCCAACACAGTGCGCAAGGCAGGAACAAATCCTGTGCAGGGCACCAGCCCACTGCAGGACACACACACAAACACCAAGCACACACTAGGGACAATTTAGGATCGCAAATGCACCTAACCTGCATGTCTTTGGACTGTGGGAGGAAACCCACGCAGACACCATGCAAACTCCATGCAGGGAGGACCCGAGAAGTGAACTCAGGTCTACTTACTGCGAGGCAGCAGTGCTACCACTGCACCACCGTGCTGCCCTGGAATAGGCTATGTATTTTGTAAAATTTTAAGAAAACTCTTAAGTTTAGAAGGAGCAGTACAGGACAAACGTGGGCTACAGCTCAAAGCGGGGCGCCATCATTGAGAGAGACGTGGAGAGAGCAAACCTGATGAACAACTTTTTTAACAGGTTTGACAACCCTAATCCACTCTTACCTCAGAGTACTGCATCCTCCACCCATCCTTCTGCTGATACCAGCACAGGAGAGAGTATCCCCCACCCACAATTACAGCAGCCTAGGTAAGCAGAGAGCTGAGCAGACTTTGTGACATCAAAGCAGTAGGTCCAGATGGAGTATCACCATGACTGCTGAAGGCCTGTGCGTTGGAGCTGGGGAGTCCTCTACAGCGCATCTTCAACCTTAGCCTGGAACAGGGGAGAGTCCTGAGGCTTTGGAAAACATCTTGCATCACCCCAGTCCCAAAGGTAACATGTCCTGTTGAGCTGAATGACTTCGGGCCTGTCGCCCTGACATCACATGTGATGAAGACCATGGAGCGGCTGCTGCTTCACCACCTGAGGCCACAGGTCTGCCACGCCCTCGACCCTCTGCAGTTCATATACCAGGTGAAGGTGGGAGCGGAGGATGCCATCATCTATATGCTACACTGATCCTTCTCCCACTTGGACAGAGGCAGTGGTGCAATAAGAATTATGTTTCTGGACTCCTCTAGTGCCTTCAACACCATCCAACCTCTGCTCCTTAGAGACAAGCTGACAGAGAGGAGAGCAGATTCATGCCTGGTGGCATGGATCGTGAACTATCTTACAGAAAGACCTCAGTATGTGCGTCTTGGGAACTGCAGGTCTGACATTGTGGTCAGCAGCACAGGAGAACCTCAGGGGACTATGCTTTCTCCGGTCCTGTTCAGCCTATATACATCGGACTTCCAATACAACTCGGAGTCCTGCCACGTGCAAAAGTTCGCTGACAACACTGCTATCGTGGGCTGCATCAGAAGTGGGCAGGAGGAGGAATATAGGAACCTAATCAAGGACTTTGTTAAATGGTGCGACTCAAACCACCTACAACTGAACACCAGCAAAACCCCAGAGCTGGTGGTGGATTTTAGGAGACCCAGGCCCCTCCGTTTATTATCAGAAGTGACTGTGTGCAGAGAGTGCAAACCTTTAGATACCTGGGAGTGCAGCTGGATGATAAATTGGACTGGACTGCCAATACTGATGTTCTGTGTAAGAGAGGACTGAGCCAACTCTACTTCCTTAGAAGGCTGGCATCCTTCAACATCTGCAATGAGATGCTGCAGATGTTCTATCAGACGGTTGTGGCGAGCGCCCTCTTCTATGCGGTGGTGTGCTGGGGAGGCAGCATAAAGAAGAGGGACACCTCACGTCTGGACACACTGGTGAGGAACGCAGGCTCTATTGTAGGCATGGAGCTGGACAGTTTAACATCTGTGGTGGAGCGACGGATGCTGAGCAGGCTCCTGTCAATCATGGAGAATCCACTGCATCCACTGAACAGTATCATCTCCAGACAGAGGAGCAGCTTCAGCGACAGACTGCTGTCACTGTCCTGCTGCACAGGCAGACTGAGGAGATTGTTCTTCCCCCACACTGTACGACTCTTCAATTTCACCCGGGGAGGGGGGGTAAACGTTAACATTATACAATGATATTGTCTGTTATACCTGCCTTGCACTCTCCACCCTGCATTTTTGAACTTGCACTGCATTTTTATCACTCTTTAATTAATATTGTTTTTATCAGTATGCTGCTGCTAGAGTATGTGAATTTCCCCTTGGGGATTAATAAAGTATCTATCTATCTATCTATCTATTAATCTATCTATCTATCTTACATGTTGGCTTGATTTTATGGTGTAGTTTTTGTGTTAGTGCTAGGGGAATAGCATTGGACTTTTACAAGTTTCACTTTTGTCTAGTAATCTAACCCATGCGGGTGGGAAACGATTACGTTTCTAGAAGAATAAATATCAACCCTGTGTACACTTTATATGCCATCAAAAAATAAATAAACAAATAAATAAATATTTATTCCTCTTACATATGCAAACAACATTGTTTGCTAATAGTTAAAAATATAGGACTTGCATATTTCTATTCCTATATTTTTATTATAAAAAGGGCATATAACTATACATTTAAGACATATTTTCTAAAACGTCTTCCATCCATCCATCCATCCAATATTGAAATAAAAAATTTCATAGCATATCCACAATAATCAGGTTTACATTTTAAGATGTGCATTCATTTTATACAATTTTATTGACTGAAAGCTAAGTAATAGCTTTTAATTTTCTTTTAATTGTCCATTGTTGTCTTCTGATTGCACTGATGAAACCGATTACTTTAACAATGTACATCATTGTTCTTTGTTAGTTACTTCCTCTGTACAGTTACTTAAGCGTTTTAAATTCTTACTCCAATTAGAATGTATGCTATTAGTATTATATGTCTCTCTTCTGATGTCTCATTTAATGAGTGACAAGAACCAGCTACCTGCAGACAACCTAAGGATAAATATTTTTCATGAGCAGATTTCTTTTATGGATCCACATCCCAGGCAAATTCATCTTCACCAAAAAGTCAATTTTGTATTGAAATAATTGAATAAAACTGATATAATATTTCTAATTTAATGGCCAGAAATTACCAATTTACTTCTGGTCTATATTATATGAAAAACAGCAGAGAACAATTTTATGTTTTTGTTGTAACTAGGAGTCACGGAGTTGAGGAAAAGGGGTTGAGGCATCTAAAATAAGCAACAAAAGCAGGCCAGGACCTTCACTGGCCTATCCAGCAGAGTCTCATTCCAAAGCAGGCAGTCCCTAAGTAGTACCAGCATGCTTCGGTCTACTCAAACCAAAATCAGCGGATGGCTTTAAAGTTTAAGAGTTCCAAAAATACATATTAAAAAGGAAGATTAAAACCATCAGACTGTCTTGTAAAGAATACTTCCAACAAAGAATCTTTATAAAGAATTTGACAAAAATTGGAAAATATAACGAAACTGCTCAAGAGTTGCAAATGGTTGTGCCAATACACAATCTAAGGCTGAAATACAGAAAACTGTGCAAACAAATCAGAAAAGTAAATCTAAAGAAACAACAATACTGAAAGTTTGACTACCAAGGGCCTTCTAGAGACAAGCTCTACTGCAAAATATACACTTATACAGATAGACCGATTAAATTATGAGCAATTACTGCAGACAATATGAAATAACTGAAGAAATGCTACCTATCCCTGGGCCTGTCAGTGTACTTTTAAATTTGAACAATGGATGCATGGCTGTTATCAATATATTAACTATTGAAGAAGCCATGTTTTACATTAACAATGTTGTACACAAACTAAAGTGTAGGCGTTTCAGCAGAAAGGTCATACTTTTGAAATAGGTAAGATTAGGAGAATTATTTACCTATTAACAGATTGATAGAGCAAAAGTAGTACCATTAACCAAGAATAATATACTGATTAACCAGAGTGATAGAGGATGTACAAAAATTATAAATATAAATTGTACATTAAATACTCTTTCAGTTCAGCCTGAAACCAGCTTAAGGTTAAGTAACTGTGGTGGACTCTCTTGGTATAAATAATCATAAAGGTGCTTCAAGTAATTATTTAATCAAGAAAAAATCCCTGATGCTACCTACATACACAAAAAAATTATGTGAATAAATGCATTGTGAAAATTTTTAAGTCTGAATATTATTCACTCCTCGTTGTTTAATAGCAACCACTACATGAAAGTGGGAAAAGCTTTAGAAAAAGTAGATACGCATTGTGAAAATCAAATGATAAGTAAATGGCACTGTTTTCCACAAAATCAGAGCAATGTGGTTAAATTAATTTCCTGGTTATCAATACAGGAAAAGCCTACCACTCCCACAGTAATAATAATAATAATAATAATAATAATAATAATAATAATAATAATAATAATAATAATGCATTTTATTTATATAGTACCTTTCCCATGCTCAAGGCCCTTCACAGAGTCTTAGAAAAAAAACAGCAGGGTATATGTAACATTAGATATGTTTTCCTGAATTGAATAATGAAACAGATAGCAAAGCATTAAATATAATAAAGGACAATAAACCAGAGTAAAATGCTAATTTCAATACTAAAAGAAAGACTTAAATAACTTAATTTGTGATATAACAGGCACACAAATTATCCTGAGCACCTGGACAGAGAGGTAAACTGAAAGAAAGAGCAGAATGTTAAGTTAAAAGCCTTCCTGAATAGATGAGTTTTAAGTTGTTTTTTAAAAGAATGAATGGAGTCAGCTGATCTAATTAATTTTGGGATGTCATTCCAAAGTCTGGGTGCTATGGAGTTGAAGACCCTGTCATCCATAGAGTGCAGGTTAGTGTGAAGCACAACAAGATTACCAGAATCACAGGGCCTTAGTAGGCAAACAGAAGCATAGTAATTTAGAAGGTCACTGATGTAGTCCGGTGCAAGGCCATTTAAAGCTTTGTAGGTTATTAATAGAATTTTATATTCAATCCTGTAAGACACAGGGAGCCAGTGAAGGGGAAGCAGGATGGGTGTGATGTGCTCACTGTTGCTGGTTCGAGTAAGGACTCTTGCAGCAGAGTTTCGAATCAACTGGAGCTGTGATATAAGATTAGAAGGGGCACCTGCCAGCAGCAAGTTACAATCATCGATGTGGAATGTGATAAAAGCATGGACAAGTTTCTCAGCATTAGAAAAGGAGAGGAATGAGCGAACACGGGATAAGTTATGGAGGTGAAAGTAAGAAAGTTTCTTAATGTGGTTTATGTGGGCGGAATAAGAAAGGGAGGAATCAAAAATGACACCAAGATTCCTTGCATCAGAAGAAGGTCTGATGAGATCACTGTTTAGAGTGACTGGGAAGGAGCTCAATTTCTTAAGTAGCGCTTTAGTGCCAGTTTGCAGGAGTTGTTTTGTTGCAATTTAATTTTAATGAGTTCTGCTCCATCCAGGTTTTAATTTCACTGAGGCAAGTTGTGAGCTGAGAAAACTCTGATGAAGTTGCTCTTTTG
The DNA here is from genome assembly GCA_026402145.1 of Polypterus bichir lapradei. NCBI lineage: Eukaryota > Metazoa > Chordata > Cladistia > Polypteriformes > Polypteridae > Polypterus > Polypterus bichir. Next base: position 51,889,019 of record JANRMT010049829.1, read on the forward strand.
ACACTGAAATAGAGTTGAGTGTCATCTGCATAAAAATGATAACCCAGTCCATAGCTACAAATAATATGGCCAAGGGGAAGCATATAAATACAGAAGAGAAGAGCGCCAAGGACAGAGCCCTGAGGAACTCCTTGTGTGACTGGCGCCGAGCTGGACTTGCTGTTGCCAAGACTAACAAGCTCTTGCCTATCAGTCAGATAGGACTTGAACTACTGGAGGGTAGTGCCAGAGATTCCCGGCATATTCTCCATTCTGGACAGTAGAATGTCATGTCTGACATTGTTAAATGCTGCACTGAGGTCTAACAGAATTAATATGCTGGTTTGTCCAGAGTCTGCTGCCAAAAGCAAATCATTGGTTACCTGAAGAAGAGCAGTTTCACAGCTGTGCTGTGCCCCGAAACCAGATTAAAAGGGTTCCATCAAATTATTAGTAGTTAAGTAATTGGTGAGCTGGGAGGCTACAATACGCTCAAGAACTTTTGACAGAAAAGGTAAGTGGGAAATAGGCCAAAAATTTAGAAAAGGAGCTGGATTGAGCGGGAAGACAGGGAAGGATATAAATGGATGATGGATTTATGTTAGTTGAATTACTTAGATCTTTAATTTTATTGTGGAAAAAGTGGAGGAATTTTTCACAGACTTCAGTAGAGGAGATAATTGGGCCAGATGCAGGTTGAAGTAATTTATTATCTACAGAGAACAAAACCTTTGGGTTTCATGGCCACTTTCAATTATTCTGCCATAATGTGTGCTCTTGGCTGCAGTTAGTGCATCCTTGTAAGCCCTTTTATAGTCAGAGAAAGCCTGGATGTGAACAGTGGGGTCAGCCTTACGTGACATTTTCTCAAGGTGTCGGCCAGTTGCTTTCATAGATCGTAGCTCTGAATTATACCAAGGAGCTGAACTCTTAAAGGAAACCTCCTTATGTTTTAAAGGAGCTGTTTCATCGAGTGCTGAATGAAGGGCTGAGTTATAGTGGTCAACAAGACTATCTAGTGTTGATGGAATAGGTGAAGACAGAAAAAGATCAAAAATGGATCCAGCAAGAACAGAGGGACAGATATTTTTAAGGTTTCAAAAAGAAATTTGACGTTTACAGGTAAGAGGAGGGAGAGGTAATGAGACAGTGAACAGCACTGCTTTATGGTCAAAGAGTCCCAAATCACTGCTATAAGTGTTGCCGACAGATAATCCATATGTGCAGATCAGGTCCAGTATATGACCACTAGAGTGGGTGGGAAAATCAACATGCTGCACCAAGTCAAAACAGTCCAGTAAGGATAGGAATTCATTTCTCAGTTTACATGTAATAATGTCAATATGGATGTTGAAATCACCAAGGAATGACTCTCTGGGAAAGTGAACTTAAGTAGGTTAATAATTCAGTCAGATCAGATAAAAAAGACACATTGTATTTTGGGGGACGATAGACAACAATAAGTGAGACAGGACCAGATTTTGGTATTAGCTTAAGAGTCAGACACTCGAAAGACAAACCTGTTAAAAACTGTAAACCTGTAAAAGACAGAACCTGACAACTGGGCAAGAAACCAGACTGATGAATAATATATTTGACATAATAAAGTTTGCTTGGAAAGGCTCAAAATAGTTTACCGCTAGGAAGTGCTCTTATAGTGACACAAACTCTAAGGAAAAAGTAACTAAAAACATCCTGACAGATTTTTGTAAGATATTCTCCCACCTGAGTTTGAATTAAGAATATTAAATCATCCGATCTCAATAAAACTGGAAAAACGTGTTCCATTCAATATATCTTTTGCATTAGTATTTTTACAAGTTTGTTCAAAGCTCCTGGAAAGATCAGGGGTTTTCACAGGTCCAGCTCTCCAGAATCCAATCTCATATCTAAATGAAGATGTTTCTCTATTTGCATATGTTGACACATACTCTGTGTGAAACCTTATTTATACTTACCATAAACTTGCACACTGTTTGCACTGTGCACTGTCAGCGACTAAAACACATGTGTACTTGTTGCTTCCCATTTGATTGGCACAGAGGAGTTCTTCTAATTAGTGAGTAGCAGCGTTTGTTCAATGTTTTACATAGCCTACTTTTTTCGTACGCTTCAGGGATTCTAGTGTTAAAATAATAAAAAGAGGTGGAGTGTCATACCCCATTAATGAAAAGTGTCGATGGGAGGGTGATTATAACATTCTAATTAAACTGATGTGTGACCTACATGATAAAAACATGCATTTAAAGGAGCAAACCAATATGTTTTGACTTTAATTAATTGGTTCCTAAAATATATCCATGTTTTATTACATACTGCTTTATTTTGTCTATTGTTTTATGATATTTGCAACTTCCTTGCACAAATCTGTCATCCGAGCATCTTTGTGGTCTCGGAGAACTCTATTAACCTAAAATGTATGACTGTGGGATGTGACTGAAAGTACAGCACCCAAATAAACACCACACTGACAAAGAAAATGTGTAGGCTTGATACACAGGATTTTAACCAAGGACACTAGAGCTGGAAGGCAGCACTGCAAATCTGTGACGTCAACTATTATTATACACTTGCAAAGTATAACACTGTAAAAACTTCATCGTCTGTCCACCTATTTAATTTAGCTGCTCATTCAAATTCAGGTTTCCCGAGGATCTGGTGCTCATTCTGGGAGCATCAAGAAGGAAAGAGTCATCCATGGATTGGACTTTATTCCACTGCAAAACACATTCAAGCACATACCCTGTATCAATTTAAACCTAACTTTATATGCATGTCTTTTTGATATGGGAAGAAAGTCAGAGGAGACTGAGAACGTACAGACTTTAAACAAGCACTGGCCCAGGCAGGAGTGACACAATGGTTCCAAGCACAATATTACCCAAGCTTAAAGGGTTCACATTCACATCTTTTACAGTAATCCCTCCTCGATCGCGGGGGTTGTGTTCCAGAACCCCCCTGTGAAAGGTGAAAATCCGTGAAGTAAAAACCATATGTTCATCTGGTTATTTTTATATATTTTAAGCCCTTATAAACTCTCCCAAACTCTTATAAACTTTTCCCGCACAGTTATACAGCATAAACCCTTTGTATCCTCTTAGATATGAGGTAAGATTTGTTGAAATTATGTATGTTGTGATAAGGCGCTATATAGCGCCCGACCCGGCACAGACTCACGCAGAGGCACGTATAAAATGAACACAGGCTTTTATTATATTCTTCAGCCGTGGGACACACCTTCCCTGTGCCCCACAGGCCCAACACAGTACCAAAGCACTTAACTCCACACAAAACACTTTTTTCCCTCTTCACCTTGGCACCGCCACTCCTCCCAGGTAACCTCATCCTCTTCCTCCCGATTCTGGCTCTCGAGTGGTGGAGGCTGGCACATTTTATAGCCCACCCGGAAGTGTTCCAGGTGCTTGACCACCTGGTCCCAATTGCACCTCCGGGTGGGGCTGATGACTCGGACAGCCAGGTTCTTGAGTCCCGGCAGCACCCCCTAGAGGCCACCCCAGCTCCCAACCAGGCTGTGGAGGACTCCATGTCCCATGGAGCCACGCGGGAGACTGGGGAATCAACGTCGGCCAGGGAGGCTGCCACCAAGCATCCCGGGGGAGGTATTGAGCTGCCCATGGTGGCTTCCCCGGAACATATGCAGCAGATGTGTCCTGGCAGGGCATGGGCCTTAGCCGTCCTTCACAATGTAAACATACTGTTTATATACAGTAAAACCTAAATATTATTTTAAAGATTTCGAGTGTCTCCGATATCACATATGTTACAGCCATTACGATAGACAGGCCACCAGCAATAAATACATACAATGCAAGAAAAATTGTATACAGTAAAATGTGTGTACAGAGACACTAAACATATGTACGTGTAATAAGTACTGTACGTAGAAAATTAATTATGGTTAATCACCAACAATGACACGATGACTTGTCCGATAATGATGAGTTTAATTTTACTGCACAATAAAGGAGAATTAGCTCTTCTAAAGGAGCCTCTTCAGGCGACTGTGTAGCACCGCCTTTGTTCTTCTTCCGGCAGTCTTCAATCCAAATCCCTAAAGCAGATTCCGTCCGGACTACCGCTTTATTACATCCACTTACAACTCGTTTTGCGCCCTGGTTAAAGGACACTGCGGCCGTAGATCTTACATTCTTTTCCACCTTTTTAAATAAAAAGAATTGTGGACTCATTGATGCCATAATGGCATCCTGCAGCAGTGTAGCTGTTCCCTTCCTTCAACATATCCAAAACGTTTACCTTTTCGGCAATCGTTAGCATCTTCTGTTGGCGCTTGGGCACGGCCCCTGAAGCAGTAGCAGGAGCAGATTGTTTTGGAGCCATAACGAAGGGCTTGACTACGCACAAAGATAAACACAAAAGAGCACAAAAGTTAACTCTTTACACAGCGAAACACATTGATGCTGAATGAGCGAGACGAGACTTCCTGGTTAACGCACCGGAATCGAATTCGGTGCTCCATCACTGAGCCAATCAGTACACAGGAACTTAACTGCATGCTCTGATTGGGTAGCTTCTCAGCTATCTGCCAATAGTGTCCCTTGTATGAAATCAACTGGGCAAACTAACTGAGGAAGCATGTACCAGAAGTAAAAAGACCCATTGTCCGCAGAAACCCGCGAAGCAGCGAAAAATCTGCGTTATATATTTAGATATGCTTACATATAAAATCCGCGATAGAGTGAAGCCACGAAAGTCGAAGCGCAATATAGCGAGGGATTACTGTACATTAATCTTTTGATACTTTAAATCAGGGGTGGGCATTGTCAGTCTTGGAGGGCCACAGTGGCTGCAGGTTTTTGTTCCAACCCAATTGCTTAACCAGAAACCAATCCTTGCCAGTTTCAGACTTTATTTAACTTTATGACTTGTTAATCTGCAATGTTAGGTTCTTATATCACAAATTTTTTTTCCTTTCCAAGGATATCATCCAAATGATTTGGAGCCTAAAATGGACAAGTTTCAGTCTGTTATATTTTTCTATTAAGTGTTTTATTAAACACTTTAGTGTAAATGGAAAGAAGTTATATGGTGTTATATGGAGAACTGCTGGCTCCTTGATCGATTGCATGTTATTGCTAATAAGAAGCCATTTGAAACATTGAATGCAGCTGTTTAAGACTGAAATAAGCAATTAAGGATGGGGAACCTTAAGAAGCAAAACCACTAAAACAAAGCATCAAAATGTCACTTGAGCAAGAATTGCTTCATTAGCAATAATCAACTTCTCATTAAAAAACTGTGTTGTAAAAAAAACCTGCAACCACTGCATCCCTCCAGGACCGACAATGCTCACCTGTTTTAGATTATGCTGAATAAAGAGAAACATGAGGTACGGGGATGTAAACGGAGAGCTATGGTCTTGTGTCAAATAACAATGGTGGATGAAATGTAACATATCTATATAATATTTGGGAAAAACAGTAATATACAATTGTGTCTATTTATTGTCACTTATATAGTGAATACTACTAAAAAAAGTTAAATTTGTAACAATGACCACTGCGTTTTAGAAATGAGAGTCACAAAATGTGCAGAAATAATCACAAACTGTGCTTATTCACTAATTAGGGTTTCATTTTTGTCTTGCTCACAATTTTAGATGAGAATTGTGCATTTCGTTGATAGAGAAGATTAAATATCTTGGTCAGTCCAAAGTACCAAAGACGTACTTATTAAACAGTAGTAGTGAATAAAACAATCATTTTAAAATAAATGTTTGTAGGTTAAGAGCTAAATATTCATTGTTGATTCAACATCCCTCTAGTTAAATTTATAATTATCTTCATGTATCTAACTTCTTATCACTTTGCTTTTGTTTCAGTTGCCCTAATATTCAAGATTAGTTTCCAATTTTTAGCATTCTTTTTTACTGTCATATTAATTGCTGTTTTCAGGTGAGTTCACCTTATTATTCTCTTAAACTAAATTCTTCTGAGTGCAGTTATTATTTATGTCTGTTTCTTTACCACTCAGGAAAAAATCAAATATCCATTTAACATTTGTTATATCAGTCACAACTAAAATTATAGGATAATATCAAGTTTAAAAGTCTCATGGTGTGAAATAAAGACTACAGATAAATATAACCTTTTAACATATAATTGGAAACAGTACAATTATTAAATAAACAATTATAGATTGCCCAAGGGTAATAAAAATGTTCAAAGAATAAACTATTGAAAAAAAAGAAAAGATCTCAACTAGTTCTGTGCATTTATCCAAAAGCTTTTGAAATTGGTTGGTTTTGTCTGTTTAAAAAATGGGAGCAATCATTTTAAAATATCAGAAACTTTAATTGAAACAAGTCTGAAACAATGGCTTGACCACCTGCAGATAGATGCCTCCTAGATAGGCACATGCCTGAAGGCCGCTAAAGGCAACGGTTCCTGAAAATGACAGACTTATTTTCCTTACCTTCATCCCTTTGTTTGTGAAACCTTTGCTAATGACTTTTGATAGCCCACTAGTTACTGGAATGATAAATGAGTACCTTTCATTGCCCTCTTATAATTTCAGATTTTGACTCATGCCTACTTTACATTCAGTTCATTAAGAATGTATGCACTATATTTTATTTTCTAAAAAATGTTTTTCTTTGGGACTAATTATTCTTTTTTAACATGAGCTTTAATGTTTTAAAAATAATTATATATATATACATATATAATTATATATATATATATGTATATATATAATTATATATACATACACACACACAAACACGGTAGCATTGTGGTTTACTAGTAAATGGCATTTTGCCATTTTCTTCTTTTTAAGTTTTCTGCAGAAATTACATTCAAAATTGACAGTTACGACTAAAAAAAAATACCTCTGTGATTTAAAATCATGTAGACCTCTTGACAGTGATGTCAACAAGAGGTTGGCAGACATTTTAGACAAGGGTTATTGAGAGTCAATAACAAGATAAAAGGATAATGCTGGTGGGTCCACCAAGAACAGTGTTTTGCAGCATGATGTGTACACATTATGTTTTTAGAAGCCTTGGCCAGCCTAAGAAAGCAGGGAGAATGGAAGCTAAGGACCTGGGGCCTCGTGTATAAATGGTGCATATGCACAAAAATGTTGTGTAAGCCCGTTTCCACGCTTACATCGCAATGTATAAAACCTAAACTTGGCATAAAGCCACACACATTTTCACACCAGCTAAATGCTTGGCGTACACAAGTTCTCTGCCTAGGTTTTGTAAACTGGCGACACCCAGCGTCAAAGCAGAGTTTTTGTTCCAGTGTGGTTTCCCTTTTTAGATCCACATCCCTGACAAGGCTTTATCAAATACACTGAAATTAACCACATATTGTTTATTAGTTTATGGCATCTGATTGTAATTAACCTGTAACAATATAATGGTTCACAGAATGGCCAAACTATTCCAAATACCATAGCTGCTTTAGCGTTATTCCTCTCAATGCAATACTCAGAGTATTTATCCCACTGTTTCTGAGTATGGAATCACAGCACTACAGCAGCTGATCAGAAAGAGAATTATCGGTATACAGCATCTAGCACACGCTGCCTCAGCCATGCACACATTCTATTGAACTGCTCTCATATGGCAAACGCTTCAGAGCCTTTCCAGTGCTGACCTCGCGATTCAGAAAGAGTTTTATCCCAAGAACTATAAACGCACTGTGGTAGATAGGGGGCGCTCTCGCTCCCTGGAACCCCTGTCCACGACTCCAAACACCAGGTAAAAGTCCAAAATCTGACTTTATTTAATCTCCACAGTGCACAAAGCACCCTCTCCTCCACTATACTCATAAATCACAATCACAATACTACAATAAAAAAAATCTTCCACTCCCAGACGCGTTGCCACCCTTCCACCCAGCTCAGCTCGCCATCTGGGAGCTCCCACAGTCCTTTTATACTCCCTGACCCGGAAGTGTTCTCCATCCCCAGTCCATGTGACTCTCAATCCCTTGCGGGTCAGGTATGAGTTCCTTTCTTCATCCCGGAAGCCCGTCGCTCTTCCTATGATGAACTTCCGGGTCACAGGGCACAAGTGAGTCCTCTGTCCTCCCTGCAGCACCCTCTTGCGGCCCCTGAGGTATCCAGCAGGGCTGAGGATAAAAACTACAGCGTCCATGATCCCTTGCTGGTCTTCGGGGCACCTCCATACTGCAGGGAGGGCTCCATCTGGTGGCCTGGGGGTATTGGCCGGGATGACAAGCCGGCCACATCTCACAGCACTCAATCAGTCCATCAAGTGCTCCTGGTAGAACTGTTTGTACTTAGTACAATCACCTCACTGTAAACTTCCGATACAGTTATAATATAGCACAACCTGAGCCACTTTACTGTATAAAATGTGTATTTACATATGATGACGATATAATTTTTAAGATGAAATGCAGCAAAATATATTTATTACATTATACAGATAAAATGTTAACATCATTTAAATAATCTATATTGTTAATAATTAAACATGTGTGGACACGATGGTGCAGCGCTAGTATGCTTGCTGGGACTAGGTGACCCTGGATGGATAGATGGATGGAATAATTAAACATGTACTACGAAGATATTTCAATGTTTCTTAAAAGTTTTGAAGAATCGGCGTTCTAAATTTACAGATGGCTTAACATCTATTACAGAGCTGATTGTGTGGCAATTGGTTACTTGGAGAAAGAAAAGGAAGGACAGGAATCGGGGGTTAGCACATTTGAAAGAGACAGTACTGCTGCAGTAAATTATGTCATCGAAGAGATCATTTTGGAGCAATAATAAAGGGCTTGACTATGCACAAAGATAAACACAAAAGAGCACAAAAGTTAACTCTTTAAACAGCGAAATACGCTGATGCTGAATGAGCGAGACAAGACTTCTTGGTTAACGCAGCGGAATCGAATTCGCCGCTCCATCACTGAGCCAATCAGCACACAGGAACTTAACTGCTTGCTCTGATTGGGTAGCTTCTCAGCTATCCGCCAATAGCGTCCCTTGTATGAAATCAACTGGGCTAACCAACTGAGGAAGCATGTACCAGAAGTAAAAAGACTCATTGTCCGCAGAAACCCGCGAAGCAGTGAAAAATCTGCGTTATATATTTAGATATGCTTACATATAAAATCTGTGATACAGTGAAGCTGCAAAAGTCGAAGCACAACATAGTAAGGGATTACTGTACAAAACAAAGCATTTAACGTGCTACTTTAGTTACGATGGTATTTGAGAAGCTAGTAAATTAAACAATTTAAAGATGAAGTTTATGATGTTCTACTTTAATGACAAAATAAACTACGTGATTAAAGTGGAAATTTTGAGCTTTTTTTCCCCAATGTGTGCCTATTTTTTTCTATTCTCTGTACGCTAATAAGCTTTCATATGACAGTCAGACGGGGGCTACGACTCGCCTTTTCATGACGAATTTGATATCTGACAATTTCTTTTTTATTTTAGGCACTGTGTGACTTTGTCAACTTGAGCTTTCTAGTTTCTCCGACACTCTATGTCACTCAATCAACTTCCTTTTGTTGATTATACCACTGTTAAAACCAACAAATAGTACATTTTCCTTGCCTCCACTTGGTATTCGCTGAAATTCTTCCATTTTCCCCCGTGCTTTTGCCATTGCCTTTTCACAGAATGCTGAGCTTAAGGGCTATTTATTTAGATTTGTATATTCAAAGAGGCGTAATTCTGGGAGGAGTTTGGGAGTGGCAACAGGTGCGTGCACGTGTGTTACTTTTCATGCTGACCAGGATTTATGGAGCGGAAGAACGTGGAAGTTGGTGAATGCACAGATTTATTCATCTGGATTTTTTTGTGCATACACACAGTTCTGCTTTTGTCCGTACGCACATTTCTGCTTTTGTCCGTACGCCATGTTTTAGTATGAATTCTACTAATGGCGTTATACATGAGGCCCCTGGTCTATAAACCATGTGCTAGTGGAAGGTTCAAGGTGTCACCTTTGATCTAATGTGATGACGAAGTCACTTAACCTGCTTTTCACCAGCTTTAAAAAATGCATGTAACTAGTTGTACTTTGTGTCTGTGCTGAAAAAGTGGCCCCAAAATTAGGCTGCTGCTTGATTTTTGCAACCAGAACTCATGAAGGAGGGTGATCCTGAGAACTTTCAGAAGCAATCTGTACAGAATACAAATAGTGCTGTTCAGAACCCAGCAAGAGCCAAGGAAGCTTGACCGCGTTTATACCGAGACAATATGGGTATAAAAGGGTGGAGAAAGTCTAAAAGACCACCTAGCACATGCCACTGGGCTGAGTGTTAAAGAATTAGGTTATCCTTTTATTTGGTAAGGAAATGAGAGAACTGCCTTCAATTCATGGTTGTATAAAAGACATCTAAACACTTGAGGTGCAAGAACACTAGGGACCATTAGAAGGAGTTTTAGCCTGGAGTCAAAAGGCGAGGGGATGGTGTAAGGCATCAAAAAGACAGTGAAAGGAAGTGAATGGTCAGTTTACTGAGAAAGACAGAAAAACGAAGGAGAATACATAGCTGGAGGGGGTTTTCTGGGATGGAGGTGACAAATTTAAATGTTTTTTTTAAATATAGTAATCAGCTGCTATTATTATCTCTTTTATTAGTCCAAATGTTTACCTTTTTACTTTTAGACTAGTGTGAAGTAGTGAAGGCACACTAGGAAGTTACATGTGCTACTATGTTTTATGGGTTTGGTGCTAATGTTGTCTTAAATGGATTTTAAGAACTAGCTATTAGGTGTCAACACTTTGTGTTTTTTGCATATGGCCTTGTTTTGAAAATCTATTTACTGGGTACTTTTGTTCACTTTTCAATTATATGCTGTATGTCCTATATTTATCCTAATAAATTAGATAAAAAATGTATTTCTGGGTATACCAGTACGTTCCAATTTAAACGTGGGACGTGTTTTGTCACCCTATGATAAAGAAGGGCAGGATTAGAATCTACTTCATAATACATTTGCCACAAAATCTTTACCACAATGGCTTTTCACAGTAAGTTTGATTAGTACACAATTTTCAAAGCAATATAAACTAAATAATGCAAGATAGATTCACTGTAGCCTTAATTTAATAACCTGTGTCTCTTTCTGTCTTTAGCTAAATTCACTTTGAACTAACATTTTTCCCTTATTCTACATCCATTTTTGAAAGCTTGTCCCATGGGTATAAGTTATTCAATATAAATTACTTTGTCCACTAAACATGGCACATGTGTCTATTCTTAAATGAGGTCCGCTGTACTTCACGCTCAGTATTTTGGTCATATCCTTAGACATTGGCCCCAAGTTTCTCCTGTCTGTTAGTCATAATGGTTTCTTTAGTACCTTTCTTTGCTTAAATATTATTTTATCCAGTCTTCATCTTTATTGTGTTCTGGCTTCATTCTTGCCTTTTGGGAAAATGGAACAATAATAACACAGAATGCAGCAACAAAAATATTAACTGGAAAATCTTGAATACATCTATTCAGTTTTAACATAATTACACTGGTTACTAGCGTCCTTTAGAATTTAGTTTGAAATACTAGTAATGGTATATAAAGCCTTAAATAATTCTGGCTATCTCTTCCTGTATTCTAATTCTGCCTGTTAATCCAACACTCAAGCATAAAAGAAGTGGTTAGGCAGTCTTTTGTTGTTATAAACTAAAAATCCGGAATGTTTTAACAATAGAGATTCATCAGGCTGATACAGTGGAGCATTTTAAAAAACTTCTAACAACATGATAATATATAAGGATGCTACTCTTCTACTACTTATATATCTATGTTATGTCTTATATGGATTTACTTATTTTTGTTTTGTATTATTTTTATTTTTTTTTCCTTTTCTTTTAACTACCTAACATCTTATAAAGCACTTTGAGATAAATTCTTTGTATGAAAATATGCTATAGAAATAATTGTTGTTGTAATGTTGTTGTTCCTTCTTTTATAGCATAACCTTGACCAACATCCATGGATCAATTTAAATTAGATTTTTTTAAAGACTTTTCCTTTTATTCGCTGCTTTGCATTGTCTCTATTCCATCGATTTCCATTTTTCAATGCCATACTGTACATAACTATTTTTTACCAAAAAGAATTAAATTTCCTCCAACTATGCTTCTTCACCTGTGTTCTCCTTTATTCCCATATCACTTTGTCACTTTGCTCTGTGTCTGTGGCATGTTTTTGCCTAGTTTTTGTGTTTTTCTGGCAAGTACTTGAGTCTACAATAAATAATGCAAACTTGATTACTTTCAGTTCTAAGGTCATGCTTTATTGTCTGCTATAATGTAAATGCAATACTATATATAGTTTAAGTAACACACACAGAAACAGGGTTGGATTAAAGTGGGTGCTATTGATGCTGCAGCATTAGGCCCATTCCTGAAATAGGCCCAGATGAAAACAGACAAGAATTTTCCGGAAGCTGAACAGTTTTCCTTTGCTATATTAACCTCATAATAATTCTTAGAATGAAATCTGGAGTCTGAATTTCGGATGCCTAGACACAGCATTACTTATTGTACAGTTACTATTGTTCTTTGCGCTGTGACATAACTATAACGTCGTTGTGTTTATTGTTAACCGAAGATTTCAAGTTAATGCTATCAATTTTACGTTAAACAGTTTACTTAGTAATTTAGCTGCGTTTTTTGCAGTATCTTGGGGATTCTTGCCACTTTATTATTGTTCGGTAAGTGCCACGTAGTAAATTTTTCACCTTGAAAGTTAGTTGTACAGTAAAAATCGATGGCTATTTAAATGGTTATTTGTAAAGGTAAAACTAAAAGCCGGCCCGCGGGCCCAGCATGGATGTTTAGAATTTTTAAAATCCTTGACAGGATTTTGGTCTATTTTGAAATTTAAATCATAGACAAATTTTTACCCTCAAGAGCCTGAACTGAGTCACTTTGACCCAATGTCTCTGCAAATTAATTTTTTCTTAGAATTGCGAAATTTTGTGTATTTCATTGTTAGGTTTTCTGCATTAAGTGCACTTTTCAGACAATTGCTATTGAATATTGATGTTACATAGTTTGATGTTAATCTCGAGTTGTTACGATACTACGTTGTTATTATTCATGTTCAATAAAGGCCGGCTGGTTGCGTAGCAAGCAATTAAGGCTCCTTGGTTGGTCTGAGTGCGCATGTATAGTGAGTGTTGAATGCACATGCACCAATGCCGAGAAAAAATAGGCCTTTTGTGCGCTGCAGCATCAGGCCCAATTTCGTCTTAATCTGGCCCTGCACACAAACAGATAGTCATGTCTACAACAAAGTAAATGCTAAATTTCCTCAATGATGTTTTACTCCAGAGCCAGCTCTAACAGCTGTGCATCCTTCCAACACTGTGCTGACTATATTACAGTATATTCTTTAATCCCTGTATTGGAACAATTTTCACTATTTCCTCTTTGTTTTTTTCAATTTACTTCTGGAGAGACTACTAGTTGATTGACCTTGATTCAGGGGGACATCTGTTCTGGTTATTTTAAATGCCTTCCAGGATACTCCAGTTTGGCTTCTGGAAGCCCTGTACAGTGAAGCACCCTACTACATCTAGTTATAATTAGGGTTTACTTTTATGTCAATTAGTTAATTTTTCAATCGCTCATCCATTGGACTCATTGACCCTGATGCCTTGGTATAATACTTTTTAAATTTCCAGTTTCAGATGTTGAGACGGACTGGGGTTGGTGCCTGTGTGTTCTAAAAAAACAGCTTATTGTGTTTTCTTTTTGGGGTGGGGGACATGGGTGGACATATGAGTTTTGCTTTTTAGGTGTTATGGGAGAGTGGGATTGTGGGTGGGAATGTTGTGAGGAACCATCTGCATGACTGGAAGAGTGAAAAGTGTGCTGTAGTGTGTGTTATTTTTTTCACACTTTCTTTTTCTATTATTTCAGCTTTTTACTCCAATGACTATCCTAGCAGTTTCTTTAAGGAATGTCTGGGGCCTCCATTTTAATACAGAAATATCTACCATCCTTAACTTGGTGTAATAAAATATAGTAAATATCACTTTCTACAAGAATCTAAACGTCTTAGTAAAGATGTACACCAAGTTAATAATAGACATTATTGTGTGGAGGCTCCCTCCTCAGCAATATCTCACAATTGTTTAATCATTGTGGTGTAATGCAGTTTAAAACCGTTGATTCTGACTGGACAGATTTAGCTACCTTCTCACAGACACTGGCGTTTAAAAAAACTGCTTTATGCTGCCTCTGCACACTCACTCCTTTCCAGTTATCATTTTTAAATATCACTGACTAATCAAATTCTTTATTTTATATAATAATAATTATTCTTGTTTATATTTATATAGTACTTTTTTTACTACTTGTGAAATAATTCTAAGCATTAATGTGGATGCTTTTATGAATCTCGTTTTAGATGATTTTCCCCCACTTCTGCTTAACCTGTTCCACCCAGGCTCTACTCAGGTTTGCCATCAATTTAAAATTTAGTTGGTTCCTTTAATTTAATTAATCCATCCACTATAGACCTCTCTGTACTATTCTTTTCTCTGCATGTCCTGGAGTACAAAAGAAACACCACCATACAGCAACGTGGAGACTGGCAAGATCAGGAAGAAAAAAAACACGCGGTCAACGATTACAACTGCAAGATGTTATGCGAATGAATATGAATAATATGAATAATGTTTTATCTGTGCCACAATGTTTTCCATAATGTATTATACAGGTCATAAAATGTCTCTGTTTTTTTTTTGTCAGTGCGGCTTTGATATCATGGACCATAAGGTGCATACTAATTCAGCGTGAGCAGGAATACTCAATAAAACTGAATAAAAAAAAATCAAGTGACGGTGAGATACGAAGAAGGCAGATTCACCAGCATTTGTGTGTCAGCTTTTATCCATCCAGATCAGAGAATGCCCAGTTCCATTGTTTCAAAACACCACTCACATCTACAGTTAGTCCCAGTTTCAGATAAAAAGTAACCGCGTCAGATCTGGGGCAGGGGGGTGTTTGTTGTATCGTGATCGTGACTGAGAGAATAAAAGTGAAAAAAAACGCTAACTTTTACAAGTGCTATAAATTTACACCAGCTGTTACAGACACAAATCAAATGTATGTTTTTATTGTATAATATTAACAATAAGAGCAGCTCACTACTGAATACGGTAAATTTGCCATGGAGCAAATTTCAGATCTCACGACCTCTGGATTATACGTCGGCAGTTCTAACCACAGTACCACGGAAGGTGTCGTATTGCAGTTGCACCTTTTGTGAAAGTGTTTATTTGATATTTGGCCATCAGTCTTCACACATTTTACAGATGGTGTCTACATTTTGTCATTTATTACTAAAACATGAAAAACGTTTCTGTTTTAACGATGTGTTTATATAGATTGTTGTAGACACAAAACACACATCAAATTATTTCCTCTTGCAATTCTGGGTAGCTCACTCCCAGATAATCAATCAAGGCAGGAACTGGGAGAACTTCTTGCCCGTTCTGAGGCAGAGTTGGGATGGTGTAGCAAGCTGCTTGGGCTTATTGACACATTTAGAAGACAAAAGATCCTGTCAGAGAGGTGCAAATGGATTTAATGTGGGCCGGATTTACAAGTTTTTTCGTTGGCTCTGCTAATTCTAGTGTTAAACCATTTGAGCCACCCAGTTTCTTTCATAAATTCTGAAACCATGCTGCTGGCAATGTTTTTTGCTCTGGGTTTACAACCTGTTATACATACATTAATACATGCAATTAAACTGGCTTTATTCATATGTGTTATACAGCTAATAATATCTGTTGTATTCTGGAATCTCACCAGCTGCCATTCTCTTTGGTTGCTGAGGTGTCTGACTTCATGAACTGGGCTTTTCTTTGGCAGACCCTTAACAGATGGGGTGTGTTGCTAAGTTTATTAATATGATTAAAATTCTACACTCCTTACCTTCTGAAGTAATGTTTACTAATTCAGACATCTCAGCTTTTTCAAATTCATAGAGGTGTTAGACAGGGGTGTCCTTATCCCCTCTCATTTTTCATCTTCCTTGAACCATTGGCCATTTCACGATGCAAAACTGAGTAACTCACCCGTTTAATCACATATGACATTACACAAAAAATTCTTTATATACTAATATTCTTTTATTCCTAGGTGATGCCACCTCAGATATACCTTATGTACTTAATGCTTAAGAAGTCACTTCAGCCTACAAAAAAGCTGGTCCAAATTTACCCTTCTTCCATTAAACCATTTTTGTCAACACTCATCTCTCTTCTTCCATCCCTATGACTAATTCATTTCAATATCACACAACTGACATTTTTAATTTGGTGTAGGACATAGTCACCTTCAGTTACCATCATGCCTTTCAAAACATTAAGGACCCCATTTCTGTGTGGACACAAATCACTCTTTATGCTCTTGCTTGGCCATTATTAAAATTAATATTGTTCCTCATATACTATAAATGTTGTTAGCCCGGAACTGGCTTGATGCTCCGGCTAATCCACCATTTTGGCTTTTCATTAAACAAAGGCTTGTTTACCCCTGTCCCCTACATACTCTTCTCTTTCAGTTCATAAAAGCTAAAATCCCTTGTCTATAGTATAATTTAAAGTCCTCACACAAAGTAGAAAAGCTTCTAGGTTCCATTTCTGTTTGGCACTCAAATATCTCTGTATTTCACAAAGAAGTTTTGTTTTGTAGGACAACCCATTTAATTCCTACATTGTTTTTTGGGGGTTATCTTTGATGATCTACAGCCCCTCCTCTTCCTTTTTTGCTCAACTTAGGTCAGTTCTTTAGATATGTGGTGTGTTGTTTTCCTCCCCTCTACTTTTTCATCCACTTTTTTTTGCTCATTTTTTCTGAAACAAAAAATCAGTTTACACAGTATTTGCCGCACTGCACAAGACATCCTACATGCCCTTACCCTTGTACTGTTATTGGCAATGTGATCTCCTATTGCCATTTTTCTCAAAAAATGAAAACATAGAAAATGTACCCATACTTTACAAGATGTGCAGAATTAATCACTTTTGCTTAAAAGTAAAGGAGACTGATTCTACATAAAATTGATAGGTGAATGCAGATTTAGTTTATATTGTAGAAGACAATTCAGCATATTTTACAATAGCACTGCTAAGACTACAAACAATAAAGGATGACAACTATATCAATAGAATCAAGTCATACATTTAGTCTATAAATTTTTTCACTTTCCTTTATGTGGCAGAGTTTATTCACAATGACTGATGACCAACAAGAATTATATGCGTGTTCTTAGTATTTAAACAATGACTGATAACCCAAAAGCATATCCTTACTTGAGCCAAAAGAGAAGAGACTTCCTGGAGTATATAGACAGCTACATTTCTCACCTGCAATTACTGTCACTGTTCCTTCTAGTACAAATAACATTTACTTTTTAAGATAAAAAAAAAAAAACAAAAACAAAACTCTCACTCTATATTATATATATATACTGTATATATATACTGCATTTATATTTTTACAATATATATATATATATATATATATATATATATATATATATATATATCAAGTTCAAGTTTATTGTCATGTGCACAGTAAGGAAACATGTTTCCGTGTATAATGAAATTCTTTCTTTGCTGTCCACACCAAATGACAAAGCCAACGTATAAAGATAAACATAAATAATAAGTAACAAATAGATAATAAGTAATAGAGGCAGCATAAGCTATAAAAACAGAATAGAAGTATAAAGTGTAATGTGCAGGTAGGTGTGTGATGCACAAGTCAAATACAGTTGTGTGAGGTAGATAGAATGGGATGAACCATGGTTATAAATTCCAGTCAGTTATTTAGGAGTCTAATGGCCTTGGGAAAGAAAGAGTTCTTTAGCCTAGAAGCCCTGCATTTCATACTTCTATACCTGCTTTACATATATCCGTATGTATAAATATAAATAAAAAATATTTAAAAAATTATATAAATACATACATATATATAAATATACAGTAAGTAAATAAATGTATACATCAACACACAGTACATCTTGACATCGTCTTATCTGGGCTGCTGAGTTACACAAAAGACAGGCAGGAGAGGACTTAGTAAACAGAACTTTTACTTTGGCAGTGTCAAGACAAGTATTCAACCTTTATTCAGCAATGGTGCCTTCATTCACAGCAAAGCGAGCAACTTCCTAGTTGTCTCCGTTATAGCATCTCCAATGCTTGAGCTTAAAAGAACTCTTAGAGCACTTTACTGGAGAGAAAGAGGCACTGTAAAGACAGGGACCAGGTCAGAGGCACTTGGAACAAGACAACAGGTGAGTGAACTGGCTTTTAAAGACTCGTAATAATGCGTGATCGGTGCTGCTGAACCAACAACTGCCCTCCTGATAGCTTATTTCTTTAACAGAGAAACACCATCTAAAAGAGGGTATGGCAGTCCGAGAGTGTATTTGTTTTGGCATAGGAACAATAATAGAGTGATTTCCCTGTAACTGAGGTGGCTGAAGCTGTGTCATGGTCACTATATGTTAAGCTCAGCTTAAGGTGTTAGTATTTAATGAATACATTTGCAAAAAAGAAAAAAAGGAGAAAGATATTGTGAATGTTTATTTACATAAAAATTAAGCATGAAGAGACTGGGGATAAAGAGGGATAAAGAGGTCAGAGACTGCTTCTGGAAATCAGGGTTTACATGCTGATACACAGAATGGATTCTTAGTTGTAAAAAGGCACAGAGAAGACTATCGTGATGGAAAATTTGAGGGTGGTCTTGGCAAGAATCAGCACAGCACAGGACATAGGTTAGTAATGGAAATTGGTGGTGTTGGACTGTGTTGGGAAGTAGAGTAGAGACAGGCATTGAGGAAGACCCAGAAGATGAAATGGAGATGGGGGAGATAGGCAGACAGCGGGATAAGGATGGAGTAAAGCTGAAACCAGAGCTATAAAGTATAAAAAGCAGTAAAATATTGGCATAACTTCCAGTGATGGAGAAGGTTATGATCTTCTTAAAAAATAGTAGGAATTTAAGGTACTGCTTAAATTATATTCAGAGCAACCCCCTATTACAAATGCAATTAAAATAACTAGAGGACTGAAGTCAGCAATAGATGATAAAGATAATGGCAGAACTTTAAGAGGAGGAAATGTGTTAATGGTTTGTAAGGATAAGAAACAATGTGAGAAAGCATTGAGATGAAAATACTTTTTTTTTTAATTCTCATGTGGCAATAATGACAATTAAGGAATTACAGGTGCAATAACTGGTGTTCTGACTGACATTTCAGGTGAACAAATTAAATCTTATTAATCATGAAATAAAGTTAAGGAAGTTATATTATTATGATATTCCTCTCTACTTACCTTTAACTATTTTCTTCAGAGATAAGGGAACTCACCAGGTTCATTACTGGGTTGATTTACTGTCACACCTTAAGATTAACACACACATATTGATATACGCATACACATAGAATATAACTACAAAAGTATTGTATGAAGGACTTATACACCACTCTCTAATACTTGTCCACAAAAGTACTGTATGAATGACACGCTACTCATTAGCACTCTAGAGACTTACTTATCTTCTGCATGAACTATGTATGATGTCTTAGATTTATCTCAGACCTAAATATTGCTTTTGATCTTCAAGAATAGATATATTCAAACTTACAAAGGCTCAACCACCTTGGCTATAGGCCATTTATCAACTAATGAATCTCTTACTTTAATGCATCGTTCATTATTGGATATCCTCAGCCCAATAAACCTTGCAGTTTGGATCATATGGCACTTCCTTACTGCTCCAGGTGCTCTAAATATGTACTTTATTGCTTCAATCACTCTAGATACGAACACAAATCATAGAAAGCTAAAATCAATGTGGCATTTATTTAAAAAAACAATAATACCAGTAGAGAAAAGCATAAAAGAAAATGTAGATAGAAAAGTCTGGATATAAATAGTCTTTAGAAAAACTTATGAAAAGTTAAAGGTGTCAAAGATTAATGTCCCAGGGCAGCATTGATTTAGCAATCAATGCTTTACTTAACTATCAGATGAAAATAGTCACACATCTCTCACTCTCTTATGACATCGCTAAGTTTTCACAGTTTTTTGGAAGAAAATTTTTTAAAATGGACACCCCTCACTGGAATGCCCTTGTTTAAGCAATAAAACACAGGCAGGAGAAAGCGTCAATCATTATTCTTTATCTATATCTTGCAAAAGGCAAACAGCATATTTTATTAATAAGTGTTGCAAAGAAAGGAGCATATATGTGCTATATTTATGAAATTCATTGATTAGTTCATTACCCAAAAAAGGAACTCATTACATAATTAGAAAAATTTTAACATGATTGTTTACACCCAGTTGCTAACGGGACATGACAAATATTGATACTGTAAATGACCACAATATAACCCTGTCCACTAGGATATTGATAGTCCTGTTAGCTTAGGGTGTATGTGACTTTTTAAATGTATTATTCTTATTTTAAAGAAACACGAAATTTTGCATGTTCATCCTGTTATTCTCATGGTTTGTCAAACAATCATCTAATTTATAATCCAGCTGGGTACATCAACAGGAAACTTAGTACTTTTAGAATAGAACAATAATTATACCTTAAAATAACATATCTTTTAAGTGTTAAAAAAAAATGCATTTATCATAGTGAATAATAAAATAACAGCATCAGCCTTTAAGCATAAGCTCAGAAGGATATGAGTCTCAGACACATGTTAAGTGCACATTGGACCAGGGTTCAAAATTCAAATGTTACTTATTCCTCTGACATTGCCTTTCAGGCGAGGCATATTTATCATAAGATTCCATGTGGCATGTCTTCCTTTCCCAGGCTATAAAACAATTTAGTCCTAGGTGCCCATCTCTTCACAGGCAATAATACAGCTTGAAGCATCTGCTGGCATTTTGCTCCGTTTAAACAGATGTTACTGTAATTGTTACTATTACAATTCAGGAAAACGGGATGCTTTGAAGTCCTGCCTCCTTAAGTGTTACATTTATCCTGTTAATTTGATCAAAATATTTTTTTAATATGATACAATTCAGGTACTGACCTTAAAAGATTAAGTTCATTTTTGCTTGTGAGAGCAAAAAATTAAATACAACTTAAAATCCACACCACTAGACTGGTTAAGAGGATACAAGTCTTTACAGATGGAGAAAGGGTAAATACTTTATCAACAGTGAATTACTTAGATGAAGTAAAACTCCCTGATAGAGCAAGATTTGGATTTCTTAGTTATCCAGTGAAACCGCCTTAAATAAGGTGTTATAAATGTCAATTCGGGCACATGGTGGCCATATGTTGAGGAAAAGAAAGATGTAGTAAATGTGATGGAGAACATACGTACTGTATGAAAAGTGTAGGGAAGGTATGACATTTAAACGTGATAATGGTGGAGAACATAGTGCACCATATAGAGGATGTTAAGCATTTAAGAACACAAGGAAATTTAAGAAGTAAAAAAGGTGTATTCAGAGACGTTATAAAAAATTAAAAAAATAATGTGGAAAAAGGAGAACTGAAAAAAGAACAGAGTATTAAGTTAGGGAAAGGGTGTCAATGTTCTCTAAATAAGGATATTCTTAGAGTGGATGAAATAAAACTTTGTGGTGTTCATAATAGATGTAGTCAACTATATGGCACAAACACAAAGTCGTACTGAAAAATGTCACAGTGAAAGCTTTAGAAAAATACGTAGGATTACTAAGTATCACAGTATCAGCAAATGAAACATTGATTGATAGATGGGAGTATCATCAGCCCAAAATTGTGAAGGAACCTAATAAGATTAGAATATTGCAAAGGAATGCAAGACGTTTGATTGTAAAAGGTCAAAATATAAAAAGATATAACAGATATGTCAATTCTCCCTGATAATATGGGAACATGGCTATTGCTGCATTAAAATTTTAAGATTGCTGGTTATGTTACTATAAGGCAGGATAGATTAATTCGAAAAGGGTGTGGTGTTGCCTGTTTTATTAGAAAAGAGATGGAGTATAGGGTTGTGAATGTGGATTTTAAAAAACTAAACCACTGGTTGTTGAAATCTTTGATAAGAATGGTGGAGTTAAGGTAGTAAACTTTAATAACCCATGTGAAAAGTTGTCTATAGTTTGTTTAGATACAATATGTGACTCTATTACCCTAAGGGTGTATGGTATGGGAATTTTAATGCACATAGTACACTGTTGGGTTGTAAGGAAACAGACAGGATTGGATTGATGGTAAAAGAGTATTTAGATATGTATCATCTAATATGTATTAATGATGGTAGAGGTACAAGTCATAATATACAAACTACAGAAACTGAGATAGATCTTGCATTAGTTTCTACTGTAATACATTGGCTGGAGTGAGCTGGTAAAATACTGAAAATGATGTAATTTTAGGGAGTGATCACTTTCCCTTAATTATTTATTTGCGTGTAACTTTGTATGAAGTGAAGGAGGATAATATTAAGAGATTAAATTTTAACAAAGCAAACTGGAAGAAATTTAAAATATTATGTGAAGAACATCTGATTGGGATAAATGTAGAGGAGGATATGGATTTATGCAATGATAAATTGAGTGATATTATGCATCACATTGCATTGGAAGTGATTCAGAAAAAAAAGGGTGTTAAGAGGTGAAAGGTTGTACCATGGTGGAATGAAGAGTGTTAAAAAGCAATTTGAGAGAGAAATATTGTGTTTAGGAAAATTAAGAAAAATCATTGCATGGATAACCTTATTTATAAAAGGCCCCAGGCAGTTGTAAGAAAGGTGGTGAAACAGGGTAAAAAGATTTACTGGAGAGGAACGTACTGGGAAAGAGACTTTAGTTACAGATGTCTGGTGAATGATTAATAAGGATAAGTAAATTCCAACATTAGATGATGATGATGATGATGGAAGAATTAAGGTATCAGAAGTAAAGACGGCTGAATTACAAACTAAAACTTTTATTAAAATTTACAGTTAAGACAATTTGACTGAAGAAATATGATGATGGCATGACGGATGTGGAGTTTTCTTTAAATGCATTCTAAAAAGCTGTTGCGAAAGCTAGAGAGACATCTCCTGGAAATGATGACTTATGTTACTGAATGTTTGAAAATATGCCAAAAACATCCTTAGAATGCTGAAAATCTATAAGGGTAGGGTCATTTTAAAACCAGGTAAACACCCTTCAGACCTGTCTTGCTCTAAAACAATATCACTAATTTCACACTTATGTAAAATCATGCAATAAATGGCAACAGAACATTTAAATTACTTTTTAGAAAAGAGATGAGAAATAACGGGTCATCAAAATGGATTTAGGAAAGGTAGAATAACATTAGATTCTAATTTATGTCTAAAAGATCATATACTGTAAGATGAGCATGGGTTAATAAAGAATTTGTAGTAGTGATATTTTTGATATTGAAAAAGTATGATGTTATGGAAGGAAGGATTTTTTTAGTTAAATTAAGTAATTTAGGAGTATGTGAAGAATTTATAACCTTTTCCTGAGTTTCCTATTTGAAAGGTTCATGCAGGTAAGGGCGGGATCAGAATATTCTAAATTATCTAAGACAGAATGGTACCCCGCAAGTATGTGTGAGTGTGTAACCCGTAATTATTTAATATAATGATTAATTATATTTTTTCTAACATTGGGACTGGTTTGGGTAAATTATTATATGCAGGTGATGGTGCATTATGGATCAAAGTTATAAATTTCAGTTATAATGTACATAAAATGCAATTAGTAATTAACGAGGTAGAAGAATTGGCAAATGCGTTTCAAACTCAATAACTAAAATTCAAGTGACACGTTTTACAAAGAGGGTCAAAAAACACGCACTTAACTTGAAATTATATAGTCAACCCCAAGAAGAAGTTTCAGTGACAAAATTTTTGAGCATGTTGATGGATAGTAGGCTTACATGGAATTCCCATATTTGTAAGATTATTGATAAATGTAAGTGTAAAGGGGTATTATATACTCACATTTCTATGTGGATACAATTGGGGTGCTACCAGAAAATCTGACTATTTATAACTGTTTAATAAGGTCAGTCTTCGATTATGGATGTGTGGCTTATGGGTCTGCTGAACCTTTAAGATTAAAATGTTTAGAGTTGATACAAGCACAGGCTCTAAGAATGTGCTGTGGTGCAATGTGAGCCTCTCAACTTTCAGCCATATTAGTTGAAATGAGAGAGTTACCATTACAGCTTTGAAGATTACAATTGATGATGAACTAATGGAGTAATTTAAGAGGGCATGGAAATAATCATGATGGGAGATGGGAGAGTCTGCTTCAAGGATGGAAAATCCTACAAATGCTGGTGTCTTAACCGCCTCTGCCACCAAGTTCTTCAGTGAATGCACAGACCACAAGGGATGGAGCACTTCAGAGTTTCTAAAACACTGTGGTGGCAGACACAGTGGTTGCACTGGGTGGGCTTCTGGCAGGACATACAATACAGTTGTTTGCCCGCTGCTATGTCTACTGTACGGCTCTTAAGTGCCTAATTCCCCCGCCTCATGCCCCTCTTCAATCCTCACACAGTTCTCACAAATAGAAGCCCCTGTGAAGCAGGTGGCTGTAGATATCCTGGGCATCTTTCCTAACTACATATGCTGGAAATCACTATGTGCTAATGGCCATGAATTATTTACGAAGTGGTGCAAGGTATATGCTATCTTATGTCACTAAGTATATATAGATGTTCTCCTGATTTGGTGCACCTGAAGATTCAGGGTTAAAACTTTGATTTAGTTAATAATGTGGGTACCTCAGCTTTTCCTTTTTCACAAGGCCTGCACCACTCGGCTACACACTCAGAGTAACAGTCTTAGGAAGAAATTTAATATGGACCTGGTCACATAGTTCTCCATTTTAGCTGCAGAATATCAGAGAACCTGGGTCCAATATCGCTGATGTGCTTTGGACTTTATTTTTCTACCATCCAGGACTATGCTTGCTTTATACCTACAATGCTGATGGTTTGTCCAGAAACCACAAACTCCTGTAATTTGGACTTCAAGACACCTCCAAGCCCAACATCAGCACAAACCAGGAGCACCATTACACATAGGACTTGAGTCAGAATCTGGAGTTTGACCGTCACTACCAAGGAGGCCCCACTGCATATGGGTGACCTGATGTAGCTGTACAGCACATAGTGAAAAAGGGGACACTGCCTTAAACTGCCTTGGTCAACGGTTGATACAGTCCATTTACATTGCTGGCCCAGCTGTCTGAGTTAGTATACCAGGAAACCATTCCTTTCTCCTTCCCTCTGACTTGGGGTTAGACTTCCCAGGGTAAGGCCTAGTAAGACCTGACCTGGAGCAAGATCAGGTCTAGCCTTTGTGTTTTTTTGGAGACCTGTTCCCTTTTTTTATGCTTCTTTGTGGCAGGAATCACAAAACTAGGGACAATGAATGGATGGAACCTAAGCATTTGTGGGTTACACGTAACAAAATGATCAAGTAATTAAATAAAAATATTGAAGCAAATAATTCATGTCATTTTTATGAACCACTGTGCCCATATTTGATAGCAGCTGCCTGGGGTGCAACTCTGTAGTACAAATGCATGAACATGAAACTCACCACAAGCGAATTATGGAGTTGTCCTGGGCATGTGTCTCGGGCAGGAAAGCACCAAACCTCATCCATTTAAAAGCTGAAATGTCACAGTGGGCCTATGCAGGGAGAAACATATTTTAACCTATTTGTATTTGTCAATAAAAATATGTTAACTGTTAAATGAGATGACACTTTTGTAAGATCACCTACGGAGACATTTAAAAGCAATGGCTATACTAAAATGCTTAAAAATGTAAAATATTAAAGGTTACTGCTGATTGTGTTCCTATGTCAACATGTACTTTATTGTTAAATCTCAATTTAGTGTTACCATTTTTCATCAAATTAAAAAGGAGGAGGTGTACAAAGAGAGCCAATGTCCAAGTGCTTCTGTAATGCTTTCTTGCTCAGTCTTTAAACACTGACACTTCCATAGCACTTAACCCTAAAACTTTCTTTTAGCTTAATCCTAATGATATAAAATCATTTCATTTGTTCTTGTTTACTTTTTACTCTAGACCAAATGTGTACTTTTATAATATAAATTAAAATTCTCTGTATTTTCTTATGGATGTGTACATAAAGACATTTACATGTTTGTAGGACACGGTAATGAACCTAGTTTACTGGGAATAGAGGGTCTCATCTTTTTTCAAAAAATGGGTCTTATATACTTTTTTCTTCAATCTGCAATTGCAATTTGAATTTGCATGCAAGGTCAATTGGTACCTCTTAAACTGGCACTTTCACAATTCCTGCATTGTATCTGTATACACAACAAGAGATGCAAGCTCTTTGTACTCTTGAAAATTGATTACATTTGTTTGGGAAGTAATACAATTTTAGATCAAAGTTTAAAGAAATGTATAAGTTTAATTTTTTAAATTACACCAATTTTCAACTTGTGCTGCTAAAAGGCAACTGTTCTTTCAAAATAAAAAGGGTAGCACACTAAAAAGCATGTGTGCATACACTAAGGAGGTCAACCTAGTGCAAATCCACCATGCATGGAGTTTTATTTTTTTAGTTTAATCATCAGTGTGCCTGCTGGAGAGAACACATGGCATATTCATTGCAAGAGCATATTGTGACTGCAAGGCTGCATAGTCATATAGGTTCATTTGAGTTGACATGTGATTAACTCTGTGTACAATGTCACTTTGACAGTGCTCCTGCAATAGTCACAGCTTAGAAAATGATGAAAACATAGTATAGTACAGGTTCTGTGAGAAATGCACCAAAATCAGGAAACAATTCTGTCTGTCCCCAGAGGTTGTTGCCTACATTGTGGATCTTACAGAAACTAGTTCTCACAAGTCAGGTGGTAATTATGACTACATATGGGCTGAGATCTGCTTTCATGTGCATGCTTTAGAACACTGCAATTTGTTGTTAAAAAAAAGAAATTTCCAATATTAAAGATTTTCTTTAAATTGCTTCACATAGTTCTTAAATAAACATAACAAAATATTCTGCAATTATTAAATGAAACTCTTATCAATGTAGTTTTAGGCTGGTGCAAAACACAAAAAATAGTAGGGGTTTGTGGAGAGGGCCTTAAAGCACTGTTAGCTATAGAGCTGTCAAACCTGAGGATAAATACTAGGCTGTGTTTTATGTCCCATTGCTCCATTTTAAGAACCCCTGCAGTGACTCTCCACTCCTTTCTCGCTCATCTGTCCTTGTTCTTATATTCCATGTCCCCTGCCCATGCCTGGCATGTATATGCGTTTTTATCACACTGACACAAACAGTCAGAAAAGCATCTTCCTATCTCTCAGTGGGACAGCCAGGGCTGGAGCATCAGCGTTACAATATGCTATTTAGTTTTAGTGAACTGGTTTGCTGTGTCATCATTTCCAGAACTGTTTTAGAAACTGCCAAATTAATGTAGAAGGATATACAATGAAGAAGAAAGTCAAATGTTAATAATAACATACGTCTGTGTTTTAATTTAGTATTATTAATCTTAACCAACAGCAGAAAGCTTTTGTTCCAGACAAAGTAGGCTATATTCAAGAACCTTTGTCTGTCCTTTAAAATAACACAAGAGAAGGGAGAATCTAGTAACAAAACTATGCAGCAATGGAACAGGCTTAGCCTTTACACTGACTTGGATTTTTTTTTTTTGACCATAAATTGTGCAACTTGCAAGTTATTTTCTACCTTTTGTACAGGTAATGTTCTGAAAGACTTTTTAATTCCATTTCAAATTGCACTGCTGTTTCAATGTTAAACATTAAATTAAAAACGATTTGATACATACAAAATTAAAAACCACAGATCCACACAAAAAACTACCAACAATCTCTTGTTAAAATTACTAAATGCAATATTGCGGATGGGTGAAGGGTTAAAGAAATACCACCATTAGTTGTGCCTATTAACACTAGAATCCCAGAAACCTACGCAAAAACTTTTAGTCCCGGGTCACCTTAAATTCCCTCGTACCTCCTAATCAGCATCGTTTGCTTTGCAAATGTGTTGATCAGCACCGAGCTCTTGCTGCAGCCAAACAGTGCCGTGTTTCGCATTTACGGCTGGTGCAGCTGCGTTGTTCTTATGTGTGACTGGACGTTTCTTGCAGGGAAGGCTTCTGTTCTCTTTCTCCGATGTAGAACCCTCAACCTCATCTGAGTTCACCTCTGTTATAGCACGTCTTTATTTGAAAACAGCAGTGTCACATTGGGGGGGAGCATGAACATAACAGAGAATAAAAGTGAATTATGAAACAAAACACCAGCTTTTACAAGTACCATAAATTTACATTGACTGTTACAGACTCAAATCAAATGAATGATTTTATTCTACAATAGCAGTAATAAATAGCCTCTCTCTACTCAAAACAGTTAATACATGAAAATCCCGGGATCAATGCTGCCACCTCTCAATTTGGAGACAGCAGTTCTTACCTCTACATCAGCCCAGCAGACGTATATGTGGGTGTGTGTGTTGTACCCTATCCCAATTTCTTTTACTTTGGGTAAATTCTTGAAAAAAATGCACTTGTTTTGTTATATCTGTGTCTTCTGTGAAAGTATTCATTTGATATTTGGACTTCAGTTTTCACCCATTATACACTTCATGTCAGCATTTGGCTAATTATTAGTAAAACATTAAAAACGTTTCTGTTCTAGTTATGTGTTCAACATTTCTTGCCTCACATTTCCTGTCATCCTACATTTACACAGACTGTTGTAGATACAGAACACACAAATTAAATATATGTATTCCAAATAACGATATATTACTTACCCCACACCCAGATAAACAGACTTGAGTTGGGAGAACTTGGTGTGCAACTAAATCTGCGTCGGCATGGGGAATGGAATAGCAGGCAGCCTACTGCCAGTGCTGATCGACACATTTACAAAACAAAAGACACTGATGAGGAGGTGCAGGGAAATTTATGATGGCCTGGGATTACAAGTTTTTTTCGTAGGCTTCAGGGGTTCTAGTGTTAAGAGGTCAACAATTAATTTAAGACCAAAGAAAGGTGGCATGAACCATTTCAGTTCCAGGAGGTGGCACATCAAGAGAAAAGGTTGAATACCCCGGTCTAGAACTATTAGGAACTACTTGATCATATTTCCATCAGTAATTTGCTATACCTTAGCATTTACTTTGAACAGTAAGTCTGCTATTAACCAAATAGTATGCACTGGATTCAAAAAACCAAGATCCAAAATCATGCCCAACTTTGCAGCATTTGCTTTATATTAGTAGGGGGGGCTCTGACCACATGGTATGACATTTTAGTGAGCCTTGGCTTAAAAAAAAAGTTGGGAACCCCTGCTATAGACCTTTGCATTAATCCCAGTGAAGTCTATTTTCAGCACATCCTTTAAAATGGTTAGTAACAATCTCCAACATGAATAAAATAGAATCTCTTTTCAATTGTAATACTATAACATTTATTATTCCTTTATTACAATTTAAGGTCTTAATGACATTAACACTATTTTTTTTAGTGTGCCACTTTATATTTCTAAGTTGTCACGTTCTGCCATGGTGTGACATAACTAGCATTCTAGAGTGGTGAACACCCCTATTGAAGACCTACCTTTCTCTTGTTCTTGTTCCTTTTTTATCTCACTGTACTTACACTTTAAACCAATTTATTATAGTGCTCGTTATGTAATTTGATAAATAAAACACTAAAATGAATGGAAATCTGAACTTCCATCTGGTCACTTTTATGTTACCTGTGGCAGATCAGTAAGTTATTTTTAAAAGCATTCACTTCTTGATATCAACTGTATATAACAAAATAACGGGATTTAAATAAACCAATATTTACAGCAAAGCAATTTTCTTTTCAAGTTATCATACAGTATATGGCAAATTATTACAGCTGGTGCTCAAAACTCAGGTTAGTCAAGGCTAAAGTATTTTTTTAATAAAAACATTGTTTTAACTGTGAAAAGCAAACAAATTCACTTACAATGCAACCAAAAGTAGAATATTCAAATACTTGTACATTTATTTAAAATGTTTATTTTTTTAATTTATTATCAGAATAGCTTTTCATTCAAATTTAACTACTTTTTTTTAAAAGAGTTTGAACAAATGCTACCCTTTTTCCAAAAAAAAAAAAGATTACTGAAAATGCTGTATATGCAATTTGTTTAGAGCTGTTCTGGCAGTGCCATAAACATGTGTCAAACTAGCTCCGTTTTGAGATGCCATTAAAATTAAAGAAATCTGTAATGTACAATACAAATTACATACAAATGCATCATTCTATCATTTCTACACTAAAATTTAAATAGTGCCTAAAACTGCTATTAGAAGAAAAGTGTAAACCAATAGTTTTCACTATGCAAGTGGGAATCAATTTAAAAAAGATCAAATAATGAAATGTCAAAGACGTGAACAGTCTGAGAAACTGTGAAGGTTATTGGTCTAAACACAAAATAAACAATGAAATAAAAAGTCTTTGATTTAATATTCTCTTTTAAGAATGGACAAGGACAAGGCAGTATAAATATAAACATTATGTTCGCTGTAAATGCTTGATTATAAGAAGCCTTACTGAATAAATATTAACTGACATATCCTTTTTTCAGTCCCTTTTATCAAGATACTAGGAGACTCTTCAGTGTCATGCGAAGTTTGTAGATAATGCCAGGAGACAAGCATAGAATTCATCTTGGAAATGCATCATCTTCTTCAGGGAAGTGATGCATCATTAATGTTTTCTCACAAGATGAGCTATATTATCTCGAATAGAGGAACCTATGTAAGAAGGGAATAATTCTCACATTTGCCAAGGTATGCTATACAAAATTCATGCTAAGGACATATACTGTAGTTGCCTACATTCAAATGGGTTATGTAAGGACAGTATTCCCTTGAAGATTCCATTTAAACTACAGCACTCTTGGAGTGATTACACCATTTCAAAATCTCAGTTGTTTCCAGGGCAGTCATTATTTTTAGCATTTTTCTTGATTATTCCTTCACTATTTGTATTCCTCAAGCTCCTCGCAAATGCCTTTAGACCTATTAAGCTTTGCTATTATGATTGCAATTTATGGTTTTAGACAATTGAGCTATAATACAAATAATTAAGAGAAAATATTCTGGTATTAGTGAAGATCGTGTACTTCGCTGACACATGCACTCAGAATGACTTAAAGGACCAAAATACAGTATAATTACAGTTGTAGCACAGACAAATGTGAAACTGATTCAAATTTTAGATAAGTTGTCTCTAGCACAATATGAAGCTCTGGTCTTTACTAAAAATCAACAGTTTGTGAAACACCCGAACACTATGAAAAATGTTGGAAGTCCCTGTGAAATTTACATTTCTCAAACTACACCCCTAATTATTAATGTGACACCGTTAAAAGGGTAGAAGTATTTAAATTCCTGGTCATCACTATCACACATACTGCAGGCTGGGTTATAAAAACAAAACTTCACCTACACAAAACAGCTAAACATCTTCAGGCTTTGTCATTTAAAAATAGTTTGGTCTGTCTAGATCAGGCTAAGTTTTACAAAGCAGTGTTTGAATGCATTCACATGTCTTCTTAAATGGACAGGTCTGCAACCACTGTCAGCTCACTCAAAACAAACCGCGAAAAGTTTAGACTGACTGTAGGCCTGGAATTGCACTTTGTAATTTACTGTATGTACATCTCAATAAATGAAATTAGCAAACAAAATAATTGTCTCTTACAGCTATCCTTTAAGAAAAAACTATAGATTGCTCATAAGAAGAAGTATTTGTCGTGTTAATGGTTTCTTTTATAAAATAGTTACCTTGGTGAATCATAAGTTTTGATCTACATCTGTCCCCCTGGATCCCCAATCTTACTGTCCAATCCCACATAATTTATATTTACTTGGTGGGAGTTATAAACTATGGGGGATAAGTGCAATTATAGGTTCTCTTTATGTATTACTGAATGTTTTATATTGTCATTTACTGCTATTTCTTGTAATTTCTGACTATATGTTCAGCATACTGTGCTGCTAATTTTAATCTGTTAGTTTTAAATTTTTAACTTTAACATCAAGAAAAATTTCAAATACCAGTTTTGTATGGAAGCAAAATTTCACTCAGTGAGGTTTTATTTAGAAATATTGCTACATCCTGTGCCCTAGCTTACTAATTCCAATGCAGGGCCTCAGAAGGCAGCAACTTATCTCTGCACCACTAGGCACAAAGTAAGAAGCCTCTCTTCCAGAGACATTGCTAATCTGAAAGTACACACACTCACCGAGGTAAAAGCAAACTAAACTCAGCAGTTATGTTAACCTATGCAGCTTTAGAAGACACCCTCAGAACCCTGGGTCAACCCAAATGGCAAAAAGAATTGTATTCCACAAGCCACTTTGTTCTTCTGCAATACCTAACTCAATTATCATGATACTACATGTGAAAACAAAGAAATTTATAGAATACTAATAACCTACTGTGCTTAGAAAATATTTTAAACTGTTAGATAAATTATTCCCCAGCAGCAAATCAGGCTCATAAATGTAAACTAATTAAGAAAAATGCAAGATAGATAGAGATGGTGACAATTCTTATTTCTTAAGGAACATTGGTAATGTAAACAGTTGTAATTTCAGAAAACAGAAGAAAACACTTGAAAATTAAAAAAACAAAACAAAGTGCTTCCAAACAATAAGAAATAAAATAAATACATATCTTAATACACAAGAAACAGGTTAATGTAGGCAAGGTATCCTGCATTAAGATTTGTTTTTATATTATTATTATTTTTTTTTTTTAACAATATGCACACAGCTCGATGGCATTTTTTTTTTGATAATAAAAAAAGTTAATATAGAATGGATTCATTTTTAGTACAATTTAAGCAGCACGGGTGGTGGAGTAAACAGTTAATTTTTGGTATTACTTATGTAGTGGTGATAACTATTCTTTTGCATATACAGCCATCTCTCAATTTTATGTTCAAGGACAATGTCCCCATGCCTAAAATCTGCTCCATAAAAATCAAATCAACATATTACATGTATATATGCACTGTGGTACAATAATTAGCATCAACCTTGACCCCTATAAAGATACTTACCTGTAATGTAAAAAAATAAAGTATAGTATGCCCTAGGCATAGTAAAATTCTCACTTCATAAATAGTCATAGGAACATTCCAAATTTCAGTTGTGGTGATGATGTGTGTGTGTTGAGGGGAGTTTTAAAGATCAATTTATGTACTTATCTTCCAACAGTGTAAAGTCACAAGTAGAATGCAGAGCTTCCAGTGTTTGATCAACATGGGCATGCTGACAAAGTACAGTACATATGCAATGCTACTTCAGTACGCAAATGACTTTAGCTGCAGGTGGAAGCGCCTCTTGCACTTTGTGCAACTGTTGTTACGGTTCTGCCTTTTTCCAGAAACAGTTTCATAAGCTTTATGACCTTAGTCTCAGAAAGTCTTTCTTCCTTGGGACGACTGGGATCTTTTCCTGAATAAGGAGTGGCATTGCACATTTATTTTGCAAGCATGGCCATGTCGATCAAACACAGGAAGCTCTGCAGTCTACTTTTGACTTTATAGTGTAGGTAGGAAGATAAGTAAATAAATCAAGGTAAAATTTGATCTGGCTTTTACAGTGGGATGCAAAGGTTTGGGCAACCTTGTTAATAGTCATTATTTTCCTGTATAAATCGTTGGTTGTTACGATAAAAAATGTCAGTTAAATATATCATATAGGAGACACACACAGTGATATTTGAGAAGTTAAATGAAGTTTATTGGATTTACAGAAAGTGTGCAATAATTGTTCAAACAAAATCAGGCAGGTGCATAAATTTGGGCACCACAAAAAAGAAATGAAATCAATATTTAGTAAATCCGCCTTTTGCAAAAATTACAGTCTCTAAACGCTTCCTGTACGTTCCAATGAGAGTCTGGATTGTGGTTGAAGGTATTTTGGACCATTCCTCTTTACAAAACATCTCTAGTTCATTCAGGTTTGATGACTTCCGAGCATGGACAGCTCTCTTTAACTCACACCATAGATTTTCAATTATATTCAGGTCTGGGGACTGAGATGGCCATTCCAGAACGTTGTACTTGTTCCTCTGCATGAATGCCTTAGTGGATTTTGAGCAGTGTTTCGGGTCGTTGTCTTGTTGAAAGATCCATCCCCGGCGCAGCTTCAGCTTTGTCACTGATTCCTGGACATTGGTCTCCAGAATCTGCTGATACTGAGTGGAATCCATGCATCCCTCAACTTTGACAAGATTCCCAGTCCCTGCACTGGCCACACAGCCCCACAGCATGATGGAACCACCACCATATTTTACTGTAGGTAGCAGGTGTTTTTCTTGAAATGCTGTGTTCTTTTTCCTCCATGCATAATGCCCCTTGTTATGCCCAAATAACTCAATTTTATTTTCATCAGTCCACAGCACCTTATTCCAAAATGAAGCTGGCTTGTCCAAATGTGCTTGAGAATACCTCAAGCGGCTCTGTTTGTGCTGTGGGCGGAGAAAAGGCTTCCTCTGCATCACTCTTGCATACAGCATCTCCTTGTGTAAAGTGCGCTGAATGGTTGAACGATGCACAGTGACTCCATCTGCTGCAAGATGATGTTGTAGGTCTTTGGTGCTGGTCTGTGGGTTGACTCTGACTGTTCTCACCATTCGTCGCTTCTGTCTATCCGAAATCTTTCTTGGTCTGCCACTTCGAGCCTTAACTTGAACTGAGCCTGTGGTCTTCCATTTCCTCAATATGTTCCTAACTGTGGAAACAGACAGCTTAAATCTCTGGGACAGCTTTCTATATCCTTCCCCTAAACCATGATGGTGAACAATCTTTGTCTTCAGGTCATTTGAGAGTTGTTTTGTGACCCCCATGTTGCTACTCTTCAGAGAAAATTAAAGGAGGAGGGAAACTTACAATTGACCCCCTTAAATACTCTTTCTCATTATAGGATTCACCTGTGTATGTAGGTCAGGGGTCACTGAGCTTACCAAGCCAATTTGAGTTCCAATAATTAGTTCTAAAAGTTTTGGAATCAATAAAATGGCAACGGTGCCCAAATTTATGTACCTGCCTGATTTTGTTTGAACAATTATTGCACACTTTCTGTAAATCCAATAAACTTCATTTCACTTCTCAAATATCACTGTGTGTGTCTCCTATATGATATATTTAACTGACATTTTTTATCGTAACAACCAACGATTTATACAGGAAAATAATGACTATTAACAAGGTTGCCCAAACTTTTGCATCCCACTGTATATAAGCAACATATAAATGTATTTTTGTATAAGGACCATCACAAATATAATCACAAACAGAACTTTGCACAATACATTGGGGAGTTCGATATGCCCTGCCATTTTGTTGAAGGACATGGGTGGGGCATATTCACTGGCAGGATAACACCTGACCTCTTGCTGCATCCAAATGGTGCCATCTTTTGACTTTACGCCTAGTGCAGCTGTGTTGTTCTTATGTGTGACTGGACGTTTCTTGCGGGAAAGGCTTCTGTTCTCTTTCTCCGATATAGAACCTTCATCCTCATCTGAGTTAACCTCTGTTATAGCATGTCTGTTTGAAAAATAGCAGTGTCAGATCGGGGGGAGCATGAACGTGACAGAGAATACAACTGAATAATAAAAAGTATTAAAGTACCATAAATTTACACCCACTATTACTCAAATAAATCAAATGTATGTTTTTCTTCTATAATAGTAACAAGAGCAGCTCACTACTTAAAATGGCAAATCTAGGAAAGACCCAGAATTGAACCCGCAAACTCTTGATTATGAGTCCGCAGTTCTTAACGCTGCACCACCCAAGCAGTCATCATAGTGTTGTAGACTAACTCAATTTCTTCCTCTTTGGTTATATTCTTGAATTAAAGTGCACTAGTTTTGTTATACAGTACTTGTACCTTTCGTGAAAGCATTTATTTGATATTTGGACTTCAGTCTTCACACATTATACACTTCATGTCTACATTTCATCAATTATTACTAAAATATGAAAAAGTTTGTTTTAGTTATGTGTTCAAAAATTCCTGCCTCATATTTTCTGTCATCCTACATTTACGTAGATCACTGTAGACACGGAACACACCTGAAATGTATGTATTCCAAATGACAATGTATTATTTACCCTCTACAATTCCAGGCACCTCACACTCAGATAAACAGACTTGAGCTTTGAAAATCTTCCATGTGACTTGAGCTGCATCGGTGGGGAGATGCGATAGCAGGTTGCTTGTGCTGATCAACACATTAGCAAAACAAAAGAGGCTAATGGAGAAATGCGAAGGAATTTAAGGTGGCCTGGGATTATGAGTTTTTTCGTAGGCTTCAGGAATTCAATTGTTAAAACCGCTTCTGTAACCCCAATGTTAAAAAAGTCTGGTCTTGACATTCTGTTAGGCCTCAGTGCAGCATTTGACACTGTCAGAAATGACATTCTACAGTCCAGAACAGAGAACATTCAAGGTATCTCTTGCACTAATCTCCACTGGTTTAAGTCCTGATAGGAAGCAGTGTGTTAGTCTTGGAAACCGCTGATCCAGCTCAGGGCCTGTCACACAAGGAGTTCCATAGGGCTCTGTCCTTGGCCCTCTGCTCTTTTATACTGTATCTACAGGTATATGCTTCCATTTGGCAATATTATTTATAGCATTGCAGTGGGTCATCATTTTTATGCAGATGATAATGAACTCTATTTCAATGTTAAAAGGTTTATCAGCTTTCAAACAACTTGCCTCAGTGAAATTAAAACCTGGAAGGAGCAGATCACTTTAAAATTAAATTGTAACTGAATTAAACTCTTGCAAATTGGAACTAAAGTGCAACTTAAGAAATTTAGCTCCTTTTTAGTTACTCTTGATGGTGATCTCATTAGACCTACTTCTAATGCAAAGAATCTTGGTGTCATTTTTGATTTGTCCCTTTCTTATTCCACCCACATAAAGCACATAAAAGAAACTTCCTTGCTTTTACCTCTGTAACATATCCTGTGTTCACCCATTCCTCTCTTTTTAAAGCTGATAAACTTGTCCATGCATTTATCACATCCTGCATCAATTACTCTAACTCCCTATTGGCAGGTGATACTTCTAATCTTATATCACACCTCCGGTTAATTGAAAACACTCATCCTGATCCTGATTCTCCTTCACTGGTTCTCTGTGTCTTATAGGATTGAATAATAAAATTCTATCAATAACCTACAAAGTTTAAATAGACTATATCAGTGACCTTTTCCATCACTATGCTCTCTAAGGTCTTCCGATTCTGGCAATCTAGTTGTCTCCCACACTAACCTGCCTTCTGTGGGTGACAGGGCATTCAGTTAGTTGTATAGCCCCAAACTTTGGAATTGCCTCCCAAAATTAATTAGATCAGCTGACTCAATTATTAAAAAAAAACCTTAAAAATCATCTCAGGCAGGGTGATCAGTGGAGAGGCAACAGTCATGTATATTGTTTAAGCATTCATTAATAAAGTCAGCAGTATTTGCCTGCATCGAGAAAACAATGTGTGCCATGTTTTCTTCCCTCACAGGGCACTACAGTGATGACCCCGATGCTCTTGGATGATTCCAGTTACGCTAGATGTCTGTCAATGCAGGAGCATTAAAATTACCGGAGATTTGGGAACAGCAAACCGCATCGTGGTGCGCCCAAACAGAGGCACAATTCATGTTGCGGGACACCACCTTCCAGGGTGGTGAGTCTGCTTGAAAATCTCCTGTAACCTCAGAGACACGAAACCCTTCTCTTTGATGGACCACATGTTAGCTTTTTACAGCATGGGCTTATGTAACTAGTATCAAATAAACACGTGCACTTTTATTCAAGAATATAACCAAAGTAAAAAAAAATAATAATAATAATAATTCTTCAATTTACATGTTGCTTTTAATGAGTTAAAAACCCAAGCTCAAATGTCAGTCAACAGAAACTGATATGTATGCCTGGATGATGCAGAGGTAAGAACTGCTGCCTTAGAGTCCAGGGGCTCCGCATTTTGAGTAGTGAACTGCTATTATTATTACTATAATATAATGAAAACATACATTTGATTTGAGTCTGTAAAACCCAGTGTAAATTTTGGCTACCAGTAAAAGTTACCGTTTTTTTTTTTTTATTATTCAGTTTTATTCTGTCAGCGACGTTCACATGGTACAACAAACTTGCCTCTCCCTCTCTGAGTTGATGGCTTTTACCTCCATTCTTTTCACAAAAGCAGCGATGACCACAGCTTTCGCTGTGGTTGATGCCTGCTCAGAACTATTTGTTGTACTGGAAATCAAAGGTACCATGTCCCTTCTCCAGTGAACTGAGCCGAATGAGCTCAAAAGGCAGTGAAGATGCAGTATTGCAATTTAATTTGAAAAACAAAATCAGTCTGC
Source organism: Polypterus bichir lapradei (assembly GCA_026402145.1). Lineage (NCBI taxonomy): Eukaryota > Metazoa > Chordata > Cladistia > Polypteriformes > Polypteridae > Polypterus > Polypterus bichir. The sequence goes on from JANRMT010049829.1 coordinate 51,927,471, forward strand.
TTCAGACATTTGCCGATATAGCTCAATATGTACTCAAAGAAGAAGAATTTGCGATGCTGGCTTGCCTCGTGGATATCTGTGCAATGTTTCAAGCCTCAAGTTCCAATTGTGAATGCAGATTCAGTGTCATGAATACCATCAAGGCAAAATCTCATAACCGTCTTGAGGCAGAACATTTGGACATGCTGATGCTCATAAAGTCATATCAAAACTCTGGACGAACAGTCAATATGGGCCATGTTTATCAGCATTGGTGTGCGCACAAGAACAAGCATCAAAAAGTAACGGTATAAGTTGTAAGTGTAACTCGTTAACGGTCAATATTTGAAATTTTGGTGGCAATTAATCTAAGATTATATAGCAGTGTGTGTATGTGTGAAAATGTTACATTTTCAGTGTTTTTCTCGCTATTAAAAATTACAATCTAAAAATGATATAAATGATAAGCACAGCACCATGTATAAATAAAAATCAGTTTCTTAACTTGCACATCTCCCTTGTGTTACTGCTCAGGCATGTAGGTCTTCCATGCACACGAGAAAAAAATTACAGGGAACATTGCTCTGCTTCACAGAGCTATCTTTCTGCTACAGTCCTCATCAGTCCTACCGCCAAGCCTCATCTCGCACTGCTCTTCCTTGTCCTGCCACAATTTGCGACAACAAAACTCTGTTTTTACCATGCCCGATTTGGCAAGAATGTGAAGAAATGCCACCCTCCTTATAAGCTTAGCCCACCTGAATCGGTGAACATTCTCTCATGAGTCCCCGCAGACCACCTGCTGTACATAACAGACGCCCAGTCCAGCTGCCGTTTTCTATGTCATACTGGCGCACAAGTAAGCATGCTTCCAGCATCACCTATTGATGTGGCTTTAAGGAAATGACCAGTACTGGGGGCAGCAAATAGCATTAGGATCCCCACCTATGGAACGCAGCATACCACCTTATCTATCAGTGGAAGACATTTCACTTGGATGTTTGCCTTGGCCAAGGTGCAGTGCCGTTGCTGGACACGGACTTCCTGTGTACAAACTGGTTGTTGGTTGATGTTAAGAACCATTGCCTTGTAAATGCAAAAGACTTTGCTCTTCCGGCACACTCAGCAGTGTCACTACCTCCAACCCATAAAATAAGATGGCTGCAACTTGTGACTTCTCCCACCTTCTCAACAAATTTCCCCAGCTATCCAAACCCACTTTTTCCACAGTGGAAACTAAGCATGGTGTGGAACACTAAATTTCTACTTCTGGACCACCTGTTGACACCCACACCTGTCGGCTGGCTATTGCAAAACCTGAAATTGCCGACATGAAATGGCCATGAATTGTGTGCTTATAAAACAGTCCGTAGACATCACCCCTCCATATGGTGCCCAAAGCAGGTGGTGGTTTCCGAACATGTGGGATTATCGCTGCCTGAACAAAACACACTGTCCCAGACCACTACCCAATTTCATACATACAGGATTTCTCAACATGACTCTCTGGGAGAATAATCTTTTTAAAGGTTGACCTGGTCCGCACTTACCACCAAGTACCTGAGTGAGCACCTGGCGGACATTCCCAAAATGGCAGTCATCACCCCCTTTGGATTGTTTGAATTCCTGCGTACACCATTTCTCCTTAAAAACGCTGCATAAACATTCCAGAGGTTGATGGACTCTGTCCTCTGCAATTTTTACTTCCTTTTTGTCTACCTAGATGATACCTTGGATGCCTGCTCCCGCAAAGTGGAACACCACGCCCATCTCTAAGCCTTGTTCGAGTACCTCTGCCTTCATGGGTTGATTATCAATCCTGCTAAGTGTCTATAAAGCTAACCTTTACAAGTATCATACATTTACACCGGCTGTTACACACTGGAATCAAATGTATGTTTTTATTCTAAAATAGTAAGAATAAGAGCAGCTCACTTCTCAAAACAGACTCGTCCGGGGTCGAGGCCGTGAAGTTTTGATTACCGTTAATGCCGTTGCGCCACCGAAGCGGTCGTAGCAAATGCGTGTTGATGTCGCACCCTAATGTGGGTTCTTTTTCTGCAGTTATATTCTTGAATAGAAGTGCATTTGTTCTGTTATATTTGTACATTTTGTGAAAGTGTTTATTCGATATTTGGAATTCAGGCTTCACACCTTATACACTTCATGTCTACATTTTGTCAATTATTACTAAAACATGAAAAACGTTTCTGTTTTAACGATGTGTTTACATAGATCGTTGTAGACACAGAACACACATGAAATGCATGTGTTCCAAATAACGATATAGTAGTTATAAAAGGTGTCATTTTGCTTGACTTCTCACTCTATACAACTTTAAGCAACTGACACACAGGTAAACAGACTTGAGCTGAGAAAACTGTGCGGCGGTGGGGGGATGTGATAGTAGGCTGCTTGCTGCTTACCGACACAGTTACAAGACAAAAGACACTGATGGAGAGGTGCGAAGTGATTTAAGGTGGGACGGATCTATGAGTTTTTTCGTAGGCTCTGGTAATTCTAGTGTTAAACCCCACTGTTATATTAGATTTCTCTGGGAAACATTGTTAAAATGTAAACAAACTAAATTTATTCATTTCCATTTTCTGACTAGTAACTGAAAAATATATACTGCTTAAAATCAATACCAAAAAAATGCAGCTATTATCATATCAATGCTACATTATAAGTATGCAGGGTCATTATTGCCAGTGTACAGAGTACCTTGAAATTCTTACTTGCATTGATTGCTCAACATGAAACACATCGCCACTCTCTGGTGACATAATTAACAAGTATGGAAATTTTAAGAGCACTGTTTACAACATATTTACATTTCTGAGACAAAGTAAGTTATGTAGTTTCATGAAACAGTACTGTACAATATATAGTGTAAGGGTTTATATAAAAGACAATTAGGCAGAAAAATGCACTCTATGATATGATATACTGTATATGATAGGCATACACTATGTAATACAATACATAGTGGAAGTCTTTTGATAAAAGTACATTTCTTCTTAATGCATCTTGAATACCAAGATAATTCAAGATACATTAATTTGCACAAACTTTAAACTGCTTTTCTAACTAAACACTTTTCTAATCTGTTTTTTTAGAAAAGTCATGTCAGATTTGAGACATTTCCTACTATGAGATTTACTGTATGTTTACACTATTAAATGATATTACAACAGAGTGATATTTAACACTAGAATTACCAGAGCCTACGAAAAATCTCGTAAATCCGTCCCACCTTAAATCGCTTCTTAAATTCCTTCACACCTCTCCGCCAGCGTCCTTTGTCCTCTAAATGTGCTGATAAAGAGAAGCTAGAAGCAGCCGGCTATTCCATCCCCCCACCAATTTAGAACATACACGAACTTCTCCCAGCTCATGCCTTGATTGAGTATCTGGGAGTGAAGTGGAGTTTTAGAGTGGAAATAACAGATCGTTATTTGGAACACACGCATTTCATGTCTGTTCCGTTTCTACAGTAATCTGTGTAAACACATTGTTAAAACAGAAACATTTTTTATATTCTAGTAGTAGATGACAAAATATAGGCATAAACTATATAATGTATGAAGCCTGTAGTCCAAATATCAAAGAAACATTTTCACAAAAGGTACAAATATAACACAACAATTGCGCTTTTATTCAAAAATATAACTGCAGAAACAAAAAGCCGCCTTAACATGTGACATTGACACCCAGTTATTATGACCACCTCTGTGGCACAATAGAATCAGCTGCTGACTGGAAATCAAAAGGTCGTGAGTTTGAACCTGCACCATTACATTTTGAGAAGTAAACTGCTCTTAGTCTTACTATTTTAGAATAAAAGCATACATTTGATTTCAGTCTGTAACAACCGGTGTAATTTATGATCCTTGTAAAGGTTAGCTTTGTTTTTTATTTTTTTTTAATTCACTTTTCATTCTCTCAGTCGCGTTCAGAATCAATCCATACAACCCCATCTGACACAGCTGTTTTCACATCCTAAAGAACTGAATGACAATCTGGCAATTCCTTTACATAATTATTGTTAATACTGAATTATACATCAGAAATTTCTCTCTTAAATAAACAGATGATAGTGGTTACCACAGAAAACACAGGAAATGCAATGGTATGATTGTTGAAAATTTACTTAATCTATTTTTTAACTTTTATTTTTCTTTTTTGTTTAAAATGCTGCAACATCAAATGAACAGCAGTTCTTATTTTGCAGATGTATCCTTTTACTTAATAGATTCATACTATTCAATCTTAGATTATTTATGCTTGTTCAAACACTTTCTCTTAGGAATATTGTTTTCTTCAACTAATTAAGCCTTTTCAACATGTACATATCATCGGTAGTATCTGTATATGTAATTCAATTAACAGGTTTAATACATAATGTATATGTATTGAACGTAGTTATTTCCTTTTCACAAGTAAAAGCTGTGATTATGGCCACATTTTTCATTTATTACTTCTGCATATTTTCTTATCACATCTTTCACATATATAATGGTAACTGGTGTGATCAGGACCGCTGCATGCCTGTGCAACTTGTAATCAGTCATATTTTGATAAAACTGTATATGACAGATGACAAGAACAAATCAGAATGAACATTAATAACATTTTTGTCCAGAACATCCAGTACAGCTATACTGATTATTTGAACTTTAATGTAGCCATTAACATTATAATTAAAAAGCTACATTAAACAAAAATATTCATAAATAGTATAGGAGTAATAACACTCATTTTCACGTGAACTTAGATTTTTGAGTTTAATTTCTGGAGTGATAATATATTCTCTGTACTTCACAGTAATTCAAAATGTTCATTTTAATTTAGCACTTGAAAAGCCCTCATAGTTTTTCAGTATAATGTAAAAAAATGTAGAACAGCTTTAGGAATTTGTAAGTATTCATAAGCCATTGCAATTGAATTTATTCTGAAACTAGGCTATAGAGTTTACAATTATATGCATAAAATGTTAATCTCAAAAATTAAGGTTTTTATACAGCTTCTATGCAGTGAGTTCCCTAAAAGCTCACTTGATGGCTTTATAGTCTATGACTGTACTGGTTTTGGGCTTCTACTTTTGTGGGGAAAAAAACTATCAGCTCTTTGTAAAGCAATATTGATTCATCTGATCCAATTGGCCAGCTATGTTCTTTATAATCCTCTTGGCCAATCAAAATGCAAAAAGTATGCAGCATGCAGTAAGCTTCGGTTTCCATGAAATGAGATGCACTTGCTAGGGTCAACTTTTAGCAAGATTCCCCATTAATGCAGAAGTAAAAAGCCAAGGGACTGAGTCAGGCCTGTTTCAACCACTCCCATATCTCACCACATGGTATAGAATAAAACCAAACATGCATAAAGTGACTCCCATATCTCCAGAAATTACTCATTTTAATTGCTCTCCAGTTAGACTATACAGGAAACCTTGAACCTCACGATGATGGAAAGTTATACAGTAATCCCTCGCTATATCGCGCTTCGACTTTCGCGGCTTCACTCTATCGCGGATTTTATATGAAAGCATAACTAAATATATAACGCGGATTTTTCGCTGCTTCGCGGGTTCTGCGGACAATGTGTCTTTTTACTTCCTGTATATGCTTCCTCAGTTGGTTTGCCCAGTTGATTTCATACAAGGGACGCTATTGGCGGATGGCTGAGAAGCTAACCAATCAGAGCACGCAGTTAAGTTCTCCTGACTGAGAAGCTAACCAATCAGAGCACGCAGGAGCTATGCAGTGTTAACCAGGAAGTCTCATCTCGCTCATTCAGCATCAACGTGCTTCGCTGTGTAAAGAGTAGTGCTCTTTAGTGTTTATCTTTGTGCATAGTCAAGCCCTTCATTATGGCTCCAAAACAATCTGCTACTGCTTCAGGGGCCGTGCCCAAGCGCAAGAAGAAGATGTTAACGATTGCCGAAAAGGTAAACGTTTTGGATTTGTTGAAGGCTACGATTCTTTTTATTTAAAAAGTAGGAAAGGAATATAAGATCTACGGCTGCAGTGTCCTTTTAACCAGGGTGCAAAACGAGTTGTAAGTGGATGTAATAAGGCAGTAGTCTGGATGGAATCTGCTTTAGGGATTTGGATTGAAGACTGCCAGAAGAAGAACAACGGCAGTGCTACACAATCGCCTGAAGTGGCTCCTTTACAAGGGCTGTAACGCTCTCCTTTGTTGTGCAGTAAAATTAAACTCATTGTTATCGGACAAGTCATCGTGTCATTGTTGGTGAGTAACCATAAATAATTAATACATTTACTGTATACTATTTTTCTTGCAATGTACGTATTTATTGCTGGTGACCTGTCTATCGTAATGGCTGTAACATATGTGATATCGGAGACACTCAATATCTTTAAAATAATATTTAGGTTTTACTGTATATAAACAGTGTGTGTTTATATACATAATTTCAATGAATCTTACCTAATATCTAAGAGAATACAAAGGGATTATGCTGTATAACGCTGCGGGGAATATTTATAAACAGTGCGGGAGAGTTTATAAGGGCTTAAAATATATAAAAATAACCATAAAAACATATGGTTTCTACTTCGCGGATTTTCACCTATCGCGGGGGGGGTCTGGAACGCAACCCCCGCGATCGAGGAGGGATTACTGTATATACACACACATACCGTATATACTGTGGTGAGCTGGCACCCTGCCCGGGGTTTGTTTCCTGCCTTGCGTCCTGTGTTGGCTGGGATTGGCTCCAGCAGACAAAACGATAACAGTTCATATTAGAAAAAAAAACTTTACATTTTTGCAGTTCTCGATTGTGGCAAAAAGGAAAAAGATGTTGCCAGTGAATTCAGAATTTCGCCATCGACACTGTCAACTTTCTTGAAAGACTGAGCAAAAAAAGAAGAAAAATCTCGGGTTGCAAACGTATGTGAACTACTGCATTTGAAGACGTTGAAAAAGCAGTTTTTATGTGGTGTCTCAAAAAAGTTCAGAAACCTCACAATATGAAGAAGAAAAGGATTATTTGGCTCCTGATTGATAACTGTGCTGCCTACAACATGCTTCCGCATTTAGATAATATTC
>JANRMT010049829.1:51945825-51968071 GCA_026402145.1 Polypterus bichir lapradei
TTTATAATCAAGTAATCAAGATCCACAAAGACTCGGCTGCTTCATTTTGCCAATGTATTCAATAGTGTATACCTCTAAGGTGTTTTATAATTTTGGGACTTTAGCAGCTTATTCCTAGCAAAAACAGGAATTGTCCCCTTACTAATACATCTTTGTACAATTTGGCATAAATGCTTCAAATTGTGACAAATAAAAGCAGCTTTTCTATGGGGAAAGGTGCTCTGTTAATGTTATAGTATCACATCAAGGGAGGACAGGATGTAACAATGTAATTAATGTGATGTAAATGTTAAAGACAAGGCTTTGGGTGTCATGTATCAGTTTCAGTTTGAATTTAAAGCTAATTCTCTTGACTTCATTATCAACAGACAAGATAATGTAATTTTAAGGCTGCTGAAAGAACATTCTCTAACCTTATACCAATAACCCATACATGCACACAAAAAACTAAACTTACCTTTTAGACAATTTCGATGCTCTTATAGATTTAAAGGCGCTGTATCCAAATCTGGCAACATAATTTCTATGTTATGTCCAATTTCTGAGGGATAATGTTTAAATATGAAAATTTAAAAACCACATTAATATGTTTTATTAGTTATTCACAGGTTTAAATTGTGTAGATACATTTTATTACATTTTGCAATTTGCTTAGTGCAAATGTTTAAGCTTAATGTTGCTGCATGAAACAGCAATGGGGAAAATGCTACAAAAGCTTGATGTTAAAAAGGATAAGAAGGTAATTTCTGTGTACTGAACTGATTAGTTAGATAGCTAGATATTAATAATTTTTGCATGTCTTATCACCATATCATAAATTATTTTAGAAAGCAGCAGAAAAAAAAATATTTTAACAGTGTAGCTAGCAGCCACAGCATAAAATAATGAGAGGTTTCTAGGAGAAATGCTTTATATGAAAATGAACTGCAACAATATCTGCTTAGCATCTGTATGTCAACCTGAAAAGAAGCACATACTTCAAAAGGGGCTCAAGTGTGCATTCATATAATGTTTTTCTAAGAGTGAAATATTTGTTGAATTTGTTCTTGAAACTGTATCCATGTTTTACACATTTAGTGTGTAAACTACCTTAGTGGTATTGTACACTGTAGTTTTTCCTGATTTCAAATATGAATTTCATAATAATCTGTCATGAAACCCAATGAGGAATAGACATAACACTCTCAGACATTATGACATGCATAAAGTATTTTAGACAACTTGTATTGATGAGGCTGGCAACAGAAGTAAGCGAGTTTAAAGGCAAGAAGATTTGTAAAATTGACGTATTTCGATTGGCCTGTTCCACTGAAACCTGCATATTTTGGTCATTTTGTCTGTATATACATTGCAGATTCAAAGGTTACAGACCTAGCCGGTACTCCCTGTTAATTGAACAAAAGTAAATAATTCAAATAAAATTACTTGGTCACTGGCATTATCAATTCTGTGCATCTCTGCAACACTCTCACTGCCTGGCTTGTCTTACTGTTGGTCCAAAATAAAACATCCCGATTTCAGTTGGGCACCTGTTTTTATATCACTCAATTTGGCAGAGATGGGGCGCAGGAGGATTGAGGACATGGTCTGACCTCCACATAATGCTGGCCTTCAGAACTGTGGGGTGAAAGCCTAGGTGATTAGTGACAGTGCCCTCTTACTTCCCATAGTGGTAGCTTACATAATCGAGAACCATAAAGGTGCCCCCTATGTGCATGTGTGTAGGCTTATCATACATGGCTTTCCAGCTAAGTAACAAACTGTTCCTTATTTGATAGGTTTAGAAAGAAAGCATTTTACAATAAACTTTAAAAAACTTATAATCTCTTTCTTTGATGAGTATAATTACCAAACATTTATAAAAATTAGGCCTTGGAAAGTCAGCATGTTAATTTTTGTGATTAATGTGGCCTGTTTTATGGATTAAAAAATATTGTTGCACCCAGGGCTGTCAAGTAGGAAAGGGTGGCATTTCCATGTATTTTTTTAACATTATGCAACAATAGTACAAATTAGTCAAAGTCAAAGTGAACTTTATTGTCATCTCAACCATATACAGGTATACAGACAGACGAAATTGCGAAGCTCAGGGTCCACAGTGTAACAACATGAAGTGCAAATAATAAATTAAAAATAGAATTAAAATTAAAATAAAAATTTAAAATTAAAACACAAACAAGACAAAAATGTAGCAACAATATTGACGTGTAGTAAGCAATATGAACATTGAAGCAATGTATGGTATTTGCAATCTAGATACATAAATATAGTCAATAGATATGTAATATAATAAATAAATAATAGATATAGATAATACAGAAATTATCAGTGTATGATAATAGTTGTTTAAGACGTGTAAACAATGACAGGTCAGAATGTTTTACAGCAGAAGGATATCAAGAATGTCAAAATACTTAAAGGTCAGGATGAGATTTTCAGTTCTTTTTTACATGCACACTCATCTTTGCAGGAAAGTGGCTTGCATGTAAAAAAAGTTCTGTTTTTAGAGAGTGGTTGAGGCAGTGTGGAAGATCCCACAGGGCAGCGTGGTGTCAAGGAGTCTGACAGCTTGGGGGTAAAAACTATCCTGCAGCCTGGCAGATCTGGCTCTGATGCTGCAGTATCTTCTCTTGGATGGCAGAAGTGTGAAAAGTCCATGTGAGGAGTGTAAGGGGTCCTGCACAATGCTGCAGGCCTTGCGGACACTGCATTTGTAAAATATGTCCTGTAGTGAAGGGAGAGGCACCCTAATAATGTTCTTTGCTGTCTTCACTATCCTTTGCAGGCGATTGCGGTCGGATATGTTGCAGTTGCCATACCAGACAGTGATGTAGCTGGTCAGAACACTCTCAATGGTGCCTCTGTAGAACATGGTGAGGATGGAAGGGAGAAGACGTGCTCGCTTCAGCCGCCTCAGGAAGTGTAGTCTCTGCTGGGCTTTAAGTTCCTCAGTTATGTGCACACCAAGGAACTTGGCACTCCTAACAGTCTCCACATCTAAACCGTTGCTGCTGAGTGGGATGTGGGCAGGATGTGATTTTCTGAAGTCCACGATTATCTCTTTTGTCTTGCCGACTTTGAGAGATAGATTGTTGTCTTCACACCATGCAGACAGCCGTTCCACCTCATCTCTGTATGCTGTTTCATCATTCCTACTTATCAGTCCCAGCACCGTCGTATCATCCGCAAACTTGATGATGTGGTTGGTGTTGTGTGTGGCTGTGCAGTCGTGCGTCAGCACGGTGAAGAGCAGTGGACTAAGCACGCAGCCCTGCGGCACTCCAGTGCTCAGTGTGATGATGCTGGAAGTGCTGCAGCCCATCCGAACTGACTGGAGCCTCTCTGTCAAGAAGTCCAGGATCCAATTGCAGAGAGTGGTGTTCAGGCCCAACCTGGTCAGTTTTACAACCAACGTTTGCAGGATGATTGTGTTGAAGATGGAGCTAAAGTCTATGAATAGCATCCTGACATATGTGTCTTTTTTATCCAGATGTGTCAGGGAGAGGTGAAGGGCAGAGCATATGGCATCCTCAGTTGACCTGTTTGAGTGGTATGCAAACTGAAGAGGGTCAAGGGAGGCAGGGAGATTAGTCTTTATGTGTGACGTGACTAACCTTTCAAAGCACTTCATGATGATTGGCGTGAGTGCAACTGGTCCGTAGTCATTCAAGCATGTCAGTGGTGACTTCTTTGGCACTGGTATGATGGTGGTCAACTTGAAACATGCTGGGACTGACGACTGGCTCAGAGATGTGTTGAAGATGTCTGTAAGGACAACAGCCAGTTGACTGGCACATTTTTTGTGCACATGACCAGGTATGTTGTTAGGTCCTGCAGCCTTGCTTGGATTGACTCTGGATATAGTCCTCTTCATGTCAGTTATAGAGAAACAGTGGAGGGAGGTGTTGCTTGTCTCACAGGCTCTTTGTTCTGCGCCTCAAACCGTGCAACAAAGTTGTTCAGCTCATCCGGTAGGGAGGCATCACCATTGCTGCTGTGTGGGTTGGGCTTGTAGTTTGTACTTGTCTGAACACCCTGCCACACACGACGTGTGCCTCTGGTGCTGCTGAAGTGTTTGTTAATCCTCTGCATGTATGCCCACTTAGCTCTCCTTATAGCGCGAGACAGGATGGCTATGGCCACCCTGAGGGCGGCCTTGTCTCATGATCTGAAGGCTACATTTCTGATCTTGAGCAGCTCATGTCATCATCCAGGGCTTTTGGTTGGCTCTTGTGGTAACATCCTTGGTAACAGTAACATCCTCTATGCATTTGGAGATGTAGCCAGTCACAGAGTCTGTGTATTCCTCCAGATTGATGGAGTCACCATCCATAGAAGCCTCCCTGAAAATGTCCCAGTCTGTCAATTCGAAGCAGCCTTGGAGAGCTGAAACAGCACCAACCTGCCACACTCTGATGTTTTTGCGGGCTGGTTTAGTGCGCTTCAGCAGGGACTTCTTTGCAGGAACCATAAACACGCTGATATGGTCTGAATAGCCGGGGTGGGGGCGGGGTAGGGCCTTGTAGGCGTCAGGTGCGCTCGTATGAACATTGTCCAGACAGCTTCCCCCTCTAGTAGCAAAGTTCACATTCTGGAAGAATTTTGGGAGAACTGACTTCAAGTTGGCATGACTGAAGTCTCCAGCAATAATGTAAAATGCCTTAGGGTGCATTGTTTGCAGTTTGCTGATGATCTCGTAGACTTCCGCTAATGCCTGGATAGCATTTGCGCTAGGCAGGAGGTAGACGGCAACCACCAGCATGCAACTGTATTCCCTCGGCAGGTAGAAAGACCGGCACCTTACCAATAAAACCTCTATCAGTGGGAAACAGTGTCACGTGACTGCAGCAGCATTCGTACACCACTCTCTGATCACATAAACACATAGTCCCCCCTGTGGGTCTTACCGGACAAAGAGGCGTCTCTGTCTGCTTGGAAGATGGTCAGTCAATCTAGCTGGATGGCCGAGTCTGCAATGTTTTTCTGGAGCCATGTCTCAGTCAAAATAAAGATGCAACAGTTAGCAAATTAGCTAAGTATGTACACATAAAGTACTGTATTTATACACTACCTTTAAAAATTTTATGAAATAAAATTTTTATTTAAAGGTTTAACATTTTGTATTATGCGGTTCTCAATAATACGCCACATGTCAAAGCACTGGTGTTCATTTTATTGATTTACATAAACTGACATAGGTGCAGGGGAGGGGGGTTTATCCTAGTCTTGGTGTAATGCTAGAGAAGTTGTAAAGGTAAAAATACGACATTTCTTTTTTGTTTCAATTCATGTTTCTGTATGAAGATCGAATTAATATGATATCACAAAAGTGCTAAATAAGTTATCTTTGTGTGGCACTAAAACCAAAATAAGTCTCCAGTACCTCTGTATTTAACTTGGCTGTCTGCCAGGTAGCTTACAGTGCTGACTGCCCTAATATAATGACAAAATTCTACAAAAGAAAAGCATAATGATTATCCCTACCCATGATTCAAGTTTGCAGTATCTTCGTTAATTTATGCAAAGAACACAACGCAACCATCCGAGTAATACATGGTGTCAGTTTTTAAGCAAGATAGCAGCTACAGAGATCTTTTCTTTGATGGCACAATCTTTGTAACCAAAATGTCCCAAGGCACGCTACAATTCTACCAACCACAAAAGCATTAAATCTATACACATGCTAAACTGTCTGAAGGGGCAGCAAAAAAAGCAGCAGACAGCACATAGTGAGAACTTTGGACACATTTTCCAGCTGCTTCGTCCCTTTGCCTAATCATACAGACGGTCCTCTCTCTGTCTCACTCCACTGACCCGGGATCAGAGGCAACTGTTATGCCCACTGTAACTCGGCTCTGCAAGAGTCGCTGGTGAACATGCACCAAGGCAGATAGACCCTCAACACGTCTCCTGGCTGCAAAAGTGCTCTCGGAGTGCTGTGTCTACAAAACAGCAATCACAGAGCTGCTTTTATGTCAATAATAGTTAGCAATAATACTGTTTAGAACAATTGCTAAATTAACAAATGGGAATTCTGATCTACAGTGCAAAATACCAACAGATATTAGCAGTACAGACTTTATGAACTTCTTCAATGAGAAAATTAAAAATATAAGATCCCAGATCATAGCATCACAGTAGAAACCAAATACAGTAGAACCTCGGTTCACGACCATAATTCGTTCCAAAACTCTGGTCGTAAACCGATTTGGTCGTGAACCGAAGCAATTTTCCCCATAGGTTTGTATGTAAATACAATTAATCCGTTCCAGACCATACAAAGTGTATGTAAATATATATTTTTTTTAAGTTTTTAAGCTCAAACATAGTTAATTAAACCAGAGAATGCACAGCGTAATAGTAAACTAAATGTAAAAACATTGAATAACACTGAGAAAACCTTGAACAACAGAGAAAACTAACACTGCAATAGTTCGCACTATAGCGCTACCAACCGCTGGCTAAAAGCACTTTTTTTAATGAGTTTTAAGCACAGGGAAAAAAATGAACATTTAAAAAAATCCGTAATTTAATAAACCACCAAGAAAAATAACATCGCAACAATGCAAGCTACGAACCGATCGCTGGAAACAGAAATGAAAACAAAATCAAGCCCAGTGCATTCTTTAACTGCCTTCCTACCTTAATGCGTCCAGCTCTCTCTTGCGCTGCCTGTGTATCTGCTTCTCTCTCTCGCGCTGCCTCTGTGTGTGTGTGTGTCGCGCTCTCTCTCGCGCTGCCTCTGTGTGTGTGTGTCGTGCTCTCTCTTGCGCTGCCTATGTGTGTGTGCATCTCTCTCGCGCTGCCTGTGTGTGTGTCGCGCTCTCTCTCGCACTGCCTCTGTGTGTGTGTATGTCACGCTGTCTCTCGCGCTGCCTGTGTGTGTGCGCGTCTCTATCTCACTGCCTGTATGTGTGCACTCGCTGCCTGTGTGTGTGCGTCTGTCTCTGTCTCACGCTGCCTGTGTGTGTGTGTGTGTGTGTCGCGCTCTCTCACTCTCTCTCTCTTGCTCGCTGCACAGGAAATGCACAGGGAGAGACTGAACATGTACAAACCGAAAGGGAAACTGGCTTGTTCGTATACCGAGTGTGTGGTCGTGAACCGAGGCAAAAGTTTGGCGAACTTTTTGGTCGTAAACCGAGTTGTACGTGTACCGGGACGTTCGTGAACCGAGGTTCCACTGTACTAGCTTAGCAGACCCAGTCTCACATTGCATTCACCACTTTAGTAATTTTAATCCTGTAACTGACCGGGAAGTCTTAACTTTAATTTCTAAAATGAAGCCCACTACTTGTTCCCTAGATCCAGTGCCAACAAAACTAGTAAAAAGTGCAATGGATGTTCTTGCAGCGCCTATTCTAAACATTATCAATAGCTCATTATTGCATGGCACAGTACCTGATGCACTAAAAGTGTCAGTCATTAAACCATTACTTAAAAAGTCAGACCTAGCCCCACACATACTAGGCCTATTTCAAATTTACCCTTTCTCTCTAAAATACTAGAAAAAGTAGTCGCCAATCAGCTTCAGTCACACCTTATGCATTACAATTTATTTGAGAAATTCCAGTCTGGTTTCCGCACTGGTCATAGTACAGAAACGGCACTAACGCGGGTTGTAAATGACATTCTGATATCCTCTGATGAAGGAAACTCTACTGTAATTATGTTGTTAGACTTAAGTGCAGCATTTGACACCATTGACCATTCTATTTTACTGCACAGGTTAGAAAATGATGTTGGGCTTACAGGCACTGTGCTCGCTTGGTTTAGTTCTTATTTATCAAATCGATTCCAATATGTATAGAAATGTGCTGAAAGTACTCCATCATTATACACAGAAGTGAGATATGGTGTCATACAGGGCTCAGTACTGAGACCTTTACTATTCTCAATTTACATGCTTCCACTGGGATCTATCATTAGGAAACATAATGTTCATTTTCACTCGTATGCAGATAACACCCAGTTAAACCTTTCATTTAGATCAAATGAAGTTTCTCCAATATTGTCTTTAATTAGTTGTGTTAGTGAATTAAGTGGATGGATGAGAACTACTTGTCTTTAAATACATATAAAACATAGATGTTAATTGTTGGAGGGAATGATGCTGATCACAATAATATTCTGTCATCATTTAACTCAGTTGGAATCACCATTAATTTCACTGAATCAGCCCGCAATCTAGGAGCTATCTTTGACTCTAGCATGTCATTTAAAGCTCATATTACAAAGTTGTCAAAATCATGTTTCTTCTATCTTAAAAATGTTGGGAAATTAAGGTGCTTTCTAAATAAACAGGATTCTGAGAAATTAATTCATGCATTTATTTCTAGTAGGATTGACTACTGCAATGCGGTGTTCACTGGATGTTCAAACTGTTCTTTATACAGCTTCCAGTTAATCCAAAATACTGCTGCAAGAATTATTACAAGAACAAGAAAATATGAACACATAACTCCAGTTCTTAAATCCTTACACTGGCTCCCGGATAAGTTTAGGGCAGATTTCAAAATCCTTCTTTTAACATATAAAGCATTAAATGGCCAAGGTCCGGCTTACTTGTCTGAACTTATCATGACATACAAACCAGAGCGCACATTAAGATTTCAAGATGCCGGTCTGCTTATGATTCCAAGGATTAATAAAACAACAGTGGGAGGTTAAGCTTTTAGTTACAGGGCCCCTAAACTGTGGAATGGTCTGCCTGCTACTATAAGAGATGACCCTTCAGTCTCAGCTTTTAAATCCCAGCTGAAGACTCACTACTTCAGTTTAGCATATCCTGAGTAGAGCTGCTGATTAACTGTACAGATTGCATCTCTGTTGTTAGTCATTAGCACTAAAACATAAGTAACATGATAGTTATAATTGGATACTAACCCTCACCTATTCTGTTTCTTTTCTCGGTACTCAAATGTGGCACTTGGTGCCGCAGCCCACCTGCCAAGTTGTTTTCCCTGCCTAAGGTAAAGTTATCCCTGATGGAGGATCGCAGGAATCATGGGAAAGAGGGGTTCTTTCATTGGATGAGCGCTATTTCAGCTGTGGAATGGCCAAATGGGGGAGGCAGCTTGATGGATGAGGTCCCCAGGACTGTAAACAAATCCTAATCATATTATGTGATATCATCTACTGTTAAATTCTACTCTGTACTTCTAAAATTTTTATTTTTATACTGTATTGAGAATTTGTTCTGTTCCGTGTATTGTACTGTATTGTATTAACCCCCTTCTTTTTGACACCCACTGCACGCCCAACCTACCTGGAAAGGGGTCTCTCTTTGAACTGCCTTTCCCAAAGTTTCTTCCATTTTTTCCCTACAAGGGTTTATTAGGGAGTTTTTTCTTATCTTCTTAGAGAGTCAAGGCTGGGGGGCTGTCAAGAGGCAGGGCCTGTTAAAGCCCATTGCGGCACTTCTTGTGCAATTTTGGGCTATACAAAAAAAAATAAATTGTATTGTATTGTATTTTGTGGATTAGTGTGTGTTTACTTCATGAAAATGCAATGCAATCTGAAAATAAAACAGTATTTACATGACTATCAAGAAGGGCATCTGGCATAAAACCTGTGGTAAATCAAACATGCGCATGAGAAGCAGAATGTCCAAACCAGATTGGTTGAGTCCCAGGTTACCAATGACCACAACCAATGTTGCTGTCCAGCAGGATGTCAGCAAAAACTATGTTATTGCTGGACAAAAAAGGGAAAGAAGGCGAAGGAGAACAAGAGGGGGAAAGTGGGTTCAAAGACAATGGAAGAGGGGAAGACAAAGAGTGTTGTATTCAGAGTCAGAACTTTGAATGTTAAGACTATGACTAGTAAAGGGAGAGAGCTGACCGATATGGTAGAGTGGAAAAAGGTACATATACTCTGTGTACAGAAGACCAAGTGCAAAGGGAGTAATGCCAGAAGCACTCGAGATGGATGCAAACAGTTCTACCATGGTGAAGATGGCAAGAGAAATGGGATAGGTGTAATTGTAAAGGAAAGAGTATATTAGAAGTGTTTGAAGGTGAAGAGAATATTTGACAGAATGATGTGCATACATTTAGAAATCAAAGAGGTAATGCTAAATGTTATCAATGCATATGTGCCACAAATGGGATGTGAGATGGAGGAGAAAGATGATTTCTGGAGTATGTTAGACAAAATGGTGGAGAGTATACCCAAAGAAGAAAGAGTCATGAACGGAGCAGATCTTAATGGGTATATTGACAAAGGGAATAGTGATGATGAGGAGCCAATAGGTAGATATGGCGTTAAAGAGAAATGTTGAAGGGCAGGTGGTGGTTGAGTTTGCAAAAAGGAGTGGAAATGGCAGTGGTGAGTACATATTTTAAAAAGAATGAGGAACACAGGGTGATGTATATAAGTGGAGGAAGGTGCACACAAGTGGACTATGTCCTATGTAGGAGATGTAATGTGAAAGAGATTGGAGACTGTAATGTGGTGGCAGAGGATAGCATAGCTAGACAACATTGATTGGTGATATGCAGGATGAATTCTGAGGTGAAAAAGAGGAAGAGATTGAAAATAGAACCAAAGATTAGGTGGTGGAAGCTGAAAGAGAAAGACTATTGTGTGAACTTCAGAGAGAAGGTGAGACAGGTGCTGGGTGGTGGTGAAGACATGATAGGATGATTGGAACATGGCTGAAGTGGTAAGGGAGAGAGCAAAGAAGGTGATTGGTGAGACATATGGACAGAGGAAGGAAGACAGAGACTTGATGGTGAAATGAGGAAGTATGGGAAAACATAAAAAGGAAGAGGTTAGCAAAAAAGAATTGGGATAACCAGAGAGATTACAAAAGCAGACAGGTGAACAAAGAGATGCGGCCAGAGGTGATGAAAGAGGTGGCGAAGTTTAAGGAAAAGGCATATGCCAAGCTGGACACAAAGGAAGGATAAAAACACTTACATTGATTGGCCAGACAGAGAGGCCAAGTGTGGAAGGATGTGCTGCAGGTCAGAGTAATAAACAATGCAAATGGAAATTTGCTGACAAGAGGGGAGTGTGTTGAAAAGGTGGAAAGAGTACTTTGCAGGATTTATGAATATAGAAAATGAGAGAGAGAGTGTAGGTTGGTTGAAGTATAGACAGTAAATCATGAAATACCAAAGATCAGCAAGGCTGAAGTGAGGGAAGCTATAAAGAGGATGAAAAGTGGAAAAGCAGTTGGCTCGGACGATATACCAGTGGAGACATGGAGATGTTTTGGTAAGATGGCAATAGAGTTTCTAACTAGGTTGTTTAACAAATTCTTGAAAAGTGAGAAAATGTCAGAGGAGTGGGTAAGAAGTATATTAGGGGTTCAGGATATGTATAAGGACAGTGTGAATGCAGTAAGGTGTGCGGCTGGAATGATAGCCTGGTTCAAGGTGAGAATGGGATTACATCAAGGATCAGCTTTGAACCCTTTCCTGTTTGCAATGGTGATGGACAGGTTGACAGATGAGGTCAGACAGGAGCCTTCATGGACTATGATGTTCACTGATGACATTATAATCTCTAATGAGAGTAGACAGCAGGTTGAGGTAAACCTGGAGAGGTGGAGGTATGCACTGGACAGAAAGGGAATGAGAGTCAGTACGAGTAAGACGGAGTATATACGTGTAAATAAGATGGAAGGCGGTGAAAGGGTGCAACCTCAAGGAGCAGAGGTAGTGAAGTAGTGAAGGCAGATGAATATAAATACTTGGGTTCAACAGTCCGAAGCAACAGAGAATACAGCAGATAGGAGAAGAAAAGAGTGCAGGGATAGTTGATTGGGTGGAGAAGAATGACAGAAGTGATTTGTGATAGAAAAGTAACTGCAGGGGTGAAAGGGAAGGTCTATAAAACAGAGGTAAGACCAGATATGTTGTATGATTTGGAGATGGTGGTACTGATGAAAAGACAGTGGCAAAGCTGGAAGTGGCAGAGTTGAAGATACTATGGTTTTTGATTGGAGTAATGAGGGTGGATGGGATTAGAAATTAGTATATTAGAGGGACAACACAGCTAAGAAAATTTGATTGAGATGGTTTGGGTATGTGCAGAGGAGAGATGAGGGGTACATTGGTAAAAGAATTGTGATGGAACCACAGGCATGAGGAAAAGAGGATGTCCAAACAGGAGATTTATGGATGTGGAGGGGGAGGACATGAAGTCAGTGGTGAGGTAGAAATGGAGATGGATGATCTGATGTAGTGACTCCTAAATGGGAGTAGTCAGAAGAAGAAGAAGAAAGAAGACCATAATTAAAAAATAAAATATGCCACATATCTATCCCTTAAGAATGACATGATAAGTAATAATGAATACTGCTATTTTAGCTTTGGGATTCCTAATTAAATGGGTTTTCCTCTATACTGTGATGAATAGTGGGTGTAGTGATCCATGTGCTCAGCAATGAACTAGTGTCCCATCCAGAGTTTGTTCCTGACTTGTATATATTGCTCCTGGATTAGGTAGTGACTTTCATTGTGTCCTTAATGGAAAAAGCTGGGTCAATAAAAGGAAGAATATATGTCTCTTTATTTTGTCACTTCTTCATTTTCTTGATATTTCTGATATAAACGTTAAAGGACGTTTTTCTTATTCTGCATTTTTGCCCCAAAAAATATCTCAGTTTTCTTGATACTCTTGTTACTTCCACAAAATCAGTATGATCTCCTTCATGTATCTAGTTTTTAAGAAAAAAAGAATCTAAAAGCTCATAACTTTTCTTAGTTTTGTCTTTTCCTTCACCGGTAAGTAGGGTCACAAGATCAAAGGCTGTAAACAATTTCTTCCAGATGACATGCAATGTATTGCCACATACTTTGTGTATTTTTCAACACAGCAAACCAAATATTTTATTCCACAAGTCCTGCAGGCCCTACACAATAGCCACGGTAAATGCAGTATTGGCTCTGGTTTACTATATAGCTCTCCCCTTACTAGCCACCCAGCTCATCTCTGAAACTGAATGTAAAATTACAAAGTCTCTTTTCCAGCCATGTTCTTAATAAATCCCCTTAAAGACCTTCTCAAAAATTAGAAATCACATCAAAAGCATGTCTCCCCCTCACAGTGCTATTATTTTAATTTTTATAAGGTGTTTTCCACTATGTTAACTCCCCAGGCTACAGAAGATCATTCTGCTTTTGAGCATGTGTGTCTGGCTTTAGGCAGAGTTGTGAGGACAAAGCTAGGGGTTTGAAATGCAGTTGGAGGAAGTAAAGGCGATTATCATTACTGATATGTATTTTCAATTCATTCCATGTGCAAAGTAGGATTGTTTGCAGTGTTAGGAGGTCTCGTACACAAAATCATAGGAGTAACAGGATTAAAAAGAGGCTTGAACAAAGTCAGTACATACGACTACTACTGGGAAAAGGTAGGCACGACTGATTGGTAATTCTCAGTCACTCCTGAGTGCAGGAGTGCTAATGGTAGTAGCATTTCAGAAACCAGAAAAATTAAACTCTTTTTTTTTAATTTTAGATTCGATTACCTCACAATCAAGATAAATTAACATTAACATGGTCAAAGCTGTCTATGCATTAACTTTCAAAGGATGGAAAAGAGCCAAAGCAAAGCAGGAATCAGTCCTGAAATGAACTCTACCACCTATACATAACCATTCTCACTTACACCAGGCTAATATGAAGCCACTAAGCAGGTTTTTGAAAAAAGTCCAATATTATAGGTGTTATGCTAAATGCTGACACCATGCCAGTATTCTCCCCACTTTCATTGGACATGCACAAACTGTATTAAGAGTCCTGCCTCTTGAAACAGGATTATGCCTGATAAATTTAGTTATTGACTCTTCTTATACTCAAAGTACATCGGATGAAAAAGCACTTTCTATGTTTGTCATATCTAGAATAAAATATTCACATTTAAATGTGGAAGTGTCTGACTGCTGGAAGCAAGGAACAATTTGACGAAATGGTGGCACATATGCATCATTCCTTAATGCTAACACCCCTCTTATTTTGAATGTATTACCTCTATCAATTGCTACCCTTTATATTTTGCATATAATAATGCTATAATTTCTTATATTTTGCACATGCCATCTTTTTTTAATTTTCTGCCACTTACACATTTAGGTCAGCATGCAAAAGATTTCTAATGCATGCTTTCTCATCCTTGACTGCCAGGAAATCTGTGTACACTAATTTATTAGTCTATGGCCTCCATATGTATTAAGTAAACAACTTCTTTGCTTTCAGATTATACTATGCATGTGTGTGTGTGTGTTTGCATATGTGTGTGTGTGTGTGTGAGAGAGAGAGAGAGAGAGAGAGAGAGAGAAAGAATTTTACTTTACCTTTCACTTCATGTAGCCAAACAGAACTGATTTCTAAAAATGCCAAATACACACATTCATCATACAAAGAGAACAGTTGGGTTACTTTATGTTTCTAGAAGCCAACTTACAAAGAGGATACTCTCTCTACTACTTCCATAAATACAGTATTTGTAACTAAGCAATTGTAATCTGGACAAACTGCAAGAGACCAAACTGCAATAGAGTGAAGAATCAGTTTTTAAAGAGAGATCCTTTGTATGAAGTTATTTATAAAGATGTCCTCACAGCACAATTACATTTTTTTGCTCCTGGTTGAAACCTCACACTAAATGTATAGTTATCCAGAGCTGCATTCAGTTGTATTCATTCACACAGTTATTAGAGGGTAGCTGAGAGAATCATTGTCAATCTTAACTATGATCTGTCCTATACAGGTAATTTTGCAATATAAGAAACAGTACCCCACTTTAAAAAAGATATATGAGATACTCTTACTGACAAAAATTACTGGTCTTTTTGTTCAACTTTTTTCCTTATGGCCTCCTTTTACAGGCATTGTTATAGTTTATTTATGACTTGGTGAGTGTGCAATATATGTGTTCCAGGCCTCACTTATGTAGACTCACCAAATCATGAATAAACTATATTAATGCCTGTGAAAAGAGGTGAAAAGATAAGTTAAAAAGTAACATAAAAGTAAGATGACACTTTAATATCGCCTTAGCTACCTTCATTCTTCTTGCCTCTTAAACAAATAATTATGTAGGTCCCTAATATTTAATGACTTATTGTAATTCTCCCAGAATAGCTTCTTAATCCTAAATATTGGGTGCTATATAATCATTACCAAATTAGGACATTATTATATATACATTACTTTTAATATTTTGCTGGGATAGGCTGCCACCCCCTGTGCAAAGTACAAATCTGTTGATGTCACTAAGGACTGAAAGTGGATATTAGTTCAGACAGAGCTTCACATCAGTGATAATGCCCCCAGAATTGGGCAATGGGTCCCATCTTTCAAAGTGACTTTCCCATCCTTTTAGGAAAAGAATTTCACACGGTAATGAAACAGAGGCACCAGTTGAACCCTGAATTCAGGAAGATCAAAGTGGATCACAGGAGTTTTCCAGTCCTGTCTACTTGTCAGTCTTGGCTATGGAACAGTGGAGGAACTCCTTTCACAAATATCTGAGGGATCATAGAAGTTTTACAATCCTATCTACATGAGAGCTGTGAATTTATAATCCATATAGCGCATGCCATCCCTGTGGTATGGCTGTGATTGCAATACCATCTAACTGGAATGATTCAATACAATATGATACAACTTATTTTTTGAATAACGCTGTTCACTGAGTGCGGGCACAGAGTGCTGTGAACAAATCCAATTAAAATACAAGTATAGATTATACTAAGTAATAAAGGCTGAACTGGTACACTTATAAATACAGATTTGTTAATACACACCAAGTGTAAGAGCCATTTGCCAGTTATTTAGGTCATGTTAAGTTGATAGACGTATTTTCTTAGTTATATTAAATGTTTGCCTATAAATTAGGCATAGCATATGGGAGGTCCTTATAACCCTCACAAGCTGAATTGAACTAGTATATTCTATTTCTTATCCCACTAATGATAGATTAGTCTTAGTTAGTGACCTGCCTTGCCATAGGTAAGGCATGGAGGGAATACAGTTTCAAACTGTGCCTTAACATGCTCAGTTGTATGTGCAGAGCCGTACATTTAGAACATACTGAATGTGAAGTAAACCAGAGAGAAATAACTCATCCTTAAGTATAGACTCAATTGAAGTTTAACAAGAAACATTTTTCCTTTTCTTTGCCTTTTATTTTACGTGTGTAAAAAATGATCTCTATTCTTGTGTGGACTGTTTGCTTTGAATTTTCACTAAACATTTTTAAAACAAACCTTTTTTGGACAGATAGATTTTTTTTTGCTACGCATTTGACCCATGCTTGATCCTGTCATACTTATCAGCAGCTACACAAAGAATAATGTAATACTAATTAAAAATAAATGGAAACCAACAATATCTGTATGTTAATTATTTGACAAACTATCACCAGTTGACAACGGTGGAGATTAAAATCATACAAGAGAAAGTGAAAAATAAGGTCACAGTCTTTGAAACCTCGGGCAACTGGCCACCTACTCAATCCTGGGTTCTCTATAGTGGAGTCTGTGCTGGCCATCCAATCTGATGAGAGAATCTTTCCATTCAATGATTCCAACACTCCTTCATCCAAGATGACTTTTTCATATGCAGGAGAAAAGCCTGGCAGTGGAGCAGTGGCACCAAGTGCCCCATCCAGATAGCAAGCAGAGAAACATAATAGTGTAAGGGTTAGTAACAGTTTAAAAATATTGTGATACTTATATTTCTGTAAAACAAGTAATAAACAGAAATTCGGTATACACAGCTAATCAGTAGCTTTATTCAGGGTATGCTAGACTAAAGATGTGAGTCTTTGGCTGCGATTTAAAAGCTGAGACTGAAAGGACAACTCTTATATTAGCAGGGAGACCAAACAAACACATAACATTCGGGTCTTGTAGGTAAAAGTTGACCTCCCACTACTATTTTATTAATTCTTCAAATTTTAAGTAGGCCGGCATCTTTAGATCTCTTCAGATCTCAATGTGTGCTCGGGTGTGTAAGTAATAATAAGTTCTGATAAGTAAGCAGGACCTTGGTCATTTAAGACTTCATAAGTTAAAAGGAGGATTTTGAAATCATCCATAAGCTTAACTGGGAGCCAGCATTTTGAATTAACTAAAAGCTACATAATAAAGGATTTGATCATCCAGTAAATAATGCATTGCCA
The DNA here is from genome assembly GCA_026402145.1 of Polypterus bichir lapradei. Classification (NCBI taxonomy): domain Eukaryota; kingdom Metazoa; phylum Chordata; class Cladistia; order Polypteriformes; family Polypteridae; genus Polypterus; species Polypterus bichir. Next base: position 51,962,965 of record JANRMT010049829.1, read on the forward strand.
TAGTCAATGACTAAAAATAAATGCATGAATTAATTGCTCTGTATCTTGCCTATTTAGAATGAAAAAAACTTGCTTTGGATAGTTTTGTAATATGTGTTTTAAATGACATGGTAGTGTCATAAATTACACCTGAATTGTGTGCTGATTCAGTTAAACTAATGGTGATTTCAACTGACTTAAAAAGTCAGCATCATTCCATCCAATAACTAACATTCCTTTAACTCACTGACACAATTAATTAAGAATAGCATTGGAGAAACATCATATGGTCTAAAAGGAAGCTATATTTGGGTGTCATGTGCATATAAGTGAAAATTAATGTTCTATTTTCTTATGGTAGTTCTCAATGGAAGCTTATAAAATGGAAACAGTAAAGGTCCCAGTACTGAGTCTTGTGGTACACCATATGTAACTATTGATTCTAATGATGGAGTACTGTCAGCACATTTCTGTTCTGTGGTAAAATAAAAACTAAACCAGGTAAGTACTGGGCTGTAAACGCAATGTCAGTTTCCAGCCTGTGCTGAAAAACAGAATGGTCATTGTAGTCAAAACACTTCACTTAAATCTAACTGCATAATTACAGTAGAATTTCATTCAGCAGAGGATTTCAGAATGTTGTTTACAACATAGCTTGTCTGCTTGTCCATCTAAATGTTATCACTTGTTTTCTACATTTTAGTGGTTTCCACTAAAGACCAGGGATTAACTCCTAGGTTCTCATTGCTTGGAGTTGGCATATTATCTCTATATCCACATGAGTTTTCTCCCACAATCTAAAGACAGGCAAGTTATGTGAATTGGTGCTGCTAAAATGTCCCCTGATGTGTGTGTCTGTTTGAGCTTACCCTATAATGGGCTAGCTATGTCTGTTTGAGCTTACCCTACAATGGGCTAGCACCTTGTCCAGCAATTGTTCCTGCCTTGCGCTTGATACTTGCTGGGATTAAATCCAGTTTTCCAAGATGCTGCTCTGGATTAGTGGTTTAGGAAGATGGATGGATGGATGGATGGTTTCCTTTAATGCAGTAGCACTGCTCTGTCTACTGGAATTGTAATGATTGCAATTGCCAGCTTCAGCATTAAGGTGCAAGTATTTATTTTTTCTAAGTAATACTTCCATCAATCCAATTATAATTTAAGAAAATATTTTTGAGAACTTGCGCTGAAACATAAAAGAGGTATTGCTGTTTGTCAAGACCTGACCCCCAAATTCTTCCTTGAATTCTGTATATTTAACATATAAGATTTGTTTTCTGCTTTAACTAGTGTATAGTTGTACCATCAAATTACTTGTCCATTTAGTATTTTTTATAAAAGTAATTGTGTTAAAAATCTAATGGCTGTGAAGTGTGTGAAGATTAGCTGTTACACTGCTAGTATCCTTATTACCTTTATTGCCAGGATTTTTCTCTTACTGTTTTTCTAACTGAATTTCTAATTTAACAAACAAATGTGCTCCTTCTCATTGCATTGTTAATATCTGGTACTACATGTGGTTACTAGCTTCCTTTTTGTTTTCATTTTAGAGCTGGAATCCTGTTGGGCTGAAGTAATATTCCAATATTACTTTATGCTTTTTATTCTACTTTATGCTTTTTCTTAAATGTGTGAAATTCAACACACAAATGGTTCGGCTAGCCAGTTGGACTATGTTATTTGCAATGATCTTATGTCCACTGAGATTTCTTTTCTCATAGAATCATATCCATTGAAATTTTCCACCTGTCTATTAGCCAATTGATCTAATCACATTAAATCTTAAATTATGTTGTTTAAATATCAAGAACGTTTTAGTTAAATTAAAATGAAACTTTAAATATATTAATTAGTGTGGTTCCTCCCTGCGTGGAGTTTGCATGTTCGTCCCGTGTCTGTTTGGGTTTTCTTCCACAGTCCAAAGACATGCAGGTTAGGTGCATTAGTGATTCTAAATTGTCCTTAATGTGTGCTTGGTGTGTGGGTGTGTGTGCCCTGTGGTGGGCTGGCACCCTGCCCAGGGTTTGCTTCCTGCCTTGCTCCCTGTGTTGGCTGGGATTGGCTCCATCAGAGCCCCGTGACCCTGCAGTTAGGATATAGTAGGTTGGATAATGGATGGATGAATTAGTGTGGTTTGCATATAAAAGTGTTCATTATAGTACAGAGACAAAAGTTTTTCTTCTCTTCCACCTGCATTAAGAGAAAGTCCTCACTTTCCTCAAGCATAGGATATGATGCTAGGTTATATTTTGTGGGATTCATGTCAAGAAAGGTTATGCTTAAGGTTTTTAATGCACTTGTAGGACATACCTGGAATACTGAATGTAGTTTTGGTCTTCATATTACCAAAAGGTAGAGAAAGTGCAGGGAAGAGCAGTCCTTGAATCAGACAGAGATATGGACTGTGAGAAAGGATTGAGGGTGCTGAATCTTTGCAGATTAATTAAAGGAAATTAAAGGGGGGACTGATGAAAATATTTTGAAATATGAAAATAATATAATAAAAAAGATAATGTTTGTTGTTACAGCAAAACTTTGCATACATGTCTTTTTATGATCTGGTTCTATTTAAAAAATTTTTTCAGAACTTATTTCGCATCTTTTTCAGTCTTTTCCCTTATGGGGTTTTAAAACAAGCATTGTTCATTTCTGTTCTTTAAATTTATTTTTGACAAGACTTTAAAGACAATAAATCACATTAAATTATGTTTACTTTTCTTCCCAACACATTTTGCTTCTTGTGGGCATTGCAGTTCTGTGGAGCAGTTGCTACAGAAATTGACCAGAAGTGCGCAGTTTGTGACATTACTGCTGTGGCTGAATAAAAGATCGGCGCCATGCATTTCCTGTTTATCTGAGAGTATGGTAAGAAACAATACTCTGCACATTGGTCAAAGTTTTCTGTATTTGAATTTCCAGGTTAAAAGACTCTTTACCTCTGAAGTATAACTATGATTTCTGATTATGATTAAAGGCTCCAATGATCAATCAAAAATAATTTTCAGTTTCTGTCCCTTTTCTTACAGCAGAACATGTCTCTTGCACTTACACTGTAATTATTAGGTAATGAACAGTGATGGGCGGCACAGTGGCACAGTGGGTAGCTCTGCTGCCTCACAGTTAGGAGACCCGGGTTCGCTTCCCGGGTCCTCCCTATTTGGAGTTTGCATGTTCTCCCCGTGTTTGTGTGGGTTTCCTCCGGGTGTCCAGTTTCCTCCCACAGTCCAAAGACATGCAGGTTAGGTGCATTGGCAATTCTAAATTGTCCTTGATGTGTGTATGTGTGTGTGCGTGTGCCCTGCCCAGGGTTTGTTTCCTGCCTTGTGCCCTATGTTGGCTGGGATTAGCTCCAGCAGACCCCCGTGACCCTGTAGTTAGGATGTAGTGGGCTGGATGATGGATGGATGGATGGATGAACAGTGATAATCAAAAAATACTACTGTGTGTATTACTGTGCAGTTCACACAGTACTGATCAGCACAGGAAGAGTTATGAGAAATGTATAGTTATCTGTACTACTACAAGAGTTACACAGTAAATGCATAGTAATAATGCTTATTTAAAATGTCATTTCCTTGGTAATTACTGAGTAATTATAATGTAAGTACCCTGTAGGAAGAGACTATGTAAATTGCAGGTCACATGTGGAAGTTGCTAAATATTTTTTGACTTACAGAACTGTAGATGTATGGAAAAAATTACCATAAAGAGCCATTAGCAACTTGAAGATCAACACATCTCCACTAAACAATATTTTGGAAACACCAGCTAAATAGGAAAAGGCAGGATATTTTGGGCGGAGTAGATTGTTCTCGGCAAAGGGTACTGATTGTTGTGTGTGTGCATGTTTATGCTTAGCAGATGGCTTATAGTATTGTTCAACTCTGGGAAAATTGACTTTGCTAAAAAAAGGACACTTTCTGGGAAAGGCTTGATTTTTACAGGAGAGATAACATGCACATTATCAAGAGGGGAGCCATTATGATATCACATAACACACAACTAGGTGTCTCAAAACATGACTCCCTGGAGCAGGCTACATGTCAGTGACCCAGCACGGCAATCTGCTAATGTACACAGTAATGTACTATATTAATCAACACTATGATACAGCATTTACAAAAAATAAAGAAAACAATTAACCAAATTTTAAGTTACTTGTTACCTAATGCCAAAGCTGCAATATGTGTTACATGCCAAGGTTACCATTCCTTTCACACATTTAGGAGTTTTAACTAAAAAATAGAAAAACAAACAGCTTGGATCTGCAGGTTTAGCAAACATAATACACTTTTAAGTGTCATATTCTTATATAGCAAGATTATTCCACCTGTTATTCTTCTGACCAAATTAAAACAAATGTTATAGCCCTAATATAAGCTTACCTAGGGTGAGTGAACTTGAAAACTGACCAGAACAGCACAGAGTTTAATACGGAACTCACATTTGTGCTTTTTGCTGACTTCCAAAACATAACATCCATTTCATTTTTTTTTTCCTTTTCTTTTCTTTTAAAGAGAACGTTGTGACACTCTGGGTAAGGAGAGTAAGAGAGACTCAGACTAAAAAAAGATTTCAGACTATTCAAAAATCAACAATCTGTTTTATTCCAGCAATGTCCATACTATCTTACGAAAAAATATCTTACAAAAGAAAAAAATCAGTGCAGGCATTAATATTTACAGTGGTTTCCAAATCAAAAGTGAAGAAAAACCAAAACAGAAAAAAGAATTTTTACACCACCTTCATCCATCTACAAAACAGATAACGAAGGACAAGCTAAAAAAATAATCAAAACAAAATGAATAAACTAACACTATATATATATATATATATATATATGTATATATATATATATATATACAGTATATATATAATTATATATTATCCATCCATCCATTTTCCAACCCGCTGAATCCGAACATAGGGTCACAGGGGTCTGCTGGAGCCAACCACAGCCAACACAGAGCACAAGGCAGGAATCCAATCCCGGGCAGGGTGCCAACCCACCGCAGAATTATATATTATATATTACATATTATATATATATATATATATATATTATTGGAGATGGCTGGGGTGGCGACCCGGCTGGGATGCCCAGGAGGACCGGAGGAGGGCTCACGCC
>JANRMT010049829.1:51968454-51987364 GCA_026402145.1 Polypterus bichir lapradei
TATATATATATATATATATTATTGGAGATGGCTGGGGTGGCGACCCGGCTGGGATGCCCAGGAGGACCGGAGGAGGGCTCACGCCTTCCCCACACCATGTGGGGGCGACCGCCCTGGTACCTTTGGGGGCCACAGGTACAGAGCATTGAAGCTCAATCCTGTAGGGGCCCGTGGTCACTGCCAGGGGGTGCTCCTATGCCTTTGGAGCCCTGGACCTCAGCACTTCCGCCACACCCGGAAGTGCTGGGGGGAAGAGGAGCAGGGACACCCGGAGTGCTTCCGGGGATACAGCCAGCACTTCCGCCACACTGGGGCGTGTCGGTGGAAGATTGCTGGGAAACACCTGGAGCACATCCGGGTGATTATAAAAGGGGCTGCCTCCCTTCATACAATGGCTAGAGTCGGGTGGAAGATGGACGAGGTCTCTGGAGGAGGCAAGGAGGCGGCCTGAAGAGAAAGTGAGGCATTATTGTGTTGGCCAGGACTTTGGGGACTTTTGGGGTTTTTGAGTGCACTTATTGTAATATGTATAATAAACATGTTGTGGGTGAACCTACGATGTCCGCCTGTTTGTGTCCGTGCCGGCTACCACAATATATATTAAGAACAGTATGTATCTCCACTACTACATTAAAGCTTGAAGACCTAGTCAAAGGATGACCTCTGGCGTTCGGACCCTAGTTTTATATCCCAAACCCTTCTGACCATCCAATCCGCCTTTATGTTTCCTGTGGACTTCCAATAATCAGACACGTCAGGACATGCATCATTCAACAACACTTGGGGCCTCATTTATAAATGGTGCATACGCACAGAAATGTAGCGTATGAATGTTTCCACATTCAAATCACAATGTATAAAACTTAAACTTGCCGTAAAGCCATGCACATTCCCATGGTACCTCATACCCTGTCGTACGCAAGTTCTGCGCTCGGTTTTGTAGACTGGCGGCACCCAGTGTCAAAGCAGTGCTACTGTTCCTGTGTGGTTACCCTTTCTTTCTTAGATCCACATTCCTGACGCAGCTTTATAAATACACTAAAACTTACCGCATATTGTTTATTAGTGTAATGCATCTAATTGTAATTAACCTGTAACAATATAATGGTCCAGGGAATAGCCATAGTATTCCAAATACCATAGCTGCTTTAGCGTTGTTACTGTCACTGCACCTTCTTTTTCTTCTTTCAGCTGCTCCCGTTAAGGGTTGCCACAACGGATCACCTTTTTCCATATTACTCTTACTATTATTATTGCACAACCTGCACCACTTTATAAAGCACGTATTTACATATGATGACGATATCATTTTTAAGATGAAATGCAGCAAAATATGTTGATTATATTATACAGGTAAAACTTTAACTTCATTTAAATAATCTGTATTGTTAATAATTAAACATGTTAGGACACGGTGTCGCAGCGCTAGCTAGTTCACGGACTGATCCAGAGGGGACTGGGCGGTCTCATGGTCTGGAATTCCTGCAGATTTTATTTTTTTTCTCCAGCCTTCTGGAGTTTTTTTTGTGTTTTTTCTGTCCACCCTAGCCATCGGACCTTACTTATTCTATGTTAATTAATGTTGACTTATTTTATTTTTTACTGTGTCTTTTATTTTTCTATTCTTCATTTTGTAAAGCACTTTGAGCTACATTTTTTTGTATGAAAATGTGCTATATAAATAAATGTTGTTGTTGTTGTTGTTGATCCTACCTCGTGCTGTATTCTTGCTAGGCTGGCATGACACTGGAAGGATAGATGGATAGAATAATTAAACACATACTACAAAGATATTTCAATGTTCCTTAAAAGTTTTGAAGAATCGTCATTGTAAGCTTACAGATGGCTTAACGTCTATTACAGAGCTGATTGTGTGGCAATTGGGTATTTGGAGAAAGAAAAGTAAGGACAGGAATTGGAGGTTAGTACGTTTGAAAGAGACAGTACTGCTGCAATAATTTCATCGAAGGTCGCGCACAATCACTGCGCCACCATGTTCCCATGTTTAATAACATGCTTTCATTCCTATCATCATCAAAAAGATAACACGTATACATCTCAGTATTTTAATTATTCAGAGAGCTGTAATATTACGAATGTAATGGATTCTGTGTCCTGTTGGAGAAAGTGAAAGCGCAGAAGCACGTAGTGATTCACACACATAGAGCACATAGAAGATCAAATACAAAACAAAGCATTTAATATGCTACTTTAGTTACAATGGGATTTGAGAAACTAGTAAATTAAGCGATTTTTAGATGAAGTTTATGATGTTCTACTTTAATGACAAAATAAACTATGTGATTAAAGTGGAAACTTCGGGATTAAAGTTGACATTTCGTGCTTTTTTCCCCAGTGTGCCTATTTTTTTTTTCTCTGTACCCTAATAAGCTTTCATATGACACTCAGACGGTGGGCTACAACTCGCCTTTTCACGGCGACTTTGATATGTGACAACTTCTTTTATATTTTGGGCACTGTGTTGACTTTGTGAACTTGAGCTTTCGAGTTTCTCCGACACTCTGTCACTCGATCAACTTCCTTTTGTTGATTATACCACTGTTTAAACCAATAAATAGTACGTTTTTCTTTGCCTCCACTTGGTATTCACTGAAATTCTTATATTTTCTGCCATGCTTTTCCCATTGTCTTTTCACAGAAGGCTGAGCTTAAGGGCTATTTATACTGATTTGCATATTCAAAGAGACGTAATTCTGGAAGGAGTTGGGGCGAGATAGCAGGCGCGTGCACGAGCGTTAATTTTCACGCTGATCGGGATTTTTGTAGCGGAAGAATGTGGAAGTTTACGTACACACAGATTCCTGCATCTGGATTTTTCTGTGTGTACGCACATTCTCGCTTTTGTGCTTATGCCATGTTATAGTGTGAGTTCTACGCACAGCGTTATACATGAGACCCCTGCTCAGGTACAATCCCCCTATTTAAATATTCTCTCTCACGCATGCATGTACCTGTCTGTCTTATTGACTTGCAGGCTCCCAGTTCAGCCTCTGTTAAGTAAGTACTATTTTACTTTCTCCCACTTTCACTTCTATACTTTGCCACACGTGTGAATTCCATTTTTGCCGGCTACTTTAACTGAGCTTTCTGTCCTTCAGGCCTGTTCCTCTGATTTTAAATATACCACTTTCGGCGTTTCTCCTGCAGCGGTTACAGAAGCGTGCCTCCGCACTTGGCAGTCAGAAACCGTGAATGTGCTCAAAAACCCAGCCTCAGTTGTGTGCCTCAGCATCAGCAAGTTTCAGCCCCACAGCTCACTCTTGGAGCAACTGTAGGCTTCCAGGCAGCCCATCGAACATCCCGGCGCTCAAACTGCTGCCAAAACTTGAACAGCTGCCGTGTTAATCTGTGTAGGGGTGCTAAAACAAGTAAATGAAAACGTTATATTACATTTTTTTTCCCAAATGTCCATGATAAGCCAATCGGCTGCCTCTTATTTGCATTATTTATGGCCTCTGAACTTGGCTTATCCATCCATCCATCCATTATCCAACCTGCTATATCCTAATCACATGGTCACAGGGGTCTGCTGGAGCCAATCCCAGCCAGCACAGAGCACAAGGCAGGAAACAAACCCCAGGCAGGGCGTCAGCCTACCGCAGGGCACATACACCCACACACCAAGCACACACTAGAGACCATTTAGGATCACTAATGCACCTAACCTGCATGTCTTTGGACTGTGGGAGGAAACCGGAGCACCCGGAGGACCCCCACATAGACATGGGGAGAACATGCAAATTCCACACAGGGAGGACCCGGGAAGCCAACCTAGGTCTCTTTACTGCAAGGCAGCAGCGCTACCACTGTGCCACCGTGCTGCCCAAACTTGGCTTATCACACATTAATTAATTTCCCTGCAGCAAGAATTAACAGTCTTACAACCCCCCTTCAAGAAGAAGCATCCTCGTCTCAGCAAATGCTGTCATTAAACAAAATAACTAAATAAGATTAAATTACAAAAGAACTGTTATCAGCAGTACACAATCTAAAATGAATGTTAAGCTTTCTATAATTTACACAAAATCTTCAGTCACAATTTTTTTTCTTAACTAATATTACTGGTGAAGACCAGGGACAGTGACTGTCCTCTATGACAGCCACAGACAGCAACTTTGAAATTTGATTTTCAATTTTGTGACGTTTAGCAGGTGTTGTTTGGTAAGCACCCTGTCTTAAAGGAGGGTGATGGACTGCTCTAATATGGTGTCTAATCACTTTGTTGTAGCCCCTATTCCTTGCAGTCATGTTAATAATGGCAGGAGGGTTCAAAACCATAAAAGGTGGATGTTCAGAAACATCACATTAACTGAAGCTGAAACTACATCCATTTCTGTGGTACTGTAATACTGTCCTAGTATGGATTGCTGGTGTGGGCTGTATCTTTTGCAGTATGGTTAAGGACATGAGATGCAAGTGTAAAAATGGTCATATGTTTTGTCTTTTGTTATATCTGCTTCAGAGTCAATATTCTAGTTCTGAAAAATATGACCAGAAGTCTGGACTATGACCCCAGTCAGTGGAAGTTTCCCGACTTCCTCTGTGTACATTTAGGTGAGGGACTGCAGTTACAATGCCCAAGTAAAATAAATTGAACGCACTGCTAATTCTAGGGCTTGGGTTTTGCCTACGATATGAAGGCCTTCCTGCTCCCTAGGATGAAAACCCCACGTTCATATAGTTTTGTGATAAATATTCTAGTTAGTAGTCCATTTTTCTAAAACAGTTATATAACAATTAGTAAAATTATAGGAATCCAACAAAGAACAGCCTAACTGAAATGACCAGCTATTTTAACCACTTTGTAGTGGTGGGCTACATAAAACATTGAATTGTGTTTCCTCCACCTATACTCTTATACAAGAAACTAAAGTGACGTTAAGCTATACGTATTCAAGAATATAGGTGGCCTGTGCTGCACCAGTTTTTGGGTTATTTTCTGTTTTTCTAAAAAAGCTTTTTCAGGGGTTGCCTCCATTTTATGATTCTGTTGTTAGGAATGCATTTATCGATTGCTTTATAGTGTGTTTTCAGAGGCCTATCACGCTTTAGTGACATTCACTGTGCAGATATGTTTAATTATATATTGTGTGTGTGTTTGTATGTCATTGTGCCTTATAAACAATTTTTATTCATAGATTTTGTCTGCATGACATGAACTTTGTACTGCATTTGTTACACAAGACACAAAGGGACAACACTGAATAGTGATATTATAAAGTATAAAATGGCAACACACTATTCCCCATTTTGCTTCACAGTACCGGGGCCCTAGTGCCTAATTTGGAGTTTGCTTGTTGTCCATATGTCTTCTGGAGACTTAATTTTAAATGTTCAAGGTAAGGTGTATTATTTAGTATAAATTAGCCTAGCAAGAGAGAGCAAACTATAGAACTAACTGTTGCTCCTTACAGGGAAGTCACTGTTAGTTGACTCCTAAAAATCCTTTACTGAATAACATTTCAGATTGAAAACTTAAAGTTATAACAAGAAGAAAATGTTCTAAGGATCAGGAAGCACTCATCTAATATATTTATTTCTAAGGACAATTTGCCATCAAACAAAATGTCTAACATCTTGGATACAACCAATTAGAAAAATTCTCTTGTGAACATCTGAATTAAAAAATAAATTAAAACTGTATTAAAAATAGGAGAACTTTTGTGGTAATATGAAAATAACCATTTCACTTTTTGTGTGGGCATTAGTATTTTACACATCAGAATAATAATTGTAATTTAGTATTAGAATTTATCCTTTTGGTTATTGCCATGCTATTTAAAATACTTCACATAGGATTACAAGTGACATATTTACTGATGTATTTTTCAATTCGTATCTGCTTTACCTGACAAACACAAATAAAAAAAAAATAAACCTTTTGTTTACATATGGAAAAATACATTTGAACTTGCACTTAGACTTAATGCATTGCGATCATTCATGGGCTAAAGCACACCACAAATAAAAGCACTTTGACAACTAGAATTGTGCAACGCCAAAGATATCATTGTACACTTAAATAAAGGAGCATGCAGCAAGGACAGATGGCTTGCACTCTCTCCTTTGGTCTTGTGGAGCAAAAAAGGTTATCAGCCAAGAAAAATGATGGGAGATTTTATTTCTCTAACAAATGTATATGCTTTATAGACTATAATTACTGATTTCAGAAAAAAACAAGAAAGTCATCATTTAGGAAAGGTAATCTATTCCACTGCAAATCACTATCATCACTTCTTTACACATTCAGATAAATTCCAGTGGGTATTTCTGATCTGGCATTGTATTAAATTATTATCATCATACAGAATATGTCATAACTTCTCCACTGCTCAGTAATTGAAATAAATATCTAAGGTCCCAGGCTTTTACATTGCTATAATAAATTTAAATATGACTCTTTAAAATGTGAAAAACAATTTAGCGAATTGCAAATGTATTCAGGAGTTCAAGGTTCAAGGTTCTTATTTAGTCATGATTTCTTGTGGAAATTTGTGTAATTTGCCTTTTCAGTTGCATTCAATAACAGATAGAAATTAAATAAAATGACAGAGACAAGATGAGTTAAAAACTGACACAAATTTATTTACACATTTGATAAAAATAGATTCTTTGCTAACGACTTCTTGATAGTGCAATTCTACCTAAAATGGTCACGAAACATATGAAATTTTTTATTATCTCCGATATTCCTTATTAAAAAAGGACATATGGCAATGAGAAGAGAGGAATTTCTGAAGTGATTTGTATGGGTTTTTAAAGGGACCATCCTCCCTGGTTTACTAAGTTAAGTTCTGCACGTAATGAATGTCTGTCAGCGGCTGAGATAATTTCATTTTTTCAACTTTGCCCTCTAACACACACTTACCAAATTATCTCCATATTTTATCTCAACCCTAATAACTTTATCTGCATTTTTGGTAATCTTTTGGAGCTTTGTTAAATTTTGTTTTGTCAGGCTATTAAACTAGGCAAAGAAGCTGAAACTGATGATCGTCAGGATCACATACTGTATGATAAAAGGACTAGATAAGGTCCTTGTCCACTTTTACATAGAGTAAGAAATAAGCGCTGATTACATTTAGAGTGTGTGTTTCTTGTATTTACATTCCAAGTAAGATTTTATCTAGAGCAGTGGTGCCCACACTTTTTCGGCTTGCTATCTACTTTTAAAATGACTAGGTCATAATGATCTACCTACATTAAAAATGCTATACTGTATATATATATATATATACGTATATGCATATATATATATATATACACACACATGCTAAGTACTACATGGGTAGAAACGAGTTACATTTACTTGAGTAACTTTTAAAAAAAATTGTACTTCTAAGAGTAGTTTTATTGCACCATACTTTTTACTTTTACTTGATTACATTTGTGAAGAAGAAACGCTACTCTTACTCAGCTACATTGGACAACGCTTGAGTCATTACTTTTTTACATTAGTTAAAGTCTGACAGACAATTTTCAATCTGCTCTGTGTAGCGGATGCTGTCAAGTTGCGCACACGCTTTCCACTGCTTCTCCAGCTCTGACGCGAGGTTTTGGATGTTCCCCAAATCAAGGCGCTGCAGCTTTGAGGACAGATATTGCACTTTTCGTTTGAAAGCATTAACTGAGCTAATCATATTGACCTTATTGGTTTTCTCTTTTCATTGCAGCTGTAAATTAAGCTCATTCAACATGTTGGTCAGATCGAAAAAAAAAGTCTAGCGGCCATTGATCGTTATTAAGTTGCTTGTATTCTGCATGTTTAATGACAAGGAGAAACTCCTTTTTCTCCGGCCAGGGGTCTTGAAATCTCAGCATGAATTTCTCCCTAGCCATCTGCCTCAACGAAGGCATCTTTTATCATCTCTCCATCTTGGAAGGACTTCTTATGCTTAATGATCAAGTGACTCACCCGGAACGATGCTTCAGTGTGTCTGCCTCTGCTTTTGAATTCAGTCAAGTGAAAAAGGACGGCTGTCCAATTAACTGCGATTTTAGTTCCCTCTCCTTTCTCTTCCTCAGATCGCTTTTCGGAAGGAAGTCAGTTTCGTAGTTTTTGTGAACAGTTCGAAAGTGCCTTTCCACATTTTCCTTCTTTGGAATAGCAATGATAGATTGACAGATCAGACAAACGCACTTCGATTGTGACATTGTGAGAGAAAAAAATCCTCTTCCAATTCCACATCTAGCCCATAAACAACTTTTTTTTTAAATCCCTTCTTTAGTCGATATAAATTGGAAGGCTAACTAGATCACTTAGATGGCCGGAGTTTTGCAGTAGCTTGCGCGTTTGATTTTGCATGCGGGATGACCAGTGTGTTAAAAGAAAAGAGATCTCAGACTGGCCGCCCTGTATGTCAATCAAGTGGCAAATGCCATAGGGAGGATATATGATAGACTAACATTTAAAAAAAAAATTTTTTGAATGCAACGCCATCTACCTGCACTCCCTTTCCGATCTAATGGTCGATCGCGATCAACACATTAGGCACCCCTGATCTAGGGTAATTCCTAAGTATTTATATTCAATGATGGGTGAAAGACAAGGATATGTTCCTTTTAAAGTCTAATATCATGTTTTTCCTGTTCAGAGTAAGATGGTTCTTATTACAACAATTTACTAAACATTACCTAATTCAAATAATGCTTTCATCCTCCGCAGATATGTGTCCTATCTACATGGTGTTGTCAGCATACTTGATAATTTACTGTTTTGTCTCAGATCACTTGTGTACATTGTAAATAGAAATGGATACAAAACACATCCTTGAGTAAACTGTGTATTAAAGAGAATGACTTTTGGAAAAGTATCATATACTTTTATTATATGTGAACGATTTTGAACCTAAATCCATAATCCTCAATCATTATGTGAGGCTGGAAGGTGATGAACGCTGAAGAAAAATCCAGAAATATGGCTCTGTCATATGATCAAGGCTTAAAAAAATGGTAGGACAACCAAGAAAATTGGTGGTTATCGTGAAACGGCTAATTATATATAATTTTTTTTAACCAAGTTTTCAAAGCATTTCATTGAAATGGCAGTTAGTGCCACAGGGCTTTATTCATTCAGACTGCAGTTCAGGGGACAGTTAAAAAGCAAATAAAAAACTGGAAAGAGCCCACTGCATTGTTGATTTTTTTCCTGCCACAAATATTTCTCATTTTCATTGGAGTTATAGACCTATTATATGTAGAATATTTCACAGTGAAAAACAATACCCCTGTACTGCCATTGTATAAAAATTTCCAAGGAATGAAGAGAAAGAATATAAACGACTTTTTAGAATAATAAAGGAAAATGTCAAGAGAATGTTAATGATAATAGGACCTAACAGAGGTGTGCAGAGACCTTTTCGTGGGCAGTGGGTTTGAGTTGAGAAGGGGCAACTCCCTGGCACAAATCAGTGCCTACTTGTATTTCTGTATTTTTTTAATGTTACATGTTTTATAATATTCACAGCCGTTTTCATAATTGTTTAACAGACAAGATATTATACCCACTGTACCAAATATATACTTTATTTACCTGATATAACATCTTAAAAATGTACAGAGCAAATAAGAGAGCTACCACTTAATTACACAGAGTACTAAATACAGTTTTCTTTCCATCTTGAAGAGCAAGAGTACAGATAATAGCACATCAACTCAGGTTTTTTTTTCTCCTAAAAAGTGTGCTTTGTGGGGTGAATATTGAAGAAGCTGTTCTCATCTGTAACAAGATTTTTTTATATGTGTGCGTATACGATAATATATATCACCATTCACTCTTGTGCATTAGCTGTTTAGCAAGGAAATGTAAAATTTTTATGATCCAGATCCATATAAGATAGAGAAAGAATGAAAAGCTCAAAATGAGTTATGAGTTTCTTCTATTAAAATAAATTTGACACCCTTGGTATATTACTATTGTACAGTCTTTTCAGAAGACATCTGTATCTTTTGACAGATCAAAACCTTAATTTTCATTTTTTAAATTAATTTCACTTGATTAGGTGAAAATAATCGAACACACACTGCTATTTGGAGGAAATCAGTCCAGTCATAAATACAGTATAATCAATACACATATTAAAGAAAGATAAATTAGTAACAATCAATACCTGAAATCTCTCCCTATTCCACAACAATGAGTCCCTTGATACCAATGATCACATTATATTATAGTTCCTGCTAGTTAGAATTTCACAGTATTTTGTACATGAAGATAACAGTAATTAAACCCCAGAAGTTAAACAAAAGTGTAGGAAGTTATTTATTATTTTTGGATAATTCTAATCTATTCTTAAATACACTGTGTTTTGCACAAACTGATGAAGAATGTATTTTATTGGTAGCTGAATTCCCCTTGTTGACCTAGATTAGCTTTGCATAAGATAGCCTAGCTGCGCACACTGCTACCTTAATTTTTTGTATTTTGAAATTGATTATTTAATTAATATTACTTGACTGATAATCTTATTTAATTTTCTGATGTTGTTTGTCCTCTTTAAAGCAATGTTTTTCCATTGTCAAAGTCTTACAGAACTTCGTATCAGTGGTTAAGGAACAGAAGTTGCAGTTGTAAAATAATCAGAAGCATCAGTACAAAACAAATGAGCATCTGTTAGCACACAGACAAACTTTGATTTAATATTGAAGTTCTCTACCTGACATTTTTTCTGTGTAACAGAGTTCAAATAACTTTCCCAGAAATTTGTGTTCTGAGGTGTTAAATTAGTCAAATGATGTGGTGGCCTTATTAAGTTATAGAGTTGTTCCCTCAATTTGCAGGTCTGGAAAATTCTACTTAGTGTAAATATATACTGTTATCAGTTATTGAAGAGATACTTTCCTTTACTCATTTGATTGTATGCATTCCTTGCAGATTTATTAAAAATATTAAACAAAAAAATAACATACCCATCAGCAAAGTCACCTATTTCTGCTTCTGCTGGTTGTATCAGCATCCACAACAGAAGAGTTTCTGCTTATTTTGCTTTATTTTGTAACATAAAACTACAAAAAAGGAATTTAATTACATGAAACAATTGAAGTTTAATATTTGTATATTTGATGACATGATGAATTCTGACAAGCTACTGTAAATCATTTGTCAAGTAAATTACTTCACTTAAGAACATTATGCTGTAATGTGTGGCTGTGTCATTTCAAGAGCAGAAACTCTTATTTTGGAAAAGAAATATAGTGAGTAATTATGATTCAAAAACTCCATGCACTTCTGCTATAAAATGCTAAAAGTACTACTAATGTTTAATAATTATTATCTAAATATAACCATACAATTATATGAGAATTGTAAGACAACAAGGAGTTTATTTCAAGACATTGATTAATCGAGGGAACAGTGTGGTAACAGTGGTTATTAATGTAGTTGTGTATAACATAAACAAGAACTAAAAAACTATCTGCAGTTATGTAAATATAACAGGAACACACTTAGCCATAATCAGTCTTGATTAAAATATTTCAGAGTTTGCAAGGCTGGAATGTATCTTGGCGGCAGTAGTTGCAAGGCAGGAACCAACTCTGTATAGGGTGCCAGGCAGTCACAGGGCACACTCACACAAACATCCACATGGGGCAATTTAAATTTACCAAGTAAACTAGCAATATGCCTTTGAAAAATGATAGGAAATTAAAGTACTGTACAGTACATAGAGAATAACCTAACACCGTCATGGAAAGAACATGCAAGTCCAACATATACATCAGTGCTAACCACTGCATCAACATAATATGAAAACAATACTGTATATCCTGAGAATTGTAAAATTAAATATCCACAATGGGCAAAAGGCAGAAATCCAGCTGGTGGCATTCCTTGGCACATACAAACAAAGTTGCACACAATCTAGTAAGTTAAGGGATATATATAAATTTAGCATGAAAATATTTGTTTAAATATAAAACTGATTAGATTCCTAATTTCAGGAGGGATTTAAATTACTCATTGTATATAACAAGAGGTTTGTCCCAAAAAATCAGTATAATAAGGAAAGAAATAAACATCTAAATTTCACCTTGCTTTGAATTATTTGTCTTTTGCCAGATCAGCTACCATTTTTGTTTTTCCTTGCATTGCGGTCTCCCTGTAGCATACTATAAATAAATGCATATATACATAGTGTGATGGGTAGCCTCAGCCATTACCTGTCCAGGGCGCCAGCTGGATGGTAGGACCTGGGGCAAGAGCATCTGCGAGGCACTGCCTCCACTGGGATGCTAGAGGACAGTCCTCCTGGGTGGCTGTGGCATCATGGATTCCCATAGTGCACATAGGGACTTGGAGTTTGGTACAGCCCTGTTGGGTTCTGGGGAACCGCCAGGGGGAGCTGCAGAGCCCCAGAGTGGACTTCCACCACACCTGAGAGTGATTGCAGGTAATGCTGATGAGCCACCTAGAGAATTCCAAGGAACTGAATAAAAGGAGCCGCTTCACTCCATTCGAAGAGCCAGAGTTGGGAGGAAGTGGACGAAGTTTGCTGGGAGAGGAGTGGAGGTGGAGAGAGAAAGAGGACTGTGCAGTGCTTTATGTACTGTGTTGTGGGGAGCAGAGAAAAGCACTCCCCAGCTCTAAATAAATGTGTGCTGGACTGAAACTCATGTCCTGACTGTCTGTGTCGGGGTTAGGGCGGCTGTACACGCCCCAGTGATTCACAATACATATATACATACATACATACATACATACATACATACATACATACATACATACATACATACATACATACATAAAACTGTCCAATTAACATTCCAACAACTCAATATCTACAGTAATTTTTTGTAAAACTAATGCTCTCTCTGTATACATCACACAGAGGATGGAGCAGTGCACCTTGCCAATGTAAGTTTTGGGAACATGTTATTTATTTCAAACTAGCAAAATACCCGTGCTTCGCAGCGGCGAAGTACTGCCTTAAAATTTTTATTAAGAAAAAAGTAAACATTTTTAAACTGAGGGAAAATATACAAATAATTATTTGTTAAGGATCTCTTTGTATACCACGTTGTCAGTTCGGCCCTCTGGTTGTAATATGACCAAGCTGTGCGCTTAGCTTACTCTTGAGCATGCAACATAAAGTCGTCCATGTGAAAAGCAATCTTGTCTCAAATCAATGCCAACCTTTTGTAGGGTTTGTCCCTGAGACTTATTAATTGTCATTGCAAAGCAGAGCCTTACTGGAAATTAAAGGCGTTTGAATTGAAATGGGAGATTAGATGGTATAACGGGGATGCGAGGAATAAAAACTCTCTCTCCTGAGCCACTGCCAGTAAAAATATTTGCCTCAATTAGGTTGTTTTGCAGACACATGACCTGAAGTCTCGTGCTGTTACAAAATTTTGGTGGCTGTAAGTTTCTCAGTAACATTATTGGTGCCCCAACCTTCAAAATGAGATTATGCTCAGGAGCGCCTGAAGGATTTAGAGTGTTCAGAAACTCTACTGGATAATGAACCGCGTCTTCCACTTCTACAACTGAATCAACAGACTGATATGTTTTCGGTTGTGAAGGTAGTTCTTGAAGTAAAATGTGGTTTATAGTCATAGTCATGTCATTTTTTGGTGTCAGGATAGCTCTCTCTCTCAACCATGACACGTCATTTTGGTGGAGATTTCGTAGATTGGGGTAAAACATTTTGAAGAAGGCTTTGTAAGGTATTCACGAGGAGACAGAGATTTGTAGGAATATTTATTTTACGATTTCCTTGAATGAAGGTGCCATCACCTATACTCATCAGTAGAGCAGAGAACTCCCCGGCTTTTTTGTCGCCTTTCAAATGAACTCTCATGTTTATTCTTAAAGTAACAACATTGATTTGTGGCCATAGGTATGAAGACTTCAGAGATGCAACTTTGTCAGCGTGTGTTCCTCTGGGCACGACTGGTAGGGTTTGGCGGAAGTCTCCAGCCAGCAACACTGTCAAGCCTCCCATAAGTTTGTTGGTGTTTCAGATGTCTTGGAGGGTCCTGTCTAAAGCCTCAACACCTCATCTGTGTGCCATAGTGCATTCATCCCAGACAATAAGCTGACAATGTCGCAGTACTTCAGCCATGTTGCTCTGCTTTGATATGTTACACATGGGGGATTCAGTATGATTGAGGTTCAGAGGCAGCTTGAAAGCTGAATGAGCAGTTCTGCCACCCTCTAAAAGAGTTGCAGCAATGCCAGAAGAAACCACAGCTATGGCAATGTTACATTTTGCTCGGATTTTCGCAAGGAGAAGGTTTATTAGGAATGTCTTACCAGTTCCTCTTGGAGCATCAAGGAAAAACACCGTGGCACTGGCCGATACAACGCTGCTCGTGACTTGCTCATAAACTGACTTTTGGTCACTATTTAGCAACAGCTCGTTATTTGTGACTATATTGGCCAATTGCGAGGTGTTGTAAGATGTCTCTTTCAAGTACTCGGGATTTGACGTAAGTTCTGCCAGTTCTCTGAAAGGTGAAGGCAAACCGTTAATGATCAAAAGATTGACCTCCAATAACAATTACGTAGTTTTCAAGCAACTGTAGACACTTGTTATAAATCAAATGTAACCACTGGTGAACTTCTGTTCGTATATAATCTCTTTCAGTCTGTCTCCTAACATCTTCTGCTATGCTATGTTTATGTTTTTCCCATAGGTTTAAGGGGTTTTCCATTTGGCAGAACACCAGCATAACAGCAAAGAGTTCACGGATCTTTTGAGGTGACTGAGACAGAGCAGCTTCCTGTAGAGTCTCGTCCCAGTTGATATCGTCATGTAAAAAACCAAGTGCCCTGCAGGCCGACTTATAGGTCAGATGTAGGACACCATCAACTGTTCTGAGAGATTTGAAAGATGTGAGAACTGTGATTTTGTTGAGCAGCAGTCGAAGATGGTAGCATTCAGAGTTATTCGGGTGCACAGTGTAGACCCGTCCCAGCACATTATCTTTTTTCACTCCTGAATGTCCTGGTACAGGGTTGCCCTGTTTCCTCCGACGAAACATGTTGTTTGCCCACACATACTGTAATATGATGGAATTTCATTATAATGAAGTTGTTTTGCAAAATCATCGTGTTTGCAAAGGTCAAAGAATGCTAAAAGGGTCGTCTGTGGTGTATTGTGTACTTTATCGGCCACATTGCCGTCTGTGAAATAAATTCTTTGTTCGTTCTCAAGATGCACAGCAAGATGAACGACCGGAGGGTAACATTCGTGAATGGGAAAACAGCAAATGCGCCAGGCTGCTTCAGAGCTACTAATGTAACGACCAGCTTCGTATCGAGATACTTTGTCATTTTGATTTTATATTGTAAATACTGCCAGGTCACTTCCCTTGTTAACATACTTGCAGATGTATTTGATTGATTTTACTGAATTGCAAAATTTGATATTGATGTGAGCATTGAAAAAGCGGGACAGCACAGGACTATATGGGACCACCCATCTGTTGTCGATATCTACTCCTTTGATGTTAATTGTATGACCTCCATCAGCAGGTGCGCGCCGGCGGTACTGAGGGTAACCATCTTCTCCGGTCTGAGTTTCTGAGATGAACGGACGGTACTTCTTACTTCATATTCTGTTGATCATGCAGGGTGAGTTGATATTATGAGATCCACATGGGCTGTGAATCATGGTGGATTTTACTATTTTTTTGGAGGGCACGGTCTCTGTGGATCAGGAATTTCCGCACGGATGACTTGATCGATGACAGCTGGTTTAATCCTATCCTTTAGCCACAATAGAATGTGTGCATGGGGAATAACTCGCTTTTGCCACTCTATGGTGTACATGTAGCAATTTGTACAGCCGAAAATGTTACTCTTTGTGAGCAAGTCTATCATTTTGCAAATTTTGAGATGAAATACACGATTGGTAAGGTCGTGGCGATTGTTAGGTCTTTGACGTGGAAGGAGAACTTCAGTGATGAATAAGTCAGGTCGACCATAATGACGTACGTATGTCATTGTGTCTTGTGTACGCTCGTGCATATAGCGAGGTCCTCCAGTGAAGGACGATGGTAATATCACAGCTTGACCAAGTTCTAATAAATTAGTGTCGTTTTTGTCAATAGCATCTTTTAAGTGAACGTAATTTTCAGCTCGTAGTTTTTTCTGATTTAGTCTGATATAATTTAATCTTTCGGGTTCAATTTTTGCGTACATATCAACTAAAAACTGATTTAATAAAGTTCGGAAGAAAAGGATAGTATTATCATGATGTTGTCTGATCATAAGCCGGTATGAATAGAAGTTTGCTGCAGAGACGGTTTTCTTCATAGGTAACTTACTTTTTTGAAAAAATATACTTTATTTACATATATGTTTGGGTAATATATATAAAGCACAGTCTAGTAGTCTTACAATCTATACCAATCTACAAATTCAAATAGAAATGACTGTATTCAGCTATAGTCTGATACAGTCTTTCACTATACATTACCTACAACACCTTATTTACATATACACGGGTAATTTGTATATAAAAAACACAATGTTTACAATCTTACACGCCATATTAAGTGTTTTGTCAATAATATTCGTTAATTTTTCATTACATTCAATACAGCGTTCCACATTCTATTACTATTTACAAGTTAATGCAGTCTCGACTTGGTCTCTGTCTCTGAGGCTTGTCCTCAAAGAGGGGGCTTTGCCGAAGGCTGCAGTAAAACTATGGTTACATTAATAAACCTCTTGGAGAGAGAGGTGGTCTTGCATATCCTCAGTTCTTCAAGGGGTCCAGGAGGTTTCTGAGGAGGTTGCGGATATATCTGCAGCAGTGCTGGATTGTCATCCTTTCCCTCCTGAGGACAAGGTGGTTCCTGGCGATCCATAGAGCGTCCTTCACGCAGCACATGAGACGCCATGCCTCCTCTGTGGCTTCCAGTGTGTGGGTACCCGGGAAAAGTCCATAGAGCACTGAATGGTGTGAGAGATTGTCTCTGGGTACCAACTCTTCCAATTCCTCTTCCAGGGCGTCAAAGAGTGACTGTGCCACTGGGCATTCCCAGAAGAGGTGCAGTGCGTCTTCTTCCCGCTGGATGCACCACGGGCAGTGTCTGTATCTGCACAGATTTCTGGCATGCATGAACGAGCGGAGAGGCAGTCCCCCCCACACAGCCATCCACGCCAGGTCCCTGTGCCTGTTTGTCAGTTCTTTGGAGGCTATGTTCTCCCAGACCACCGTGGCTGTTGCTGATGGTAGGGTTCCGATAGGCTCCGTCGTGTCTTTGGCTCTGATGAGCTTGTAGATGGTTTTCGGTTTCTACAGGTCCGGCTTGACTTCCTGAAGTCCGTGTTCCCTTACGAAGCGGACAACATCCGTGTAGAACCATAGAGTGTCCCAGTTGTAAGGGTAGGAGCTGTCTCACTTGTCCCAGCCAAGCCTTTTCCAGATGGGCAGGAGGAAGAAGCGGGACATGGAGTTCCCAGACGATCCGATGCTGTACTCTGTCAGTGTCCTGCGGATGCAGTTGCAGGCAAGGAAAGCCTTGAGCAGGGTGGGGATGTCGGGGATGCCTTTCCCACCATTTTGGGGTTCCTTGTACATGACTGCCTGCTTGATTCTGTCCATCTTGGAGCTCCAGATGAAGTGGAAGACTGCCCTGGTGATGGCTCTGCAGACAGTGGTGAGGGGTGGCCACGCTTGGGCTGGGTACTGCAGGACAGGGAGGATCTCGTTCCGCAGCACCAGCGCTTTGCCTTCATAGGTAACTTACTGGCAGCATTAACTTGAGGTATAGACACAGAATAGCCGTCTTCACCATAGCAGAACATGAGGGGATATTGAAGTGCATCATAGGATCTGTGGGTTTCCTTAATGCGTTGCAGTTTATTGTCTCTGGTTTTCAAGACAATATCCCTATTGTCAAACGTTTGCCCAATGATGACAACACCAACTTGACGAACTGTAGGCTTATTAAACCTGCCTTTGTGTGCATGTAATGGTTTTTTGTCAGCGTGAATGACAACTTTGAAGTCTTTGTCTTCATCTGAAATACTGTCCATTGCAGAGTGGAAGTTCTGGACGTAAGTGTTACAATCATGCAGCATTTTTTGTAATTGCTTTACCAGGGGCATGTTAACTCCAGAAACATTAGCGCAGCGCATTTGTGCTTCCTTTTCATCGTCCCCAACGAAATAAATTTACAAACATTTGTGTTCCTCAGTCGGCATAGGTAAAAGAGTGCCAATCAAGTGATGCACTTGTCCCTGAACTTTAAATGAAGGCATAAAATTTCCCTCAACGATTTGGTTAGCACCAAATGACATCATTTGAAATGCACTGTTGTACTTTCAAATGTTGTTCAAGAAATGCTCACTATGAGGATGTTCGCCATTTAACATGCCCTCAAGAAGGTCAGGAAGCTTACGTAAAGGACTGAGAGAGACTTTACCACCGTTACAGCACAAACCAGAAGACTCGCATTTCCACTTATGAGCTTGACAATAGTCACAGTGAACATCCATGGAGCCAATGTGTACTGTTTTGTCAGATTCATAATGTATGTTTGGGTCGTACGCAAATCCACAATCGGCTTTTTTGAGCCAAACCTGTTGTTTTCGTATGAGCCGGTTTTCATTATTGGGATCGTATCTAGAAACAGAAGCTCTATGAACTTATGGATTTGCCTCCGAGTATTTAGCGACAGCATCTCTATGAACTTGTGGATTTCTCTGCGAGTATTTGGTGGCAGCGCCTCTATGAACTTGTGGATTTGCCTGCGAGTATTTAGTGACAGCGTCTGTATGAACTTGTGGATTTGCCTGCAAGTATTTAGCGACAGCGTCTCTATGAACTTGTGGATTTGCCTGCGAGTATTTAGCGACAGTGTCTCTATGAACTTGTGGATTTGCTTGCGAGTATTTAGCGACAGCGTCTCTATGAACTTGTGGATTTGCTTG
>JANRMT010049829.1:51987374-51997605 GCA_026402145.1 Polypterus bichir lapradei
TGCGAGTATTTAGCGACAGCGTCTCTATGAACTTGTGGATTTGCTTGTGAGTATTTAGCGACAGCGTCTCTATTAACTTGTGTATTTGCCTGCGAGTATTTAGCGACAGCGTGTCTATTAACTTGTGGATTTTTCTGCGAGTATTTGGCGGCAGCTGCATGAAGTTGTTTCCGTCTAGCTGCATCAGAAAATGTACCACAACGTCTGACATGCCTCCTTTTTACTGTTTTCTCACAGCTTCGATTGCTGCTGTCATAATTGGTTTGAGTTGGACTTGTGTTGAAGTGACATTCGGCATGTGTCAAGCGATGTAAGCATACAACCGGCTTTATCGATAACTTTGCATCCAGCTTCTGAGAGTTGAAACATTCATAAACATCAAAGTGTCCACTACTCAAATCGTCATCTGTGAATCTAAGATGTTTAAGAGGCATTGACGGTTCTCCAAAGGTGTAAAATATTTGGAAATTTCGGTACACTTGAAAGCGACAACCAAACAATTCAACGGCAGCCATCAACTCACATGCAGAACCATAGGTGAAGGGCTTAAGCATTTCAGTCTTATAGTGCTCCTGTGTAATATAATTATCTCCTGTACCGTCATCAGTCCACACCTTGAACCTGTCCCAGTCATTCAATACATAAGACACAATGTCCCTCCTGATATCAAGAGTGAGCCTGATATGTCCGTGCAATATGTAACACAGAGAATGGAAAAGGCAGGCGCCACCTCCGGACATGGAAACCACTCGGTAAGTGATAGTTCTTTGATCGATGGTGATCACCTCTATAGACATGTTAATGGGGGTACGGTTGGAATAATAAAGGAAATGGGTACTTGAACAGTAAACTAAGTCTAAAATACCTACACAATAACTATAATAATCGTAATAAACGAACAATAAAACAGCGGAGAAACCGCGGATTAAATAAAGGAAATGGGTAGCTGAACAGTAAACTGTCTAAAATACCTACACAATAACTATAATAATTGTAATAAACGAACAATAAAACAGCGGAGAAGGCGTGGATTAAATAAAAAGGCTGCTTCCGTGGCGAACCAAGGAAAGGAATGAAGACTCGGCAGCGAAGGACAGCCTTATATGGGCAGGCAGTCAGCCAAAGAAGGGAATCAAGAAATAACTATAATCATAATAAATGAACAATAAAACAGCGGAAAAGCCGCGGATTAAATAAAGGAAATGGGCACCTGAACAGTAAACTAAGTCTAAAATACCTACACAATAACTAGAATAATCATAATAAATGAACAATAAAACAGCGGAGAGGCTGTGGATTAAATAAAAAGGCTGCTTCCGTGGCGAACCAAGGAAAGGAATAAAGACGCCGCAGCGAAGGACGGCCTTATATGGGCAGTCAGTCAGCCAAAGAAGGGAATCAAGAAATAACTATAATCGTAATAAACGAACAATAAAACAGCAGAGAAACCGCGGATTAAATAAAGGAAATGGGCACCTGAACAGTAAACTAAGTCTAAAATACCTACACAATAACTATAATAATCGTAATAAATGAACAATAAAACAGCGGAGAAGCCGTGGATTAAATAAAAAGTCTGCTTCCGTGGTGAACCAAGGAAAGGAATGAAGACAATAAAAAGGCTGCTTCCGTGGCGAACCAAGGAAAGGAATGAAGACACTGCAGCGAAGGACGGCCTTATATGGGCAAGCGTGGGGATGGAGGATGCAATATAGGCAGGCAGGCAGCCAAAGAAGGGAATCAAGAGACCGGAGCGACAGACGGCCTTATATGGGCAGGCAGTCAATTACGTGGGAGGCGTGCTGATGGAGGACGCAACTCCGCCTCACACGGCGACCGAGCTGCAGGCTATGGACGTATATATGTACGTAAGTAGGATTCAATTATGACCGTTACGCGTAGAATTTCAGCCTTCTACCTACACGGGAAGTTGGAGAATTAGTGATGAGTGAGTGAGTCAGTCAGTCAGTCAGTGAGGGCTTTGCCTTTTATTAGTATAGATGACTGAAGATTAGTAACATTATTAATAAATATTTATGATTGTTTATATTTTAATATCATTTTGGTGCCTTCATTTTCATGGGAGCTCCATGTTATGTCAGACTAAAATGCATGTTGCTTATGGCAGGTAAGCTATAAAGATGACTATGCACAGGAAACAATTGTTGAACTTTGAATAATTAAAGGAATAGCTTTGCAAGAATTTTGTACTTGGGCTAATAAATTATTTAGGAGAATGATTTTTTATTTTTTATTTTTGTTTTGTTTATTTTTTACATAATTAGTCATACATAAATATTTGGCTTAATCATTTTTTGTTATTATATGGGCTTTAAATTCTCTAGGTTATGTGTCTCCTAGGTTTGGACTATGGATATGTATGATTTTTGCCACTCATCCTGGCAGATTTGCACCAATTTGTTCATGTTTCTAGTTTTAAAATGATTTCCTAAATCCTTTAGTCACGACTTGGACAAGACTCCTCAAAGATCATTCACCTTTTCACTCCTGAGCCACTCCAACTTTTGCTCTGGTCCTGTGTGTGGAATCATTGCTCTGCTGAATGATGTGTTTTCTTTTAAGCTTTATTTTTAAGTAGACAAAAATAAGCAGTATATCTTGATACCATGCTTAGGCAGACTTATGCATAAGTTAAGGCTTAGGGCCTTACAATTTTTTTTGTTACGGTTATATGTGCAAATTTTTAAAGATGTAATAAATCAGATTGCATGGATTTGTTATGCATCTGGTCGGCATTCCTGCCAAGTTCAATTGTTGCACAGCCTTATTTTCTTTTAACTCTAACTAAATTGAGTCTCTACAGTTTCCTATAGCTTATTATTTCTTCATGTCTAAATCTGACCTTGGCTTTTTTAATTTTTTCACCTGTTTTAGCAAGTTATGTACTTCATCACAATGAAAAGCACCTCCACATAACAATGTTGGCATCATTATACTTCACTGTAGGGAACCAATCAGTGTTTAGTTTTGCATCACGCAGTTGTTTATACTTTGGCCAAGATTTTTTTATTCTTAAAGTTAATTTCCATTTGGATTCTTTTGGAGTAATAGTAATGTAATAATTATTTTTGTTATTCAAAGTAGGTCAGTAGTTTAGCTGACCAAATGTATCATTGCAAAAAGTAAAGTGCAGTTATCAAGGAAAATATATTGAAAAGAGTCATCAGGCAACAGGTTAAAAACGTGGAGGCCATCCAGAAAAAGTCTTTGTCATAAACTAAAAGACTTGTTTAGCTGCTAGCGTCAACACTTTATTTCAGACCTTTCTGAGTTTGATGATTCTCCCACTGAGCTGTCAAAGAAATCTTCCAGTGCCTGTTAACCATTATCAGGAATATCAAACTGTTTTTTGAGAATTAGAAGAAAGAAATTTGTAATCACTCTGGTTTTCAAATCTGCTGTATGTCTCTTTAGTTTTAACAGTGGAGATGCTTCAGAAAGTGACCTGTGTGCAGTACTGATGAAGGCAGAAGCTAATGAAAGGTATATAGAAGAAGCATTAGCAGTGTTGCAGCTGTCACCAGTAGTACAGAAGCATATAGTTGCAATGTTTCTGTAATGGTTTAGAGTTGTAACAAAGTTAAAGAACCCATAGTTTGTTCTTATTTAAGTAAATAATCAACACAAAAGGTAGTCTGTTTTAAGTTATATTCTTAAACTGTTCCCTAGAGATTTAAGTATTTTATTGTGGATTAGGTCTTCCTGGCCAGAAAATGAGCCTTAACAGTTTAAAATAAAATAATTAGTATTCAATAAAAAATGTGTTGTACAAATTGACCATCAAGCCTTGGACTAACTACTTTAGATTTTGGATACTGAAACTCAAATAAGCTGGTGTCACCTATCCCTGCTACCATTTACTTTACGTTTAAAATGAAGAAATGAGAATAATATGATAGATTTCTTCTCATGAATTTAGGCTCAGAATGCTTGAAGGAATAAGTAAATAATACTGTATGATTTAAGAGTAACGTGTTCCAGAGAAGTCTGTTTTGTCTGAAAGCTGCTAAGTTGGTTGACATGTGTGCTAGAGTATGGAATATAACCAGAGCAGAAGATAATACTGAAAATATATGGTATTATGAGTCCCTATTCCCATGATAATCTTAGCTGAAGATATAACAGTAAGAAGGCTTTAGCCATTTTAATTTATAAGTATATATGTATATACATCTACTCTCTATATATAAAATCCAAAGCCTGAAATTGCAATGATTTTATGTGACGTTTTTATCTCACATTTTTTGTCACGCTTTAAATCAGGCTTATTTTAAAACCTACATATATGTGTTTGGTATCATTCTTTTCAGAATTTATTGAACTTTGATGTGATGTTGATAGATTTTCAGATTCTTATTCCATTTTTAAATTATAAACTAATAAATATCAAGAACTCACATCCCGTGAGACAAGACTTTGTGCCAATAGATTTAACCATGCCCGGGGCCGGAAATAAAAGACAAAGAGTAGATGACAAAGTAGAACTTCATAGAGACAAGGCAGTGAGACAAAAGTACAGCTGCTGTACAGGAGTTTTAAATGTTTGAAGTGCCACGTGAGATGCAGATCATATATATATATACACTAGGGGGTTATCCCCTGCTCACTTCGATCACCACCCCCCCGTGGCCTGCACTACACATCATCCACTTCCTGTATCTGTCGCTCATGTTGTGAAGAGGGGAGCTAAATGTACCCCAAGGAGATGCGGTAGCTCCTCCAAAACCCCCTCTTAAATGGTGACACAATGGGAAACTAATAGTTTTTTTTTACCTCCTCTTTGCTCGATCAGCGGCTGGCTTGCTGCTGCTGCTGCCGTGCCGCGTGATCTGCATTTCACGCAGCGCTTCAAACATTAAAAAGCCTGTACAGCATCTGTCTATGTCATCTACTCTTTGCCTTTTATTTCCAGCCCTGGGCGTGGTTAAATCTCTTGGCACAAATTCTCGTCACTCAGGATGTGAGTTCTTGATATTTTTTAGTTTATAATTTAAAAATGAATTAAGAATCTGGAAATTTAACATCATATTAAAGGTTGATAAATTCTGAAAAGAATGATACTAAACATATATATGTAGGTTTTAAAATAAGCCTGATTTAAAGCGTGACAAAAAATGCACAAAATTGTTGCACTTATAGGCTTAGAATTATATATATATATGTATATATATTCAGCAAAAAAAGAAACGTCCTCTGACTTTCAACTGTTTTTACTTTCAGTAAACTTAATGTGTAAATATTTGTATGAACACTAAAAGAGTCAACACCATAAGACATAAACTAAAAATGTTTCACAATGTGTCCCTGAATGAAGGGAGGCTCAAAATCAAAAGTACCAGTCAGTATCTGGTGTGGCCACCAGCTGCTTGAAGTACTGCAGTGCATCTCCTCCTCATGGACTGGACCAGATTTGTCAGTTCTTGCTGTGAGATGTTACCCCACTCTTCCACCAAGGCACCTGCAAGTTCCTGGACATTTCTGGGGGGAATGGCCCTAGCCCTCACCCTGCGATCCAACAGGTCCCAGACATGCTCAATGGGATTGAGATCCGGGCTCTTCCACTGCGAGGATGATCAGATGTCCTTCCTGTCTCCCTGTAGCGCTGTCTTAGGCGTCTCACAGTGCGGACATGGCAATTTATTGCCCCAGCCACATCAGCAGTCCTCATGCCTCCCTGCAGCATGCCTAATGCACGTTCATGCAGATGAGCAGGGACCCTGGGCATCTTTCTTTGGGTGTTTTTCACAGTCGGTAGACAAGTCTCTTTAGTGTCCTGCGTTTTTAGAACTGTGACCTTAAATGCCTACTTTCTGTAAGCTGTTAAGGTCTTAACGACCATTCCACAGGTGCATGTTAATTAATTGATTATGGTTAATTGAACATGCATGGAAAACATTGTTTAAACCCTTTACAATGAAGATCTGTAAAGTTATTTGGATTTTTAAAACATTATTGTTGAAATACACAGTCCTGAAAAAGGGACGTTTCTTTTTTTGCTGAGTATATATATATATACAATACAGTCATATGAAAAAGTTAGGGAACCCCTCTTAATTCTTTGGATTTTTGTTTATCATTGGCTGAGCATTCAAAGTAGCAACTTCCTTTTAATATATGACACGTCTTATGGAGACAGTAGTATTTCAGCAGTGACATTAAATTTATTGGATTAACAGAAAATATGCAATATGCATCATAACAAAATTAGACAGGTGCATAAATTTGGGCATCCCAACAAAGATATTACATCAATACTTAGTTGAGCCTCCTTTTGCAAATATAACAGCCTCTAGATGCCTCCTATAGCCTTTGATGAGTGTTTGGATTCTGGATGAAAGTATTTTCGACCATTCCTCCATACAAATTCTCTCTAGTTCAGTTAAATTTGATGGCTGCCAAGCATGAACAGCCTGCTTCAAATCATCCCATAGATTTTCGATGATATTCATGTCAGGGGACTGTGACGGCCATTCCAGAACATTGTACTTCTCCCTCTGCATGAATGCCTTTGTAGATTTTGAACTTTGTTTTGGGTCATTGTCTTGTTGGAATATCCAACCCTTGCGTAACTTGAACTTTATGACTGATGCTTGAACGTCATCCTGAAGAATTTGTTGATATTAGCCCCACAGCATGATGGAACCTCCACCAAATTTGACAGTAAGTAGCAGGTGTTTTTCTAGGAATGCAGTGTTCTTCTTCCACCATGCAAAGTGCTTTTTGTTATGACCAAATAACAAAATTTTTGTCTCATCAGTCCAAAGCACTTTGCTCCAAAATTAATCTGGCTTGTTCTAATGAGCATTTGCATACAACAAGCGACTCTGTTTGTGGCATGAGTGCAGAAAGGGCTTCTTTCTCATCACCCTGCCATACAGATGTCAAGTCATTTTCCAACCCACTATATCCTAACACAGGGTCATGAGGGTCTGTTGGAGCCAATCCCAGCCAGCACAGGGCACAAGGGCATCAGCCCACCGCAGCCATACAGATGTTCTTTGTGCAAATTGTGCTGAATTGTAGAACGATGTACAGATACACCATTTGCAGCAAGATGTTCTTGCAGGTCTTTGGAGGTGATCCGTGGGTTGTCTGTAACCATTCTCACAATCCTGCACATATGCTGCCCCTGTATTTTTCTTGGCCTGCCAGACCTGGGTTTAACAGCAACTGTGCCTGTGGCCTTCCATTTCCTGATTACATTCATTACAGTTGAAACTGACAGTTTAAACATCTGAGATAGCTTTTTGTAGCCTTCCCCTAAACCATGATACTGAAAAATCTTTGTTTTCAGATCTTTTGAGAGTTGCTTTGAGGATCCCATGTTATCACTCTTTAGAAGAGAGTCAAAGGGGAAGCACAACTGGCAATTGACCACCTTATATACCTTTTTTAATGCTTGGACACACCTGTCTATGAAGTTCAAGGCTTAACGAGCTAATCCAACCAATTTGGTGTTGCAAGTAATCAGTATTGAGAAGTTATATGCATTCAAAATAGCAAAATTATAAGGATACCCAAATTTTTGCACAGCCAGTTTTTCACATTTGATTTAATTTCATATAACTAAATACTGCTTTATTAAAAATCTTTTTTCGGAAAACACCCCAGTATTCCGATGTTCCTAGGAAATGAAAGACATACCATTGTTATCTTTCTGTAAGCTGTTAAGGTGTATAATTAGACCAAGGGATAAAACCAGACCCTCCACCAGGGGCATCTGTAATAGAAATTTACTTCAAATTAAAACAAAAAATATATCGCCAGTTCAGAAAAAACCATGCAGTTTTAAATGCTGTTTATTGAACATTCGCTCTCTTGGCACTAAAGCTGTTTTGGTAAATGATATTATATTAAGTACAAAATCTGATCTGTGTCTTCTTACTGAAACCTGGCTTAGTAAATGTGACACTGTTCCCCTAGCAGAGGCGTCACCAGATGGATACTCGTTCCTTCATAAGTCTAGAGATTCTGGTCGAGGAGGAGGCCTTGGAATAATTCATTGTAACAAAATGCAAATCGCTTCTAAAAATTTAGGCAACTTTACATCCTTCGAGGTATTCGTTTTAAATATTAAAACAGATTCCAACACAATTATAGTGCTAGTCTACAGACCACCAGGGCCATATTCATTGTTCATGACTGAATTTAGCAACCTTCTGTCTGATTTGGCTATAAATTATGATCACGTAGTTCTGATGGGGGATTTTAATGTACACATTGATGTGGAAACTGACACTTTTAGCAAATGTTTTACTTATTTGTTAAATTCAGTAGGATTTTGTCAGATTGTCAAAGGTCCAACTCATAATCATAACCACACATTAGATTTAATTATAACTTACAAAGTTGAAATACAAAATTTAAATATTACTCCATTAAATGTAGTTATTTCTGATCACTTCTTAATTACATTTGATTTAGTTCTGCCCATGCCAACGCACTCACAGATTAAAACAAAGACAGTGCGACATCTAGATTGTACTTCTGCTTCAAAATTTATAGACACCTTGAGTAAGTCGAGTGTAATTGTGGAAAACCAATTAGATCAGTTAACATCAAATGTAAACATGGAAAACAATTTAGATCAGCTAATATCACATTATAATGTGACCTTGAGAGATGCTCTGGACACAGTGGCTCCCCTTAAAACAAAAGTGATCAAAGCGCATAGAAACTCTCCCTGGTTTAATGAAAATACTCGAGCTCTTAAATTAGAGTGTCGAAAACTGGAGCGTAGATGGAGAACAACAAAGCTACATGTCTTTCAAATTGCATGGACAGAGAGTGTTAATAAATATAAAAAAGCCCTCTTTAAAGCTCGCTCAGAATACTATTCTACATTAATAAATAGCAATAATAAAAATCCTCAGGTACTGTTTAGAACAGTGGCTAAATTAACAAATGGCAATTCAGATCAACAGTGCAAAATACCAACAGATATTAGCAGTACAGACTTTATGAACTTCTTCAATGAGAAAATTAAAAATATAAGATCCCAGATCTCAGCATCACAGTACAAACCAAATACTAGCTTAGCAGACCCTGCTGCACATTGCATTCAGCACTTTAGTAATTTTAATCCTGTAACTGAGCAGGAAGTCTTAACTTTAATTACTAAAATGAAGCCCTCTACTTGTTCCCTAGATCCAGTGCCAACAAAACTAGTAAAAAGTGCAATGGATGTTCTTGCAGCACCTATTCTAACCGTTATCAATAGTTCATTACTGCATGGCACAGTACCTGATGCACTAAAAGTGTCAGTCATTAAACCTTTACTTAAAAAGTCAGACCTAGACCCACACATACTAAATAATTATAGGCCTATTTCAAATTTACCATTTCTCTCTAAAATACTAGAAAAAGTAGTCGCCAGTCAGCTTCAGTCACACCTTATGCATTACAATTTATTTGAGAAATTCCAGTCTGGTTTTCGCACTGGTCATAGTACAGAAACTGCACTAACACGGGTTGTAAATGACATTCTGATATCCTCTGATGAAGGAAACTCCACTGTAATTATGTTATTAGACTTAAGTGCAGCATTTGACACCATTGACCATTCTATTTTACTGCACAGGCTAGAAAATGATGTTGGTCTTACAGGCCACGTGCTCGCATGGTTCAGTTCTTATTTATCAAATCGATTCCAATATGTACAGAAATGTGCTGACAGTACTCCATCATTATACACAGAAGTTCAATATGGTGTCCCACAGGGCTCAGTACTGGGACCTTTACTGTTTTCACTTTACATGCTTCCACTGGGATCTCTCATTAGGAAACATAATGTTAATTTTCACTCGTATGCAGATGACACCCAGTTATACCTTTCATTTAAATCAAATGAAGTTTCTCCGATGTTGTCTTTAATTAGTTGTGTTAGTGAATTAAAGGAATGGATGAATGAGAACTACTTGTCTTTAAATACAGATAAAACAGAGATGTTAATTGTTGGAGGGAATGACGCTGATCACAGCAATATTTTGTCGACATTTAACTCAGTTGGAATCCCAATTAATTTTACTGAATCAGCCCGCAATCTAGGAGTTATCTTTGATTCTAGCATGTCATTTAAAGCACATATTACAAAGTTGTCCAAAACATGTTTCTTCCATCTTAAAAATGTTAGGAAATTAAGGCGCTTTCTAAATAAACAGGATTGTGAGAAATTAATTCATGCATTTATCTCTAGTAGGATTGACTACTG
>JANRMT010049829.1:52012605-52042325 GCA_026402145.1 Polypterus bichir lapradei
TATATATATATATATATATATATATATATAGATATATAGATATATAGATATATATAGCTATATATATATATAGATATAGATATGGGAACAACACTCATATCAATGACAAAACAATTACATTAACAATCATGTTACGTTATTTTTAAAATTTTTCCTTTTCTTTTTCATACCTTCTTTAACACACTACTTCTCCGCTGCGAAGCGCGGGTATTCTGCTAGTATATATATATATATATATCTATACTAATAAAAGGCAAAGCCCTCACTGACTGACTGACTCATCACTAATTCTCCAACTTCCCGTGTAGGTAGAAGGTTGAAATTTGGCAGGCTCATTCCTTACAGCTTACTTACAAAAGTTAAGCAGGTTTCATTTCGAAATTCTACACGTAACGGTCATAACGGTCGATAACGGTTGACAACGTCCGCCATGTTGAACTTTCTTATTTATGGCCCCATCTTCACGAAATTTGGTAGGCGGCTTCCCTGTGCTAACCAAAACCGATGTACTTACTTATTTCAATGGTATGACGCCACTGTCGGCCGCCATATTGAACTTTCCAACGTCCCCAATTTTCCAACTTCCCATGTAGGTAGAAGAATGACCCCGTTTTCACGAAATTTGGTAGGTGGCTTCCCTGCGCTAATCAAAACCGATGTACGTACTTATTTCGGTGGTATGACGCCACTGTCGGCCGCCATATTGAATTTTCCAAACGTCACAAATTCTCCAACTTTCCGTGTAGGTAGAAGGCTGAAATTTGGCAGGCCCATTCCTTACAGCTTTCTTACAAAAGTTAAGCAGGTTTCATTTCGAAATTCTACGCGTAATGGTCATAACAGTCAATGACGTCCGCCATATTGAACTTTCTTATTCATGGCCCCATCTTCACGAAATTTGGTAGGCGGCTTCCCTGCGCTAACCGAAACCAATGTACATTCTTATTTCGGTGGTATGACGCCACTGTCAGCCGCCATATTGAACTTTCCAACGTCACTAATTCTCCAACTTCCCGTGTAGGTAAAAGGCTGAAATTTGGCAGGCTCATTCCTTACAGCTTACTTACAAAAGTAAAGCAGGTTTCATTTCGAAATTCTACGCGTAATGGTCATAATGGTCAACAACGTCCGCCATGTTGAACTTTCTTATTTATGGCCCGATCTTCTCGAAATTTTATAGGCGGCTTCCCTGCACTAACCGAAACCAATGTACGTACTTATTTCGGTGGTATGATGCCACTGTTGGCCACCATATTGAACTTTTCAACAGTCTTTGTTACTTATGGGCCCATCTTCAAGAAATTTGGTACATGGGTTCCCAACGCTAACTGAATCCTACTTACGTACATATATACGTCCATAACCTGCAGCTATGGCCCCCCATCCCAACGCCTCCCATGTTGTTGGCTGCCTGCCTATATAAGACCGTCCATCGCTCCGGTCTCTACATTCCCTTCCTTGCTTCGCCACGGGATTCACGTCTCCCTACTGATAACTACAGCCTTTTTGTTTAATTCACGGCTTCTCCGCTGTTTTATTGTTTGTTTATTACAATTATAGTTATTGTATAGGTATTTTAGACTTACTTTACATTGCTCAGGTACCCATTTCCTTTATCTTTCCAACCCCCATTACCATGTCTATCGAGGTGATCACTATCGATCAAAGAACTGTCACTTACTGAGTGGTTTCCATGCCCGGAGATGGCACCTACCTTTTCCATTCTCTTTGTTACATATTGCACGGCCATATCAGGCTCACACTTGATATCCGGAGGAACATTGTGTCTTATGTATTGAATGACTGGGACAGGTTCAAGGTGAGGACTGATGACGGTACAGGAGATGATTATACTACACAGGAGCACTATAAGAATGAAATGCTTAAGCCCTTCACCTATGGTTCTGCATGCGAGTTGATGGCTGCCGCTGAATTGTTCGGTTGTCGCTTTCAAGTGTACCGAAATGGCCAAATATTTTACACCTTTCGACACCCGCCAATGCCTCTTAAACATCTTAGATTCACAGGTGACGATTTCAGTAGTGGACACTTTGATGTTTATGAGTGTTTAAACTCTCAAAAGCTGGTTGTGATTTTATCGATGAAACCGGTTGTGTGCTTACAATGTTTGACAGATGGCGAATGTCACTTCAACACAACAAATCCTGCAAATACTATCGTAATTGAAACAAACCATGAAACTCAAACCGATTATGACAGCAGCAATCCAAGCTGTGAGATTTGAGACAAGATTACTGTTCACATGGCCAACTGTAAGTTACATGCTCAAGAGTAAGCTCAGCGCACAGCTTGGTCATGTTACAACCGGAGGGCCGAACTGACAACATGGTATACAAAGAGATCCTTAACAAATAATTATTGGCATATTTTCCCTCAGTTTAAAAAGGTAAATTTTCTTCTTAATAAAAATTTTAAGGCAGTACTTCGCCGCTGCGAAGCGCGGGTATTTTGCTAGTATATATATATATATATATTAAAATAATCATCCTTAACACACAAGAAATGGTTTGGGGCAGCCACCCATATACTTGACCCTGGCAGCAAAAGCGCAAAATAAGATGCACAGTTGTGTACAGGTTTGAGACCAAAACAGAACTGATCAACTGAAGGTAGTTGCCCGCCATGATGTTACTTCTGATCCCAGTTTCGATGGCATCACTTCCCCTTATCTACCTTAAAATCCCGCATTTTAAGGCAGATAAGTGCAAGTGATGTCATCGAAACTGGGACCATAAGTGGAATCATCAGCACAGGATGCAGAAGTGATGTCATCGGACCCAGACAGGATTTTCCGTGTTTGGTCTGCAGAGATAATAAAGAGAGGATTATTGCAGTCTGCCACCCCCTGGCCTTGGCTGGCATGGAATTGCCTTCTTTTGAACCATTTAGCTACCTCCCATGCACATGTGTGTGACACTATATATATATATTGTAATAAACAGGCAACAAGCACATAAAGATTTGGGGTTTTTTAGGCCCCGTATACTGTAAATCAAGGTCAAATAATTTCAACAAAATCATCAGACCCACAAGGGCAGGTAGACGGACAATTTATGGGGCCAGACCGGAAATCAAACATTGGGATGCTGGGAAAACCGTGGTGATGGATGGGTAGCTGATGTCATCAAACAGGGACCAGAGGGTAGAAAGGGACCCAGAAGTGTTGTGGTTCTTTAAGTCGTCCGGGCGAAATTATAGCGGCTGTGCTTCATCTTTTCTAAAAAGATAAAAAAAGAGAGAGGTTAGTACCCCGCCGTTGTCCCCTGGCACGACTTTTCACGTTGCACGTCGGGTCCTTAAGCTGCTCCCTATGCGCTTGTGCGTGACAATATATATACAGTACAGGCCAAAAGTTTGGACACACCTCCTCATTCAATGTGTTTTCTTTATTTTCATTACTGAAGGCATCAAAACTATGACTGAACACATGTGGAGTTATGTACTTAACAAAAAAAGGTGAAATAACTGAAAACATGTTTTATATTCTAGTTTCTTCAAAATAGCCACCCTTTGCTCTGATTACTGCTTTGCACACTCTTGGCATTCTCTCGATGAGCTTCAACAGGTAGTCACCTGAAATGGTTTTCACTTCACAGGTGCGCCTTATCAGGGTTATTTAGTGGAATTTCTTGCTTTATCAATGGGGTTGGGACCAGCAGTTGTGTTGTGCAGAAGTCAGGTTAGTTGGACGATCATTTATTTTTCAACAGGACAATGACCCCAAACACACCTCCAGGCTGCGTAAGGGCTATTTGACCAAAAAGGAGAGTGATGGAGTGCTGTAAATGGTCATGAAAATAAAGAAAACACATTGAATGAGGAGGTGTGTCCAAACTTTTGGCCTGTACTGTATTTATGTATCTTTATTGTACTTTTATATTCATCTCAAGGAAGTCATAGGAGTTAAGCAGCTAAGCATTTCACTGCCTATTGTACTGTATGTATAAATTGATTATGACAAATAAAATTTGATTTGGTACCACTAGCCCATTACCACAAGATTGAATGGCAACATTAGATCCAGTTACCACATCACACTAGAAGACTGCACTGACAAAGACCATATTACCGAAATATAACTAATTACCTCATAAAAAAACCATGGCCTTTATAGGTCAGAGTCACAGCATATGTTTATCTTCTCCTCTGGTTTCACTTAAGTTTTACTCATAGCTACAGTGCATGTGACCAAAAACTTAACTATATAGGTTTCTACATGTAGTATGTCATAGGGCACATTCTGAAATTTTCTGAGCATTTGTTTTATAAAAGTGCTTTCATGCAACTGTTGTAAATAGCATTATGAATATGAATTTTTAATGTAATGGAAACTAAGTCTGCTGCAGTGTTTTAGG
The DNA here is from genome assembly GCA_026402145.1 of Polypterus bichir lapradei. Taxonomy (NCBI): domain Eukaryota; kingdom Metazoa; phylum Chordata; class Cladistia; order Polypteriformes; family Polypteridae; genus Polypterus; species Polypterus bichir. The sequence continues at coordinate 52,016,982 of JANRMT010049829.1, forward strand.
TATTCTGCATGATAATTGGTTTTAAAGTGGGAAAGTTTTTTGTAACTTCTACTTGTTATAATTGCTGCTGTTATCATTTAATTAATGTAAATCTTTTACACATTCTCCTTTTTCTCTTTAGGGGCATACTTGGGATGATGAAGTATTCACTGCAAAATAAAGCAGACATTTCTTCATAAATCTTCGTGCTTCATAAAATAAATGATGTACCTTATTCATTAGTGACATTATCTGGAATTTTTTTTATCTTTACTTTGTTATAAAACCATTTAAATCTGATACAAAGCACATTTTCCATGGAACACAAGCAGAAAATGGTCATTTTTTTTTTGCAATCATAAAGGTTCAGAAATAATTAATATATAAATGCGTCAATTAATATAGTGCCCTAAGTGCTCAGGGATATAACAATACACTTTTTATTACTGTAACGTAATCATATATGCAATATATTTATCAGTTTCTTCAGTTTCTCAAATTGTTCTAGATATTTTATTTTCACAAGTATTATGAGACTTTTATGGTGGCTAGAGCTCTTCCCAGCAGCAGCAGGTGCATGGCAGGAACTGTACATGCAGAGGACACCAGTCTGCATCAGGGCATCCTAATTTACAAGCACTGGGTTCATTTAGAGCTGGCAATTAATCAAACCTCTACTTGTGTTAGCAGCACTAATTACTGTCCCGCTTGCTCTATTTATCAATGCAGCATAACATAAATATACTTTAAATTATGTTTACCTAACACTGCATCATATTATGCATATTTCCTATATTTTTTAAGTTGGGACCCTTTTTTTCCTGCTTTCAATTGTTTTTCCTTCTTCCCTGTTGTGTTTTTCTAGTGGCTTTAAACATCAGAGAATGTCATGGTATTTGTGTTCTGTATTAAAAACTGTACTGCTTATAAACACAATTTTATTATATTTTTTCATTTTGATGTGTCCCCATTTTTATTTCATTGTAAACTTCTGACATGTAGCACTGTTGCTGAGGACTTCAATCCCAGAAGGCAGAATGCACCACATTACTGATATTATGCTTTATAACTCTGGCCTACATTCAGTGCAGCATCTGAGATTACCTATCTTGATCTCTCTTTACCACCTCTTCAAAGCCTTACTACATTGTAATAACAAAGAATGTCCTTTATTTTCAGTGCCACATATGTAATACAGGTTGAAGTGCTTGTATGGGTTAGTAAAAACAGAGATAAACTATGGTTGTTTGTTCTGAAGAAATGAAGTAACTAAAATGAAACCCATCCATTATTATAACTCAAAACACACATACAGATGTAACACTATCTAAACAGAAATTAATTCATAAGTGTGACAAAAAAGAAGGACACTTATTCCCTCACAACCTTCATGTCTCAGTTCTACAACCCACATAAAGACGCTGAGATTTGTGCTCCCACTTCAGAAATGACTGCAGTTTACTAAGGACACAGTCTATTGTTCTTTTATAATTGGTCAAATATGACTTGTAAATTTGTTATGGTATGCTATGACTAATATATTAATACTTTATAGTTTTAAGGAATTTTAGTGCATTATATTTTGTACAGAAATGTTCAAACTAGCTTTGGATGCCTTGTATTTAGGTAGCAAATGGGACTCAGCATGATAATTGTTCTTGTATAAGAGTTCTAGTAATTATTTTTGTATTTCATGTTTCACAGTGAGCTGCCAGTAAATGGAACATTGTTGTGTGGTGTGACAGGTAGTGATTCACAATATGGGCATTTTAAGGTTTAAGTATTCATATGAAAATATCCCCAGTTCAAAAATGGCTACTGTATGGTTTGGCAGTAATCGGCCAGTTAATGGAACTTTATTTTATTCTGTGACAGACTAAACTGATTGATGTACTACAGAGCTTTTGTGTCTTTCTCTAGTCCTAAGATGAAAAAGGTGATGCAAGCTCGAATGTTTGCATACCTATTTACAAGGAGGTTACACATACACACACTGATTTTGGCACATTTCATATTTAATACTTTTAATGCATTCCTGCATCAGCCAATATAAAATCTTTATAAAACAATATGTTGTACAAAATGTAACAATATGAATATTTGCATCAAAAGCTGTACACATTGGATAGACGTCGAATAAAGGAATCACAAATTTTGTTTCTGATGATCTCCAGTCAATGCCCTGGATACATTCCTCTTCCACAATGTAGTGCCATCACCTGACTGGAAAAAAATTACATGACATTCGTAAAACTGCTTAATCCTTTTCACTGTTGAAAGAGGCCAGAGCTTATCCTAGCAGCATTAGGCACAAAGTAGGAACCAGCGCAGCACAGGGTGCCAGTCTTTCACCTTGTCACTCGCTCACATGGGGCCAGTTTAGTCTCCAGTAAACCAGGGCAAACTCCACATGGACAACAACCAGGACAAGGATTCAAAACCAGTATACTTGATTTTCAAAGCAGCACTTACTACTTATTCATCTTGCTGCCAGTGAATAAATGTGAAATTTTCTTAGCATCACAAATGTTAGCACGACTTCATCTGAGCAAGAAAACGTGGACACACTGTTATAATTATAGCACTTTTTACAGCCCAGCTTCTCACTGAAATAAACAATAGAGATGAAATTGTTAATATTGTTTTTCTCATCCAGAGATCACTGTATTTATATATTAATGTAAACTGATTCATTTCTAAAAAACTGTTTATTCATTTATTAAAATTATAATTGAAGGCAATGTATCATAAAACATTTACTGTTTTTATGTGCTTTTCTTCCCCTTTACACTACTTAGGGAGGATGGAGCCTATCTCACTAGAAAGACTTAAACCAGATACAGATCAGATACAAATCCAAAAGGAGCAAATTTACAACTGCCCTTTAATTAAAAAACTACGTTAGTCATCATAGTCATGAATGATCATTGTCAAAGTTTTTTAATGTTCATACAAACCGAGTTTGGAAGATAAACTAAAGAGAAGCAATTATTTACTATCAGGAAATACTGATTCAAAACACCTATCAACATTTTTTGTTTGTCTTTCAGAGTGAATGCCAAACCAATGCCATACATACTATAACAAATAGACACACGCAATTTATCAATAAAACACTCTTCCTTTACTCTTTTCTAAATACTGGTAATGTTGTACATTCAAGTAATATAATCATAACAAATGCCAATATTCAAATTAAGCATTTTCCTTTAGTCCCGATGCCGGGACACACACACCAGGCAGCATCGGATAGTGGTGGTAGGCAAACTCAAACCCGGCCCCCCTTTAAACTTCAATAAAAGACTCCCTTTGCTCCAAAGCAATAAAACACTCCAAAGCTATAAACCAACATGAAACACAACTGTTTGAAACTTAACATGAAAAAATCATAATTAACATTCTAATATTAGGTGCAGCGCCGCAGAGCCCCCTGTGATGTCAGTGCCATCCGTCGCTACTTCACATGGAGTTGTACTAACTGACTAAGTGGAGAGGACTGGCCTAAGGGGCTACCATCTAGTGCCAACAAAAGACAATGAGGGCAAACAAAAGGGACTGTTAGGAGTCTCTAGTATTGACTGGAGAACTAAGACAAGAGCCAGAGACCTGGGGGAGCAGAAGTTACTGAAGATGTAGTAAAGAAGAATTGTAGGTGAGCAGAAAAAAAAGTCAGAGACAGAAGGTCAAAACAGTTAGAGGAGAGGGTGAGCGCAGGTCACTGGCATCCCTGAGGCAGAGAACATGGAGGTGACTGAGGCAAATTAGTATTAAAAATGCCCTTGGGCTTAGCTGTTCCATCCAGAGTGATTTTTACAATATCGTACTTTATAGTCTTTAAAATAAAGTACTATACATAGTTCTCTGTATGTGGAATAAAAACATATTAATACTTGTTTCCTTAAACCCCTTTCCTGAAAAATGTAATCAAGAAGCACAGATTTATTAACAGTGCAATCAGGGGTAAATCAATTGTAATAAATTTTAAGTAAGTGAAGGGAAGATTTTAATGTTAGTTATTTCTTAGGAAGGAAGAGTCAGTTAGGCAAGCATCGTTGCTTATACCTGGGTTAGGATTTGTGGCTGCAAACCTGTGCCTTCAGGCTTGTCAGCTGTAGGCTCCAGAGAGTAAAACGGAAATGCAGTATTTGTTTGATTCTCCAGGTACAGTAAAAATGATTTTGTGTATCAGAAGACCCTTCTTTGTGTTTCCCTTTAGATCAAACCATTTTTTTATATTTCATTTATATTTTGAGCATTTGTGCTTTGTGCCATAAATAAGAGTGTAGACTGCCTTCTTGAAGTGAGTTACATGTGTTCTGGACCACAGAATGATGCACTTTATCTTAAACATGCCAAATGTGGAGTTTACGACCAAATACTACAACCCTGTTTTAAAATAAAGTAGATTTAGAGAAAAGAAGGTATATAAATAGTTTATTTTATTGCTGCTAGGCACTCTTTGCAGATTTTATTTAAACAAAATAAAAAATAAAATGTTGCTTCAAAATGCACACATTACAATATATAAACTGAACTCCCACTGTTTTATTACACAGAAAGCACTGAAGTCTATAATATTAGGCATTTATGATAAAGTCTGCACTCAGGTTCTCTTCACCCAACGTAATCTATTTCTAGCTGGCCACAATGGTAAGACCTGTGACGCTGCCACTTAGAATGCTTCAAATCTGGTGTCGACTTTGCATACCAGTTACTTCATTTTTTTTTCTATATTTATGGGCATGAGTTAGAAACTAAGCCTTTCAAATTGTAAGCAGTTAGTTTTACAATTTTCTCCAGCTTTCTAAGTATGAATATAGATTTCTTTGAAGAATGAAAGTTATGGTGCATACTTAGTAAAGTTATGGAAATATTCTGTTGTTTTATATGCTATATTTTAGTTAGGAATTGTGTACAAAACAGTGGCCATAGTGTCTATTCAATGGTCAGGAAGCTGATTGTTTGCAGGCTTTTTTCTAATGTTAAAATGTAATCCCAGAGCCTGCATTCATTCAGGAATGTGTTTAACCAAGAGTGAAAAGATATTTTGTGAGTGTGTAATTGACTTGGAAAAGGCTTCATTTGCAAAACAACTAGAATGAAACTGGCAGCACTGCAAGATGTAAATGTAAGTATTTATTAAAAAGAACTTCACTAAACTTTTAAAGCAAAATCAACAATGGCTTAACATAATTAATTTAAAAAACAGATTTACCAATTTAGTATCAAATTAACAATCAATATTACTATTCAGTCAAACAATATTTCCATCCCATCTTGTTAATATGGCTCAACAGCACCTGGACAATTTTGAGATAGCTGAAGAAATGAAGTCTGTGACCTCAGGGCCTCACTAGTATGGCAGCTGTACTGTGGCTAACTGCAAGCACTGCCATGCATGGTTTAAATAGCCCAGATCATCTGAGAAGTCATGCTCCCATTCTTACAGGACATTTACAACAAGAGATATCCGAACAAAGCATGGTCCATTGCGCCTGAAGGCACAAACCCTTTAGTAAGCCATTTGTTCAATTAGCATCCAGTAAATAATATGTTAGAATTTAATGTCATACTAGAAGACTCGCAAAGAAAACTATGATCTGTTACCAGGATTCCATTATGTAGACTATGCACCACTCACCAGTTTATAGTTCTGAATATTTTTTATCACTTGCCCAATTGTTACTATTAATATTTGAACCAGTTTTCAGTTGGTTAATTTTGTTTTTTGCTTCAGGGAAATTTTTTTTCTGCTGCGTTATTGTGGTATCGGAAGCTTTAACCTTGTGGAATATTAATTTGAGTGTTTCGTATTAATAATGTACTTTAGGGCAGGTCACAATTCTTAAATTGTTTATTTTTAAGTGCATCAGTGTGCTATTTTATACTCTCAGTATTCTATTATTGTTGTGCTGTAGTGTTGCTAAGAACTGTTTCCCAGAACGCACCATGCACCACATTGCAGATGCTTGGTTTTTTATCCCTGCTCTGCACTCATTGCAAGTTCTGAGAGTGTGGATTTAACCGTCAAAAAATTTCAGCATCAGTCAAACACCTTTTGATTATTTATTCGGCAGTACGGTGGTGCAGTGGTAGCACTGCTGCCTTGCAGTTAGGAGACCCGGGTTTGCTTCCCGGGTCCTCCCTGCGTGGAGTTTGCATGTTCTCCCCGTGTCTGCGTGGGTTTCGCCGGGCACTCCGGTTTCTTCCCACAGTCCAAAGACATGCAGGTTAGGTGGATTGGCGATTCTAAATTGGCCCTAGTGTGTGCTTGGTGTGTTTGTGTATGTCCTGTGGTGGATTGGCACCCTTCCTGGGATTGGCTCCAGCAGACCCCTGTGTTCGGACTCAGCGGGTTGGAAAATGGATGGTTCTCTTTTTATACTTAACCAGAGTTTTCTGACAGCAATTGCTTTGAGTCTTAGACATTGACTTTAATCACAGTTTCTCGATTGCACGTTCACCTCCTGGTCTAGTTAACACTATCCAACATTCTGTTTTGCCGCAGGTAATTTAGGATGTCCAGGTGGAAAAAAAGCCAATGGACTTTGTCAACGCTGTGGTCCAGCTGATCCTTGTTGCTTTGCTTTATACATTTTACAGCATTTTCTGTATTGTTGTACCATATAATATTTTGTGGTTGCATGTTTCTGCAGCAGTGGGACCAATACTTTTCATAGTACTGTAGAGAGTGGTGCACATACATTGAATTGAACTGAATTAACACCCATTCAGTAAAGATTAGAAGGATTTTTGAACATCCAATCTATGGCAAAGAATCAACAGTTTATAAAAAAAGAAAAACAGAAGGCAAGTTCCTTTTGACTTGTTTAGGTGAAAATGAATTTGACCTTATGGTAAGTTTATATTGAATAGCAGTAACTGAGAGAGCAAATTGATGGGAATGTTTGGGAAGAACATTGAGGGAACACCTAGAATTAACCATCTCTTTCCTTCTTATACTGTTACCACAACTATAAACTAGAAGAAGTCCTCAATGAGTCTAAATCTTACACTCCTCTGACCTGTCTACTTCCTGTTTCCAGACATTTTCAGGAAATACATCATCTTAAATTAAGACCAGTAAGTGACAGAGATACACCGGAGGAAATAATGCATGAGGCTTTTTCACTTGTGTTATTTCTGAACCATCTGATTGAATGAAATTGTCACTTTTATTCCTCCTCAGTTCTCATCAATGTTAGAGGAAAACTGGCACTTATGGATCCATTTCTCTTTTTCCATTTCTTTGTCTTTTCATTACAATAGACATTTCTTATCTTAATTTATGTCTGTCTTCCTCCATTACTTTCAATGTTGTAACAGTCTGATTTGCTCACACAACAAGTTGTTACCTTTACCAGTCTTCAGTCTGAGAATAATAATCATCCCAACATGTCCTGGATGTCCCCCAAAGTCTCCTTCCAGTTGTCCTGATCACATGTACCTTCTGTTGTGAACAGGAACCCATAGTACTTATACTATTATTATAAGCGAAGGAGTTTAATAACTCCATGACCTACCTGCAAAGATTAGCCCGCTATTTGACAGAGATAAGATGTACACTTGGCAAATCGCTTTATTCATTGTGATTAAATTGTACTGTATTTACTCAATAATATGCAAACAGAACTCTTGAATTTCAAATACAGGGAGTAGATGGCATTCATGAAACAATCATAATCTCCTATATTCTTGTAATACTTCCCACAAAACACATCAGGGCATTTGACTATAAGCCGAGTCAGCAAAGAATATGTAAATATAAGTGGCATATAACTTAAAAATTTTGCTTTACAAGCAGCAAGATATTTTCACTTTAAACAGCTCATATGCTATAAATAGTTCAAAAAGTTAATTTGCTCTGATATGAGCTTTAATGACTATAAAAGTATTAAGGTGTTAACAAAAATTCATTTTCACAGGTGTATCAAACTAATTTGTACACATTGCGAAGAATAAATGTTTTTTAATATTTTAGTTAATTAGCTCTTTTCAAAAGTAAAAGTTTTGATGAAGCATCTGAAAGCATAGTGTTATATTTGTTCTGTGGCATACGTTGTAATGGGCTTTAGTGTTCAAAAATATTTTTCAAATAAAAAGACCTGGTTATTTATTTTGGCAGAAAGACTCATTGTTATACTGATTACATTTACTCTAATGAAGTGATGAACTAAAATAGTTATTTAGCCCTCATTATTTATTCACCCTTCTGCTTTTCACTAGATAACATTAAATATGAGCATCATGTTTATTTTTGGAGGAGGCAGCAGAGGAAATATTTCTGTTATTTATGTTAATGATTCATTTTATATTACTCTACAATCCGTGTTCAAACTTTGCTGCAAGTTTTTAATTTGTGTATTGTCATGTATACACAGCACAGTGAGATTCTTACTTGTACAGTATGTCACCCACTGACAAAAGAAAAAAGTGATATCAAACACTAACAATTATTACAAACACAGACTGTGTATTTCAGCCTAGTGGTGCGAGTGCCAGTTGGCCACTACCACGTTGCAGAACGGAGTTGTGGGAAACCTGACTTTTTTAAGGCATTGTATATTTTATTGTATATGTCCTAAATAAACAGGAGCTGCGTACAAACAAGTAAGAATTAAGTAAGAATTTCATTGTGCTGTGTGACCCTGAGCTGAGCAGGTGCTGTACTAGAATGTAATGCAGCCAGTGAGGATGGACTCCATTGTGTACCATGTGAAACAAAAACAAAATAAAGTATAATAATTGGGAATTATCCCAGGATGGATAATCAGCAATTATAGTTGGTTAATTAACTATTCAAGCACACTGCCAGTGACAGTCGAGAAAAAAATGTAATTTAATTTCTTCATGTATACAGGAGGTAAGAAAGTTTATGATTCAGCAGTTATAGTAGGTCACCAACACAGGACAACAGCAAACAATACTAAAATGTCCATGAAAAAAATCTAACGTTACTCGTGTCACATAATCCACATATAAAATCATCCATTAATTTGCTCACAATGTCCCAAACATGTATTTTTACTAAAATTAAATCAACCACTCCCAAAAAATACTCACGTGAGCAAGGAAGGAACATGAACACACACAGCTAAGTGAGCATGTGAATCGAAGAGTCAACTCTCTTACTCATTCATTGGTTACAAACCCTGTTATCAATTCAAAAGTGCATAATTCTGTAAATGTGCTGTACTGTTCATGAAATCATGCTGATTTTTCCAGAAACAAATGTTAATAATATTTTAGCAAAAAAATGTATACTTTTTGCATGTTTTGAGCATGCAACTGGATAACAGACATATGGATTATGCAATACAAGCAACATGAGAATGTTTTTTCTTTTCTCCATTGGAGTTTTTCACATCATTTGCTTTTGTCTGGCATTGTTGACCAATAGATTTCATTACATAAAAAACTATATTCTGTTGTTCTACATGAAAACATGAGAGAATATAATTTTTTCTCAGCCATCACTAATAAGAACATGGGGTAAGTAACATTTAAACAAAGTATCATTTTTGAGTGGAGAATTCCAATAGGGAAATTTTGGGGTGGAAAACAAGAAATATTGCTTCCCAAATTCTAATTCACGCTTCAATGTTTATCTGTATTCTTTTCTACAGATGGGTAATACATCTGATTCTCATCACACCGGTAAAATCAATTATATGTATGCTCCTCATTTACATTGGAGACGTTCAGTTCATCTTCTTAAAAATATGACATAATACATATTTTTCACACAAAGACACCAAAATGCACCTTTGTGCATGTTGTGTTTTCTCTATGGGAAATGCCTTTAAAATCTCCTTTCCATTACCTAGCTACTGCTTTAGCTTAGAATACACACAATAACAATGATTTTTTTTTTTTTACTAAAGATGTTTAATTAATACTAAATGAAAGACAGACATATGTGGATATAGTGCATGAAAACACTTCCAAACAAAAAATAAATACATTTCTTCTTCTGTGAATAGCATGAATTTCTCAGGAAGCAAAATGATATTTGTTTTGCAAATTCTACTTTCCTTGAATAATTTTGGTCATCACTATGTAAGACTTTTAATAAGATCTGAATGTTTGGCATGACAGTGACAGATCACGAGGCAGGGGCAAGTACAGGTAAATGTACTTTACACACTTTATAGACAGGCATGTAGCTTCACTGATTTCACCTTCAACCCTTGCTTGTATTAATTTTAGTTTAGCCCCAATAAATTCAGCTGAATGGTCACATTCTTAAAAAATTATATAAGTTGGTGAGCATAGATGGAGGCAGTAGGCTTCTTCAGGTATTTGAGAAAGTAAAGGCGTTGAGCCTTCTTGATGAACAATGAGATTTGTTGTATCTGTTATGCCCCCTTTAACTCATCACTAACAGTAACATCAAGAAATATAAAGCTGCTAACCCCTCTACACCATCTCTAATGAAGATGGGAGTATGGTCTGCTTCTTGCTTCCAGAGGTCTGTAATCAACGTCTTCTTTTTCTCTGTTAGAAAGCTGTCTTATCACTGTTAATGATCAGGGCTATGACTGTGGAACTATCTGTAAATTTAATGGTGAAACTGGAGCTGAGCCTAGTCACATAGTTATAGGTGAACAATAACTTCAGCAGTGACTTCAGATAGACTACCTTATATGTATTAAACAGTGTGGAGAAAATGATTCTCCTAATCACAAAATACTTTTAGCTTTGAATACCAAAATACGGCTGTAGCACAGTGCAGTTGTAAATTTGTCAGTCTTGATGGAATTACAGTACTAAATGCTGAGCTACAGTACATAATTTAATTCATTTCAGTCTATTTTTGTATAGCACTCTTCACTGAGTGCTGGCACCAAGCATTATGACAAATTATTAGATAAAATGTAATTAAAAACTTTATAAATTAGTAAGTACATATGAAGAATACACATAAAAACATAGGTTTGGAACTGACTAACATAACTAAAACCAAACAAAATATTACCATTAATTAATTGTTGACCAATGACACACATAAAAAAGTAATGTGGCATAAACAGTGTTAAATGCTGAACTATAAGTTGTAAACCGTTTTTTGCTATTAAGTTAAGGGTTTTAACAGTATTTAAAATGCATGTTTTGGAAGTAATAATCTAATTTCGTTGGAACTGGTTGCTAATATTTGTTCTAGCCCATGTTTGGTATGACCCACTATGATTCTTGTAGAAGACTTTACCATTTTCCTAAAGCTTTTGGCAAATAAGCCTGTGCTAGTACTTTAGAACAATCTAGACGAGAACAGGCCATTCAGCCCATCAAAGCTCGTCAGTCCTATCCACCTAATTTTTCTAAAAAAACATCAAGTCTGGTTTTGAAAGTCCCTAAAGCTTTACTGTCTACCACACTGCTTGGTAGCTTATTCCAAGTGTCTATGGTTCTCTGTGTAAAGAAAAAAACTTCCAAATGTTTGTAAGAAATTTACCCTTAACAAGTTTCCATCTGTGTCCTCATGTTCTTGATCAACTCTTTTTAAAATAACAGTCTTGATCCACTGTACTAATCCATCCATCCATTTTCCAACCCACTGAATCCAAACACAGGGGTCTGCTGGAGCCAATCCCAGCCAACACAGGGTACAAGGCAGGAACCAATCCCGGGCAGGATGCCAACCCACCGCAGGGCACACACAAACCAGGGCCAATTTAGAATCGCCAATCCACCTAACCTGCATGTGTTTGGACTGTGGGAGGAAACCCACGCAGAGAACATGCAAACTCCACGCAGGGAGGACCCGGGAAGCGAACCAAGGTCTCCTAACTGCGAGGCAGCAGTGCTACCACTGCGCCACCCCACTATACTAACTCTCTTCATAATTTTAAGCGCTTCAATCGTTTCACCTCTTAATCTTCTTTTGTTTAAACTGAAAAGGCTCAGCTCTTTTAATCTTTCTTAATAATTCATCCCCTGTAGCCCTGGAATGAGCCTAGTTGTTCCTCTGTGGACCTTTTCTAGTGCTGCTGTGTCCTTTTTGTGGCCTGGGGATCAAAACTGCACACAGTACTCATGATGAGGCCTAACAATACAATACAGTTTAATTTTGTGTAGCCCAAAATCACACAAGAAATGCCACAATGGGCTTTAACAGGCCCTGCCTCTTGACAGCCCCCCAGTCTTGACTCTCTAAGAAGACAAGAAAAAACTCCCAAAAAAACCCTTGTAGGGAAAAAAATGTAAGAAACCTTGGGAAAGGCAGTTCAAAGAGAGACCCCTTTCCAGGTAGGTTGGGCGTGCAGTGGGTGTCAAAAAGAAGGGGGTCAAAACAATACAATACAATACACAGAACAGAACAAATCCTCAGTCTATACTAATAAAAGGCAAAGCCCTCACTGACTGACTCACTCACTCACTCACTGACTGACTCATCACTAATTCTCCAACTTCCCGTGTAGGTAGAAGGCTGAAATTTGGCAGGCTCATTCCTTACAGCTTACTTTCAAAAGTTAGGCAGGTTTCATTTCGAAATTCTACGCGTAACGGTCATAACTGGAACCTACTTATGTACATATATACGCCCATAGCCTGCAGCTCAGTCGCTGTGTGAGGCGGAGTTGCGTCCCTCATCGTCAAGCCTCCCACGTAATTGAGTGCCTGCCCATATAAGGCCGTCCATCAGTGGCAATCCAATAGCAACACTGCCGCTAAACATTCACGGGCGAAGGACTGTGCTTATGCAGAGGAAGATGAGATGGTCAGGGTGGTGTTTGGCACAAACTCAGCGAAACTGCGAGAGAAACTTTTAAGTGCCAGGTCTTAGCTAACATTAAATAAAGCCGTGGACATCGTACGAGATAGGACAAGCACAGCTGAGAACCTTCAATGCATGTACTCCGAGCGGCTCACGTGAACTGACTGTGAACGCAGTACACAGACAAAAAGCAACAGCTCCAAAGAGTGCTGAACAAAAAACGCATTACACAATTGAGAAGGCAGCAAAAGAATATAAAGCGAGTGATGCATACAAGCATATTCATAAGTTCAGCTACTGCGGAAACAAAGCACATGGTGGAAAAAGTCAATGTCCAGCTAAAGGAAGACAGTGTAAAAAAAAAAACCCATGCATGCAGTGTGTAATGTCTCAAATAAAGAGGAAGACGAGCTGTTTATTGATGCAGTAAGAAAGGAATCGATGAATGAAACCTGTTATCTTTACAACAGCTGACAAACACGGAATGTAACTTGAACACAACACATCCTCCAAATACGAACCTGATTGAAAGAAATAATGATAATCAAATCCTTGATGACAGGAACACTCATAACAGTCACAAAACAATTACATTGACAATCATGTTATGTTATTTTTAAAATGTTTCCTTTTCTTTTTCATAACTTCTTTAACACACTAGTTCTCCACTGCGAAGTGCGAGTATTTTGCTAGTACAGTATAAAAATAAAAATTTAGAAGTACGGAGTAGAATTTAACAGTATATTATATCACATAATATGATTTGGGTTTGTTTGGAGTCCTGGAGACCTCAGCCATTAAGCAGCCTCCTCCATTTGGCCAAATTCACAGCTGAAATAACGCTAATCATATAAAAGGACCCCTCTTTCCCATGATTCCTGCGATCCTCCATCAAGGATGACTTTACCTTAGGCAGGCAAAACAACTTGGCAGGTGGGCCGTGGCACTAAGTGCCATATTTGAGTACCGGGAAGAGAAACAGAATAGGTGAGGGTTAGTATCCAATTATAACTATCATGTTACTTATGTTTTACTGCTAATGACTAACAACAGAGATGCAGTCTGTACAGTTAATCAGCAGCTCTAGTCAGGATATGCTAAACTGAAGTAGTGAGTCTTCAGCCGGGATTTAAAAGCTGAAACCGAAGGGGCATATCTTATAGTAGCAGGCAGACCATTCCACAGTTTAGGGGCCCTGTAACTAAAACATCGACCTCCCACTGTTATTTTATTAATCCTTGGAATCATAAGCAGACTGGCATCTTGAGATCTTAATGTGCACTCTGGTTTGTATCTCATAATAAGTTCAGACAAGTAAACCGGACCTTGGCCATTTAATGCTTTATATGTTAAAAGAAGGACTTTAAAATCTGCCCTAAACTAACCAGTGCATTATAAAGCTTGAGCATAACCTCCTTGGACTTGTAGACAGACAGACAGATAGATAGATAGATAGATAGATAGATAGATAGATAGATAGATAGATAGATAGATAGATAGATAGATAGATAGATAGATAGATAGATACTTTATTAATCCCAAGGGGAAATTCACATAATCCAGCAGCGGTATACTGATACAAAAAAAAAAAAACAATATGAAATTAAAGAGTAATAAAAATGCATGTAAAAGGGAGTAATGCTAGCATTTACTCCCCCAGGTGGAATTGAAGAGTCGCATAGTGTGGGGGAGGAACGATCTCCTCAGTCTGTCAGTGGAGCAAGACAGTGACAGCAGTCTGTCGCTAAAGCTGCTTCTCTGCCTGGAGATGACACTGTTCAGTGGATGCAGTGGATTCTTCATGATTGACAGGAGTTTGCTTAATGCCCATTGCTCTGCTACAGATGTTAAACTGTCCAACTTTACTCCTACAATAGAGCCTGCCTTCTTAACAAGTTTGTCCAGGCGTGAGGCATCCTTCTTCTTTATGTTGCCTCCCCAGCCCACCACCGCGTAGAAGAGGGCACTCGCCACAACCATCTGGTAGAACATCTGCAGCATCTTATTGCAGATGTTGAAGGACACCAACCTTCTAAGAAAGTATAGTTGGCTCTGACCTTTCTTACACAGAGCATCAATATTGGCAGTCCAGTCCAATTTGTCATCCAGCTGCACTCCCAGGTATTTATAGGTCTGTACCCTCTGCACACAGTCTCCTCTGATGATCACGGGGTCCATGAGGGGCCTGGGCCTCCTAAAATCCAACACCAGTTCCTTGGTCTTGCTGGTGTTCAGGTGTAAGTGGTTTGAGTTGCACCATTTAACAAAGTCTTTGATTAGCTTCCTGTATTCTTCCTCCTGCCCACTCCTGATGCAGCCCACAATAGCAGTGTCATCAGAGAACTTTTGCATGTGGCAGGACTCTGAGTCGTATTGGAAGTCTGATGTATATAGGCTGAACAGGACCGGAGAAAGTACAGTCCCCTGCGGCGCTCCTGTGTTGCTGACCACAATGTCAAACCTGCAGTTCCCAAGACGCACATATTGAGGTCTGTCTATAAGATATACCACGATCCATGCCACCAGGTGTGAGTCTACTCCCATCTCAGTCAGCTTGTCCCTAAGGAGCAGAGGTTGGATGGTGTTGAAGGCACTAGAGAAGTCCAAAAACATAATTCTTACAGCACCACTGCCTTTGTCCAAGTGGGAGAGGGATTGGTGTAGCATATAGATGATGGCATCCTCCGCTCCCACCTTCTCCTGGTATGCGAACTGCAGAGGGTCGAGGGCGTGTCGGACCTGTGGCCAGAAGTCATTCAGCTCACTAGGGCGTGATACCTTTGGGACTGGGGTGATTCAAGATGTTTTCCAAAGCCTCGGGACTCTCCCCTGTTCCAGGCTCAGGTTGAAGATGTGCTGTAGAGGACTCCCCAGTTCCAATGCACAGGCCTTCAGCAGTTGTGGCGATACACCATCTGGACCCGCTGCTTTGCTGGCACGAAGTCTCCTCAGCACTCTGCTCACCTGTGCTGCTGTAATTGTGGGTGGGGATGTCTCACCTATGCTGGTATCAGCAGGAGGATGGTTGGAGGATGCAGTACTCCGAGGTGAGAGTGGGTTAGGGTGGTCAAACCTATTAAAGAAATTGTTTATTTGGTTTGCTCTCTCCACGTCTCTCTCAATGGTGGCACCCCGCTTCGAGATACAGCCAGTGATAATCTTCATCCCATCCCACACTTCCTTCATGCTGTTATTCTGCAACTTCTGCTCCAGCTTTCTCCTGTACTGCTCTTTCACCCCCCTGAGCTGGACTCGGAGTTCCTTCCCCTGCAGCAATTGGAGATTTTAACGTTTACATGTCCTGAGTTGCACCACTTTGTATTGACATAGAGAGCGAGTCCTTCTCCTTTCTTCTTCCTGCTGGTAATTGCGTCTCTGTTCAGGCTATATAATTTAACATTCTTCTTAGTGGCTTCTAAAAACTGTCTGGAAGGATGGAGAAAGCGCTCCCTTTGGTAATATCACAAGATCAAACTGGATTTATCAAGGGTCAACACTTATCTTCCAATCTTCGACGCCTGTTTAATGTAATATACTCACCAACAAAGTCAAACACCCCAGAAATATTATTATCATTGGATGCAGAAAAAGCATTTGACATGATTGAATGGAAATACCTTTTCACTACATTAAAGAAATTTGGGTTTGGCCCGAACATTTGTGCATGGATCAAACTACTGTATACCAATCCAGAAGTTTCAGTTTGTATTAACAACATTTGTTTAGACTACTTTAAACTAGAACGTGGTACCAGACAAGGATGCCCCTTGTCACCACTGCTATTTGCAATCACCACTGAACCACTGGCGGTTCACTGTCGAAAATCTTATCAAATAAAGGAGATTTTCAGAGAAGGACTAGAACAGAAAATTTCTCTATATGCAGATGATATGGTACTGGATATATCAAACCCACAAAATTCTGTGCCTGCAGTCTTAACAGCACTTACAGAATTTCAAAAGATCCCTGGTCTCAGAATTAGTCTGGATAAATGTGTACTCTTTCCAGTGAATTCTCAAGCATATAATATTAGATTGGACACTCTACCTTTTATCATTGCAGATCAGTTTAAATACCTAGGGGTTAACATCACAAGTAAACACAAAGCTCTTTATCAACAAAATTTCGCTGTCTGTATGGAAAAAATTAAGCAAGACTTGCATAAATGGTCAACCCTTCATCTCACTCTAGCTGGAAGAATTAACATTGTTAAGATGAATATTCTTCCTAAGGTTCTTTTTTTATTTCAAAACATTTCAATATACATCAATAAATCATTTTTTAAGCAATTAGATTCAACAATAACCTCATTTATTTGGAACTCAAAACATCCACATATCCAAAGAGCGACCCTACAAAGAACTAAGGCAGAAGGTGGCATGGCTCTACCCAACTTTCAGTTTTATTACTGGGAAGCAAACATACAAGCTATAAAAACCTGGACACAAATAGATGAACATACACAGGCCTGGTCCGCAATAGAAGTAAAATCCTGCAGTACTTCTTTATATTCCCTGCTTTGTGCCCCAATAAATGCAAGTTATCAGCAATATACTAATAACCCAATTGTGCTTCACTCACTCAGAATATGGAACCAGTGCAGAAAGCATTTTAAGATGGAGAAGCTTTTATCTGTTGCACCTCTGCAAGAGAACCACCTCTTTCAACTCTTGCAAACATATTCAGTGTTTAATATCTGGAAAAGATTTGGGATTAAAGACAACATCTTTGCATCCTATGAACAATTACATTCCATATTTAACTTTCCAGCTACACATTTCTTTCACTGTCTTCAAATTAGGAACTTTGTTAAACAGAACCTGCCCGATTTTCCTCTTACACCCTTGTCCATGCTGGAAAAAATATTGCTCAATTTCAAGGACTTAGATACCATCTCTGCAATATATTAAATTATTTTACAGTCCCTCCCTTTCAACGATCCAAGAGGAAAATGGGAAAAAGATCTCTTAATCAATATATCAGAAAAGAAGTGGAAAGTACCAATGCAAAGACTTCACTTGAGCTCCATATGTGCAAAGCATACAATTATTCAACTCAAAATTATATATCAAGCACATCTGTCTCGCCTAAAACTGTACAAAATGTTTCCAGGGCAAGATCCAACCTGCAAATGCTGCAATCAAGTCCCAGCCTCACTGGGTCACATGTTTTGGGCCTGCACCAAATTAACATCATTTTGGATCAAAATTTTTAAGTGCCTTTCAAACAGCCTTGGTGTCACAATCCCTCCTAACCCATTAACAGCTGTGTTTAGTGTTCTCCCAGATGGGTTTAAAGTGGAGAAAGACAAAAAAACTGTGATTGCATTCACTACACTTTTGGCACGCAGACTTATTTTGCTAAACTGGAAGAATCCTAACTCTCCTCTTTTAAGTCAGTGGAAAACCGATGTTTTATACTATGTCACACATGTGCGTATGGGAGGCAGCTAAAGGGCTTGAGTAACGGCAGTTCTGAGGCATGCCGGGAGCTGGAAAAGTGCACTGACTCTTTTTCTCTCTTTCCTGTAGACAATTCCTAGGAGATTCCATCTGGATCTCTTGACGTCACTTCTGGGACCGAGCCAATGGAAGGAGACCTTACCGGCTCCAGCCCCTGTGATGTCACGTCCGGGCTCGAACCAATGGCTAAAGAACATGGGCCTGATCCTTATGACTTCACTTCCTGTCTTCCCCTTTAAAAGCCTGTCCCTTTTCCCTAAATCCTCAGTGTTGTTTTGGACTCATTTGTATGCACATCAGTGCTGTTTATTTTGATAACGAAAGACTTTGCAGCCAGGATACCAGAATATACAGGTGGCTGCCCCAAACCTTTATCGGAGTATGTCTCGTTATTGTGACAACTATTTGAATTTGGAAAAAATCAAATATTCAGTTAGAGGATCTGTACAGAATTTTTTCAAAACCTGGCAGGATCTAATCAATAATATTTTATAATAAACTCTTAAAGCACAGAGGAAGCAATTATCTCCTCATTTCTTTTTCTTCTTCATTCATCTCTATTGGTCTATTAAACTCATCAATTTAGGTATGTTCACAAGCCTTAAGTTTTACCCCCGTTGGCCATGCTCTCTCTTTCAGGGGTGAGGGTCAACTTGTTTTTCAATCTCAATCCTATTTTTTGTAAAAATCGATCGATTTGTATGGAATGATTACAATAAAAATATTAAAAAATAAATAAATAAAAAATAGAAACAAAAACTGTCTGGAAGCTAATAGCGTCCGCTACAACGCCTAAATCCTTCTCATCAGGTGTACTTGATTTTCAGAGCTCCCATTGTGTATTCAAACCTAACATTTTTACTCCCAATGTGCATTACTTTACATTTACTGACATTAAATTTCATCTGCCACAAATCCGCCTAAGCCTGTATGCTGTCCACATTCTTCTGTAATGACTGAACAGATTTCCAATTATCTGCCAATCCACCTATCATGGTATCATCTGCAGACTTAACCAGTTTGTTGCTTTTATTCCTATCTAAATCATTTATATATATATATATCAATATATATATATATACAGTATATATATATATATTGTGGAAGATGGCCCGGACACAGACAGACGGACATCGTTGTTGCACCCAACACACTGTTTATTTACAACTATTTACAAATTACATGCACCACAGACCCCAGTGCCTCCAGCACCGATTCCCCCAATGTCCAGGCCTCACAGTCTCTGTGCCTCTCTCCTGGCCGCCTCCAGTCCTCTCTCCAGCTCCATCCTCTTCCACCTGACTTCCACTATTGACTGAAGGGAGGCGGCCCCTTAAATAGGAACCTGGATGGGCTCCAGCTGCTTCCCGGCACTCCTCCGCAGACATGCCCCAGTGTGGCGGAAGTGCCGGCTGCGCACCCGGAAGCCGTCCGGGTGTCCCCTGTTGTCTTCCCCCCAGCATTTCCTGGTGTGGCGGAAGTGCTGGGCTCCAGGGATATTCAGGCACCGGGGCGCCGCCTGGCGGTGGCCACGGGTCCCTACAGGGCTGGGCTTCCAAGCCCTTTACCCGTGGTCCCCAACATAACCAGGGCGGACGCCCCCTCGCGGTCTGGAGGAGGCACAAGCCCTCCTCCGGTCCTCCTGGGCGTCCCGGCCGGATACCACAATATATATACACACCTGTATTAAAAATATAAGCAGCCCTAGCACTGACTGCTGGGGAACACAACTCTTAACATCAGCCAATTCTGACAAGTTTCCTCGCACCATCAACCTCTGCTTCCTGTGTCTGAGCCAATTCTGCACCCATCTACAAACATCACCCTGAACTCCCACTTCTTTTAGTTTGATGCCAAACCTTTCATGTGGCACCTTATCAAATGCCTTCTGAAAATCAAGATAAATAATATAAGCTCAACTTTGATCATATTCTTTTTTTTAGCTTCTTCATAGAATTCCAGCATGTTGGTAAAACACTAACTCTCTTTACTGAACCCATGCTGAGTATTCAGAAAAACTCCTGTACTTGCTATTTACTGCTCAATGTTATCCTTAATAAATCCTTTCATTAATTTTCCTGTGATGCACATTATGCTTACTGGCCTATAGGTGCTTGGATCTGCCTGGTCACCCTTTTTATATAATGGGATAATATATATTTGCCATTTTCCAGTCCTTTCGAATCTCCACATTGTGCAGTGACTTCCTAAAAATATGTGTCAAGGGTTTATATATGTACTTGCTAGCCTCCTTAAGAACCCAAGAGTAAATATCTGTTCCTGGTGATTTGATTTCAGCCTGTTTAATCTGAGCATCACTTCTCCCTCTTACAATTTCTGAATCCTTAGTGAAGCTCCAATATATATATTGTTACGCACAAGCGCATAGGGAGCAGCTTAAGGACCCAACGTGCACCGCGGCAAGTCGTGCCAGGGGACAATGGTGAGGTACTAACATCTCTTTCTTTATTTCCACAGAAAGAACGAAGCACCGCCGCTGTAACTTCACCCGGATGCCTAGGGAAACCAGCCATTTCCAGGTCCCTTTTTACCCTCTGGTCCCCTCATGATGATGTCATCTTCCCATCCATCACCATGACTTTCCCAGAATCGCATTACTTCACTTCTGGTCCCCCCTTATAAATTGCCCATCTACCCACCATTGTTTTATCTGTTGCATTTTGAACACTGACCGTTGAACTTTTACTTTACAGTATACGGGGCCATAAAACCCCAAATCTTTATAATTAATTTGTGTCATTTCTTACAATATATAGATTTTATATTTTGCTCAATGATTTCCATGTAACTTAGGACTTTAAAAACTAGGTTGTAGGACTATTTACAATACAATATTATATTTAAATTAGTGTATGAGGAATACCTGAACATCCCCTAGGATCAATAAAGTATCTATCTATCTATCTATCTATCTATCTATCTATCTATCTGCGCCAAGGTTATTATAGTTAATGAAAACTAAAAATCAAAACTGAAAGTGTTATTTAAAAAAAACATTTTCAAAGACTAACGGAAATAAAATAATAATTTACTAAAATAATTTTAGTTTTCATATTTGAATGAATATTCTTGCTGTTAGTTTAACCCTTATAAAGCTTTTAACTCTAAAGCTGAAAGTCATCTACCACAAGCCGCCCTCACATATTCATCCAGTGAACAGCGGCTGGTGACGAAGAGCGGGTGTTCACACAGCATTTGCGGTTACAGAGCAAGCTGAATATACACGTAAAGTGTGTGGAATAGAAATTAATTTACGTGCTGCCTTTCTTTGCACTTGTTGTATATCAAGATGTAATTCAAACGTGAAATCGGAATGTGCTTGTCAACAAAAACTTTACCGTATGGACAGAAAAATCACGAGTGAGTAACGTTTTAGTTTATTTCTCAGATGCCTGTTTTTTGATGACAGTAATTCACCTGCCACTTTGCACATGAAGTATAGTAATCATGAAAAAAATTCGACCCTGAGAATTTGATGAATCTTGACATATTAGACCTCACCGAGTCCGAAAATACTGTTTTTTGGAACTATGTATATGTGTGTGTGTGTGTGTGTGTGTGTGAACACGATAGCTCAAAAATGCAACTAGGTAGATGGATAAAATTTGGCATGTGGTTGTTACAACAAAATTGTAGATCTGTATTAACTTTTGGGCCAAATCCATCAAACAGAAGTGGTACTTTACCTGAACACATTCTCGATTTGTTTTATTCATGCAGCTTCAGAGTCCGATTTATTCAAGTTTACTTTTATAATAATTGTTCAACATATTATTAATTTGATTTAATTTGTTGTTAATGGTTCTTTAATGTACATAATATAATCATTGTCTTGCGTTTTACTCCTCAAATATCCATCCCCATATCCGAGTACACGAGAAAGTCTAGGGGATACCACTCCCGACTTTTGAAAATAATAATTCAAGAGACTGACAAGGTCATCATACAAGATCACCATATTGTTACTGACTAATCACTTTTGCTTTAAAAATGTCATTTAACAATGAAGCAATACAAACTTTGTAACATTCCTGAGTTGGCAATGTCTCTACTGAACTACAGGTAAGTAGGCAAAGAGAGTCTGCCAAGTGATGAAAAGCTAAACATACTAATGTGTTTTTATATTTATTATACATTTATTAATTTATCTTTTTTAGTTAATATTCACAGCTCAAAATACCTGATATTGTGAGAATAATCCAGTAGCAGAGTTATGCTGTAAAATATCTGTCCGCATTTTTTCAATGTCTCTCTCTCGCTCAAAATAGATAGTTGAAATATTTTTATTCTCTAACATTAGCTATATCATACATATTGCTTACCAGGGATTTTTCCTGCCTTGCATCCAAACCTTCTGGGGCAGACTCCAGGTTTTCTGCAGTCCTGCTCTGGATAAACAGGTTTAGATCATGTATATATTGTTCTTAATCTCAGATGCTGTCTCTGTCATTTTGTACCTGTCCATATTCTTATTACCTGCTCTTGCTCTGTTCAGCATGGGTTTACCATTCTTATGCATGGGCTATTCAAGTCTCACCACTCCTAACCTTCTCACTACATGCTTGTTTTTCTTTGTTTCCCTCAATACAGCTAGGTGGGGTCTGCACACTGATTCCAGCCTGAGAGCCTTGTTATTCCCAAAACCCTGTGATTTTAATGGTCACACCTGTCAGAACACAGTAGAATCTGTTTTCTGATTTTTGATACCTTTTCAGGATTGCAGGTGGCAAAATTCTGTCTATAAATTGTTTGTGCCTGAGAAGGAATCAGAGATCAATATGGCTGGTATAAAAAAACTAATTAAATAAATAAATAACAGATTTTTGAATGCAATATTGAAGGCATTCATTATAAACACATTGTCGT
Organism: Polypterus bichir lapradei; assembly: GCA_026402145.1. Classification (NCBI taxonomy): domain Eukaryota; kingdom Metazoa; phylum Chordata; class Cladistia; order Polypteriformes; family Polypteridae; genus Polypterus; species Polypterus bichir. The sequence goes on from JANRMT010049829.1 coordinate 52,040,028, forward strand.
TGAAGCAGGATATGTTGTGTGCTGTAGACATTTAAGAGTGAAAAACCATTACACCTTAAAATTCACCTAAATTTCATTACAAATTGGCCCATTCTGGGCAATAAAAGGAAAAAAAAGTGCTAACAGTCAGCACAGATTTTTTCAGTACAAGTGACATAGAAAATATTTAAAAAATTAGAAAATCGTGTAAAATTGTTCATATTCATACCTGGTTTTGATTTTGCTTGTTTTTATCAAACAAAAACAAAACCAAATAGTAAACTGTGTTGTGTAGCGTAGTAAGCTTCCACTAACATTAAACTCATATCCAAACCCGTTAAGTGTACAGTTCTGTCTCATTGTGACATAAAAACTGAACTCCACAGTAGCTCATTAACTGTACCATAATTACTAAAACTGAAAGTAATATATATAAATATAAAATATAAATGTCTTTGTAAGATAAAAACAAAAACTAAAAATACATGATGAAGGAAAACTAAAACTAAACTGAATTTCACAATACAGTAATCTCCCGCTTTATCGTGGCACTTATAATGCTGCTTGTATTGTGAATGGGGGGTCTGAACGAAAGAGATGCGATCGGTTCAGCTGGTGTCTTGCTGCTGCTGCTGGCCAGCTGTGTGTTGTGCTTGTCGCGCTTTGCGTCAATTATTTAAAAGCCTGTACAGCAGCTATTCTTTTTCCACTTCGCGTCTCTGCGCTCTTTTTGTGAAGGGGGGCAGATCAACGCTAAGCAGAAGTGAACAGATCAGCTACTGGCTTTGTGCTGCTTCTGCCAAGATGCATGCCTGTTCTGCTTGCTCTGCATGTTCTGAAGGAGGAGGAAGAGGAGTGGGGGTGGGGGTGTGACGGCTGAATGCATGCTAAGGAGAACTGCTCAGATCTGGTCACGATCGCTTCATTCAAAATGTCATATATAATTTTCAGCAAAACAGCATCTTTTAGTTCTCTTTTTTCATTTTTCTTTTTGTTACATCACTTGCCTTTCATTTTGAATGATCATCTAAAGTAGACTTCCTTTTTTTGTGGCATGATAACGCATGAAATGTTTACTCTTATAAAAGTTACCTTTTAGACACATTCTAACGGTGCCCACCCATATCAACCTATCAGAATTCTTATTTATTTTTAAAAGCTTTTTATTTAGAACTAAATGCATAGTTTTAAAATTGATTAGGACTAGATTGTGGGATACATGTGTGATAGATAGTGAATTGCTGAGTGTGTCTGTACTGTAGCTGAAAACGTAGATATTCCCTTTTTATAATTCTTTTTTTTACTCAGTGTCACATAGGCAGTGGCTGCTTTGCAAGCAGGGCTCCAGGTTGTGCACCCAAGGCACCCTGTTTGTAGATCCGTCCATAGACCAAATCTAGGTTGCACATCACTGACCTCTGATTCGAAATGTGTGTAGGTAAGTCCTGACAAATAAGCTATGATAGCTTGCAATGAATGGATTTCTGTAAGAATCTACAGATATGCATATAATGCTAAAAACTAGGACACAAAAAGTTAATGATTAGCAACTAGCTCAATTTTCACATTTTTCTGTATCATAAATCAAAATACATCTATGATTGTTTTTTACCAAAATTTTTGCAAAGAGTATTAAGGTTTTGGAAGTAATGAGTTTTCACCATTAAATTCCTCAGATTTCTGGATAAAGAAAATATGTACCTCAGCATCAGGGTGAAAAGCAATGTTTTGTTTTGATAGTAATCGGATCAGGAGGGATGGAATTGCAGAAAGAATAGCTGTTTTGTAATGACATCAAGCAACAACTATCAGAGTCAGAAATACACTATGATCTTATTTATACAGCTAGACAGAAAGTGATTATCAGAGTTCAAATATATATTTAACTCACCTAAGAAAGCTAAGAAGGCTTTTAAAAGATGTTTTGCAGACATCTGGAATGGAATTACAAAAGTAAGAAATAGGCATTTTTTCTGTCTAATGAAAAATGACTGCTTTCTTAACACCATAGACACCATTAACATGGTATTAAGTTAAAAATATAAAGCCTCATCAATATTTATCATTATTTTATATAAAAATTTATATTGTGCATTTTTTCGTATTTTTTGTGTTGCTGTTATATCAATTAAAAACACAAACTTCATTGATTGCATAAAGATAGAAGACAGATATTGTATGTTTTGTGGAAAGCAAAGCATCACTGCATAAGGTCATTCATACTTATTAAATACATTAGTGACATTGACTAATTACTAATATTAATGCTGTAATGCTGATTTTTCAATATCAGTTAATTTATTTATCTGCTCTTGAAAT
>JANRMT010049829.1:52079262-52127205 GCA_026402145.1 Polypterus bichir lapradei
TATCTATCTATCTATCTATCTATCTATCTATCTATCTATCTATCTATCTATCTATCTGACTCCATGCTAAAATATAAAAACAGTTTAAAACAAATTAGTTTAGCTATTCAGATTGGATTCCTATTTTTCGCCCTTCATTTCTCTTTTCTGAATAACCATTTACTTTTATATATAACCTTCTTTTGAATATGCAGAATGCACAGCCCCACTTTAATTACATTTATTCTACTATTCAAAATATAGTTATATTATGAATTTTATTTTTAGAATATGTTGTGCCACTTATCCTGTTATCCTTATTAGGCTTCTTTCTGACCCAATTAATAACCACTAAGAAAAACAACAGTAATCCTTTTTTATTATACTGATATTTTAATTTTACTTACGCTCAAGGTGATAAAGCTAGCTAACATGTTTTTTGTACCATGCATAACATATGTCCTTTTTTTAGAGTTCAATTTTAACTTGATTTTCTGTTCTTGGAATGTGTTTTGTTCATTAATATAAAAAGCTCATTTGTAGGGTGTTCATTTTAGGACATCCTCCTACCTTTAACAAAACCCCATGCTTCAGACAAAACTCTATTGTCCTTTCTGCCTCTTTAAAAACAGAATCTATCTTCTGACAGAAACTGTATCCGCATTCCACCATCCAATAAAGCGCCATTTTCCTTCCTGCCTCTGAACTCTGTTAAAATCTCTCTCTGCTTTCTTACCTCAGTCACAAAAATGAGAAAAACACCAGCCAGGTGCTTCAGAAGGGGACGTGGCATCTCACAATCATTTCTACATGGGTGGGAATGCTTTTAGACAGCCATACGCGTTTATCCCCTTTAAACTTTCTTTGAAACTCCTCCACGCTATAGGCTCCTTATGTGTAGTAGCATTTTGCTTATAAAACAATACTTGTAATATGCATTTTTATAATCTGCTATTTTCACCTCATAAATTATTTAAAGTGTAAAACAATGATGTTTACTTCCTTGAGATTTAAAGTGTCGTGTTTTCTTTTTTCTATCATTTAAAATTGGAGGAGTACAATGCACATGTTAGCTCTGTGGTGCATTTCTCTACAGTTTTAATTATTTAGAAAAACTGTTCCCACATTTCAGTAAAAAACATGCAAGCCATATACGTTTTAAAACTTTGCTAAGCAAATAAGCACTGTAAAGGGGTATGTTTAATCTAGTACCTTATATAGTAAACACTATCATAAATAGCTCCCGTATCAATGTCCATCCATCCATCCATCCATCCATCCTCTTCCGCTTATCCGAGATTGGGTCGCAGGGCCAGCAGCTTGAGCGGAGATACCCAGACTTCCCTCTCCTCGGCCACTTCTTCTAGCTCTTCTGGGGGAATCCCGAGGCATTCCCAGGCCAGCTGAGAGACATAGTCCCTCCAGCGTGTCCTGGGTCTTCCCTGGGGCCTCCTCCTGGTTAGACATGCCCGGAACACCTCATTAGGGATGCGGAGGAGCAGCGGCTCTACTCTGAGCCCCTCCCGGATGACTGAGCTTCTCACCCTATCTTTAAGGGAAAGCCCAGACACCCTGTGGAGGAAACTTATTTCAGTCGCTTGTATTCACGATCCTGTTCTTTCAGTCACTACCCACAGCTCATGACCATAGTAGAGGGTAGGAATGTAGATCGACCGGTAAATTGAGAGCTTTGCCTTACGGCTCAGCTCCTTTTTCACCATGACAGACCAATGCAGTGCCCGCATCACTGCGAACACCACACCGATCTGCCTGTCGATCTCACGCTCCATTCTTCCCTCACTCGTGAACAAGACTCCAAGATACTTGAACTCCACTTGGGGCAGGATCTCACTCCCAACCAAGAGAGGGCACTCCACCCTTTTCCGGCAGAGGACCATGGTCACGGATTTGGAGGTGCTGATTCCCATCCCAGCTGCTTCACACTTAGCTGCGAACCGATCCAGAGAGAGCTGAAGATCACAGCCTGATGAAGCAAACAGGACAACATCATCTGTAAAAAGCAGCAACGCAATCTTGAGTCCACCAAACTAGACCCCCTCAACGCCCTGGCTGTGCCTAGAAATTCTGTCCATAAACGTTATGAACAGAATCGATGACAAAGGGCAGCCCTGGCGGAGCAATGCGGACCAAGCTCTGACACTGATCGTACAGGGACCGAACAGCCCTTATCAGGGGGTCCGGTACCTCATACACTCAGAGTACCCCCCACAAGACTCCCCAAGGGACACGGTCGAACGCCTTTTCCAAGTCCACAAAACACATGTAGACTGGTTGGGCAAACTCCCATGCACCCTCCAGGACCCTGCTAAGAGTGTAGAGCTGGTCCACTGTTCCATGACCAGGACAAAAACCACACTGTTCCTCCTGAATCCGAGGTTCAACTATCTGATGGACCCTCCTCTCCAGGATCCCCGAATAGACGTTTCCAGGGAGGCTGAGGAGTGTGATCCCTTTGTAGTTAGAACACACCCTCCAGTCCCCCTTTTTAAAGAGGGGGACCACCACCCCAGTCTGCCAATCCAGAGGCATTATCTCTGATGTCTATGCGATGTTGCAGAGGCGTGTCAACCAAGACAGTCTTACATCATCCAGAGCCTTGAGGAACCCCGGGCATATCTCATCCACCCTCTGGGGCCCTGCCACCAAGGAGTTTTTTGACCACCTCGGTGACCTCAGTGCCAGAGATGGGGGAGCCCACCTCCAAGTCCCCAGGCTCTGCTTCCTCATTGGAGGGCATGTTAATGGGATTGAGGAGGTCTTCAAAGTACCCCCCCACCGACCCACAACGTCTCGAGTCGAGGTCAGCAGCGCACCATCGCCACCATATACAGTGTTGACACTGCACTGCTTCCCCCTCCTGAGACACCGGATGGTGGACCAGAATCTCCTTGAAGCCATCCGAAAGTCATTCTCCATGGTCTCCCCAGACTCCTCCCACGCCCAAGTTTTTGCCTCAGCAACCACCGAAGCCGCATTTCGCTTGTCCTGCCGGTACTTATCAGCTGCCTCCAGAGTCCCACAGGACAAAAGGGTCCTGTAAGACTCCTTCTTCAGCTTGACGTTATCCCTCACCTCCAGTGTCCACCAACAGGTTCGGGGATTTGCCGCCACGACAGGCACCGACCACCTTATGGCCACAGCTCTGGTCAGCCGCCTCAACAATAGAAGAGCGGAACATGGCCCATTCGGACTCAATGTCCCCCACATCCCTTGAGACATGGTCGAAGTTCTGCCGGAGGAGGGAGTTGAAGCTACTTCTGACAGGGGGCTCTGCCAGATGTTCCCAGCAGACCTTCACAACACGTTTGGGCCTACCAGGCATCCTCCCCCACCATCGAAGCCAACTCACCACCAGGTGGTGATCAGTTGACAGCTCCGCTCCTCTCTTCATCCGAGTGTCCAAGACATGTGGCCACAGGTCCGACGACATGACCACAAAGTAGATCATCGAACTGAGGCCTAGGCTGTCCTGGTGCCAAGTGCACATATGAACACCCCTATGCTTGAACATGGTGGTCGTTATGGACAATCCGTGACGAGCACAGAAGTCCAATAACAAAACACCACTCGAGTTCAGATCGGGGGGGGCCATTCCAGGTCTCACTGTCATTTCCCACGTGAGCACTGAAGTCTCCCAGCAGAACGAGGACGTCCCTAGAAGGTATGCCCTCTTGCACCCCTCCAGGGACTCCAAAAAGGGTGGGTACTCCAAACTGCTGTTCGGCGCATACAGTGCATCCGGAAAGTATTCACAGCGCATCACTTTTTCCACATTTTGTTATGTTACATCCTTATTCCAAAATGGATTAAATTCATTTTTTTCCTCAGAATTCTGCACACAACACCCCATAATGACCATGTGGAAAAAGTTTACTTGAGGTTTTTGGAAATTTATTAAAAATAAAAAAACTGAGAACGCACATGTACATAAGTATTCACAGCCTTTGCCATGAAGCTCAAAATTGAGCTCAGGTGCATCCTATTTCCCCTGATCATCCTTGAGATGTTTCTGCAGCTTAATTGGAATCCACCTGTGGCAAATTTAGTTGATTGGACATGACTTGGAAAGGCACACACCTGTCTATATAAGGTCCCACAGTTGACAGTTCATGTCAGAGCACAAACCAAGCATGAAGTCAAAGGAATTGTCTGTAGACCTCCGAGACAGGATTGTCTCGAGGCACAAATCTGAGGAAGGTTACAGAAAAATCTCTGCTGCTTTGAAGGTCCCAATGAGCACAGTGGCCTCCATCATCCGTAAGTGGAAGAGGTTTGAAACCACCAGGACTCTTCCTAGAGCTGGCTGGCCATCTAAACTGAGCAATCAGGGGAGAAGGGCCTTAGTCAGGGAGGTGACCAAGAACCTGATGGTCACTCTGTCAGAGCTCCAGAGGTCCTTTGTGGAGAGAGGAGAACCTTCCAGAAGGACAACCATCTCTGCAGCAATCCACCAATCAGGCCTGCATGGTAGACTGGCCAGACGGAAGCCACTCCTTAGTAAAAGGCACATGGCAGCCCGCCTGGAGTTTGCCAAAAGGCGCCTGGAGTTTGCCAAAAGGCACCTGAAGGACTCTCAGACCATGAGAAACAAAATTCTCTGGTCTGATGAGACAAAGATTGAACTCTTTGGTGTGAATGCCAGGCGTCACGTTTGGAGGAAACCAGGCACCGCTCATCACCAGGCCAATACTGTCCCTACAGTGAAGCATGGTGGTGGCAGCATCATGCTGTGGGGATGTTTTTCAGCGGTAGGAACTGGGAGACTAGTCAGGATAAAGGGAAAGAAGACTGCAGCAATGTACAGAGACATCCTGGATGAAAACCTGCTCCAGAGCACTCTTGACCTCAGACTGGGGCAACGGTTCATCTTTCAGCAGGACAACGACCCTAAGCACACAGCCAAGATATCAAAGGAGTGGCTTCAGGACAACTCTGTGAATGTCCTTGAGTGGCCCAGCCAGAGCCCACTCTTGAATCCGATTGAACATCTCTGGAGAGATCTTAAAATCGCTGTGCACCGATGCTTCCCATCCAACCTGATGGAGCTTGAGAGATGCTGCAAAGAGGAATGGGCGAAACTGGCCAAGGATAGGTGTGCCAAGCTTGTGGTATCATATTCAAAAAGACTTGAAGCTGTAATTGCTACCAAAGGTGCATCGACAAAGTAGTGAGCAAAGGCTGTGAATACTTATGTACATGTGATTTCTCAGTTTTTTTATTTTTAATAAATTTGCAAAAACCTCAAGTAAACTTTTTTCACGTTGTCATTATGGGGTGTTGTGTGTAGAATTCTGAGGAAAAAAATGAATTTAATCCATTTTGGAATAAGGCTGTAACATAACAAAATGTGGAAAAAGTGATGCGCTGTGAATACTTTCCGGATGCACTGTATTCGCAAACAACAGTTAGAACCCGTCCCCCCACCCGAAGGCGGAGGGAGGCTACCCTCTTGTCCACCGGAGCAAACCCCAATGAACAGGCTCCAAGTCGGGGGGCAATAAGTAGGCCCACACCCACTCAGCTCCTCTCACCGGGAGCAACTCAAGAGTGGTAGAGTCCAGCCCCTCTCAAGGAGACTGGTTTCAGATTGGTTCAAGCTGTGCGTCGAGGCGAGCCCGACTATATCTAGCCAGAACATCTCGACCTCATGCACTAGCTCAGGCTCTTTCCCCTTCAGAGTGATGACATTGCACATCCCAAGAGCCAGCTTCTGTAGCCGAAGATTGGACCTCCAAGGTCCCCACCTTCAGCCACCACCCAACTCACACTGCATCCGACCTCCTTGGCCCCTCCCATAGGTGGTGAGCCCATGGGAAGGGGGACCCACGTTGCCTCTTCGGGCTGTGCCCGGCTGAGCCCCATGGGTGTAGGCCCGGCCACCAGGCGCTCGCCATCGAGCCCCACCTCCAGGCCTGGCTCCAGAGGGGGGCCCTGGTGACCCATGTCTGGGCAAGGGAAAACGCCGTCCAAAGTTTTCACTCATCATAGAAGGTTTGGTGAACCGCTCTTTGTCTCATCCCTCACCTAGGACCAGTTTGCGTTATCAGCGTGCTGCAGTAATTTATGTGTACAAAAGAATGTTGAATGAGTAAATGGCAATCAATCCATCCATTTTCTAACACATTTAGCAAATTTGGAGGTGTGGGAAAGTGACAAGCATGAAACACACTAGAAGTTTAAATTTGTACCAGATAATGGTAACAGAATAAAAATCAATTCAACCATTTTCTAACCTGTTTGTCTAAAAGCCTCCTATGTCATAAATTCTACTTTGTATGATTGTGGGTGTTTGTGATTAGGCTCTACATTGGCCAAATACCCAGTCCATTGTCATCTCAAATGTTCATGGGAACGATTCTAGCTGCCCTAAGCACTTAGCATCCACCCTCAATTGAGTAAAGCAGGCAAGAGATTACTGTACAAAGTAAGATCTCTTAAACGTTTTATTTCAATGAAAGGTCCTTGTCCTGCCCTCCACACAGACTACGTGCTTTGACAGGCAGATAAACACCTTTCCTTATCCAAAACTCTATAGGCAGCCGTTTCTTTATCCACAGATATATTGGAATTAAAACAGAGAAAAAAGATACAAAGCGCTAAGTGGCTTTATATTAACAACAAACATACCCTCCAAATGTATATTACTGTGCCATTATATATATATTATTAATAAACTACTAAAGGAGTTACTTTCATTTTGTAAAAAAAAATATATATATATATATATATATATATATAGGGAAGGGTAACATTAAAATAAAATAATACATACGGACGATGCTATCACAAGCATGAAGATAAGTACAGATGACAGAGGATTGTGACTGGTGCGTTTCCATGCACATAACAGCAGCCTTCCTGATTCTTAAATTAACTTCCTGATTACCTCACATGACAGGAAGCAAGAGAAGGGAGGGAAAATATCAGTTGTACCCACTAGATGGAGCTAAATTGCAAATCTTAATACAATGAACAGTTTTAAAAAGTTGTAACAGAACAGTCCTAAAATTTTTGGTGCTCTGCAGTTTGTTTCCAACAATAATTTTAATGGTATTAAGGTTTTTTGGGTGCATCAGCATGCATAAAAACAGAAACTGGGAGTCTTAGATGATGCTTCATTAGTAGATTTGTATTAGCTGAAGAACTGGGTCCACCAAGCATAGTGATCACCCTTTAACTAACAATCTTTTTGAACAGAGGCACCTCTGTTTTCCACCCTCACCTGGAAGAGAGCTGAAAAATCATGTTGTTTATCCAAAAACGTTTTATCAGATGAAAATGAACACAAGGAGTTAAACTGTGGCAGAATGAAAAAGTAACAACTAGAAAATAAATCATCTTTGCCACACTGGGTCTAAAGGTCTGGACCAGATGCATAATTGTGATGACTTGTTTCCAGTCCTACCACACAAAACACATTGCTCAAGCATCAATATCAATGTCTTTTACTGACAAGAATCTGAGAAGTGATAAGAGACTAAGACTTGTCTTTGTACTCCAATTTGGAGTTATTTTTAGGAGAAACTCCAGAACCACGTGCAAGGAAAAGGATGACCATCAAAAATTCTCCTGTTCTTTCTTCAAAGCTCTGTCTGATGGCCATAGATCTTCCAGCAAATCGGAATCTCAATGTTTATTTTAAAGAATCAGACTACCTTAGTACTCCTGTCCTCCCCAATAACTTTGTGATCCTGATATAATTACATATGCAGAGGGTACAGACCTATAAATACCTGGGAGTGCAGCTGGATGATAAATTGGACTGGACTGCCAATACTGATGCTCTGTGCAAGAGAGGACAGAGCTGACAATACTTCCTTAGAAGACTGGCGTCCTTCAACATCTGCAATAAGATGCTGCAGATGTTGTATCAGACGGTTGTGGCGAACGCCCTCTTCTACGCGGTGGTGTGCTGGGGAGGTAGCATAAAGAAGAAGGATGCCTCACGCCTGGACAAACTGGTGAGGAAGGCAGGCTGTATTGTAGGCATGGAGCTGGACAGTTTAACATCTGTGGCAGAGCGACGGGCGCTGAGCAGGCTCCTGTCAATCATGGAGAATCCACTGCATCCACTGAACAGTATCATCTCCAGACAGAGGAGCAGCTTCAGCGACAGACTGCTGTCACTGTCCTGGTCCACTGACAGACTGAGAAGATCGTTCCTCCCCCACACTATGTGACTCTTCTATTCCACCCGGGGGGGTAAACATTAGCATTATATAAAGTTATTGTCTGTTTTACCTGCATTTTTATCACTCTTTAATTTAATATTGTTTTTTTATCAGTATGCTGCTGCTGGAGTATGTGAATTTCCCCTTGGGATTAATAAAGTATCTATCTATCTATCTATCTATCTATCTATCTATCTATCTATCTATCTATCTATCTATCTATCTATCTGAGACACTTAGAGCCACCTCTAAGAAACAGCTGTCCATGTTAATTTGTCATTTCATGTGCCCTTTTTGAACAAAAGACACTTCTAGGAAGAACTGAGCATGAATATCTGCAAAGCCAATTCAACCACAAATCAAAATAACATTGATTATAGATTGTTTTCATTATTTGCTCCAAGTCCACATTTATTTTCATGAATAATGCTCATTATCTCTAAGGAATTGCAATAGATTCTCAAAAAAAAGACTTACTTTGCCCCATTTTATGACTGGGACACTCTATCTTTTTCAGATACTGGAAAATAAATGTTCTCAGTCTCAATGTAACTTCATTACAAGACATCGCATATTAATTTTAAAAGCTACAGCAGGTCTTATTTTCTGACAAGCCAATTTAACATTTAGCTGTACTGTGTTCATTTTAAGAAGCCACAAAAAAGATCATTTCAAAAGGAAATGTATTTCAAAGGAAGTGAATGTATTACATGTTTAAATGTACATTTCTTTTTACTGATCTGAGTTAGGCTGAGGTAAAGCTACTCTGATTTACTCAAATGCATTTTATTATAATGATTAAAATACTTTTTAAAATATCTGAAAATGACATAGAAATCTCTACATATTAATTCAGCTTACCATGCTGTTTGAACCAACAGCTGGGTATCAAATGTCACAGTTTCCTTTGTTTTGCCACAGATTAACTCGAGTTTTTCCTTTCATCATTTTTGAACTCTGTGCAAAGCTTTTTCGTTTCCTTTGTTCTTGTTTAGAGTTCAGTCTTAATTAATATTTGTTTTGTTGTCCCTCAAGTGCACAGACTGACTTATTTTCTGCCTTGCTGTAAAAATTTCAGGAACAGCTCTGCATTTTTTATTTTTCTTTAAAAACCCAAACACAGTCTTTAAATACATAAATAAATCTGATTAATTCATCGTGTTTAATGTTTTTGGGTTATAAATAGTGCTTCCAACATGCAGTCTCCATCTTGGCCTTTTCTTCTGCAGTTAAAAATATGTTGGATGATAAAGAACACTTCACTTTTAACACCCTTCATAATAAATATACTAAATATATTAAAGTTATATTCAGCAATTGCATTGTTGACCTTCAGCGTAGGCACATTATTTTGTCAATTTTTAAACTTCTTCCCCATAATATCCAGGTATGAATTAAAGGGAGCTCATTCCAGACCAATTTGAGTGTGGCATTGAAGTTGAGGTAAGGGTGACACAAATCTGGAGGAAGCCACAAATTCTTGAAGTAAATTATTGTTAACTTACAATTTAAGCTCAGGTTTATTGTTCAGTGTACATAATACAATAAAATTCTTTCTTGCATGTCTCCTCAGCACAATTGGCACTAATGCAATACCAAGAAAGACATATATGCACAAGGAAACACACAAGTATGCATTGCATGCGGAGTACCTTCAAGGCTGTGATGAAGTAAGCACTACCACCCCTGGATGAGAGGGGGCACTGTCATTACCAACCTTGTCCTTCTGTCTGCAGCTCCGAAGGACTAAATAAAGAAAGATGATAGGTGACCACTCCCCTGCAGACCACTCAAGTCCTGCCCCTTCTGAGCTTGGAGTCATGTAAGTCTTTTTGGCCTGGGTAATTATAGGGAGATTATACTGGATCCTCTCCAGGTTAAGAGTACTATTTTGATTATTAATGGCAGTGGCTGACATTTTTGTTTGTATCGCTCTGCTTTAATTTCCGTTCATTAAAACAGGAATTACTAGGTTCATGCCCCAAAATTTTGGACCCATTTTTGCCCTCCCCTTGCACAATTTAAGTACATATACATATATACCATCTTATTGTGGTGGAGAGGTTTGTGTGCCTCTGTGAACTTGGGAGCTATATTGTCCAGAGCAGACACCTGGTAGGAGCTCCCAGTGCAAATTGGTCCCAGGCAAGAGCGATACTAAGCTCCTAATTAAGTAAACTCATGAATTTAAAAAGAGTACCCTGCCTGGAATGGTGGTACTGGGGCATCCTCCTGGAGCCAGGCCTGGGAGGAGTGCCCACAGGTGAGCTTCTGGCGGTTGGGCCTACCACAGAGCCTGGTCGGGCACAGCCTGAAAGCACAGTATGGGACTGCCCTCCTGCAGGCCCGCCACTTGTAAGAGGAATTTGGGCCAAATGAAATGTGACCTGGCTGATGGCCTTGACATACTGGAACATAGATGCACAAACTGACCCTTGGAACACGGAATTTCACCTTTCTTGGGGATAAGTAGCCAGAGTTGGTGGGTGAAGCAGAGAGCTAATAAAACTAGATATAGCTGGGCTCACGTCCACCCACCTTCTTGGTTCTGGAACCAAACCCCTCAAAACAGGCTGGACTCTCCTTTATTCTGGATTTGCCCAGGGGGAAAGGCATTGGGTTGGAGTGGGCTTCTGATTGAGTCCTTGCCCAATCTATACTATGTTGGATTATGTGCCGGAGAATGAGAGGGCTACCTCTGTGCGAGTGAAGATTGGAGAGGGGAGGACCGTGTTTGAACACGACGTGGCTCAAAAGTGTACTTGGTACCAGAGCACTTTAGACCAGAGATCAGTGATCAATTTCATATGCGCCCATGTGTTCTGGGTAATCAGGTGGAGAGAGAAGGCTGTCAAATGATCACCACCTAGTGGTGAGTTTAGTCAGGTGATGGGGTAATAGTAATGAGTGTGGAATAGGAACATCTGGGGAGGTCCCTGTCCAGAAGACTTTCAACTCCAAAGAACTTTTGCCACATACCAGTAGAGGCTGGGGATATAGAGTCCAAATGGGGCTTGTTTAAAGCCTCCATTGTGGAAACAACTACGTAGAGCCTCTCGAGGTGACAACCCAATGACCCTATTGTGCAAAAAAAAGGAGGCCTTCCATGTATGGATAGCACATGGGACTCCCAAAGCTGTAGAGAGGTAATGATGAGCCAAAAGGGCTGTGGCCTTGGCAGTCAGGGAAGCAAAAACACGGGTGTGGGAGGAATTCAAAGAGACCATTAAAAGCGATTGTCGATTGGGCTCAAAGAGGTTCTAGCAACCCATCAGGTGACTCAGAAAGGGAAAGCAGGGATTAACCCAGGCTGTTCTCAGCAAGGGTGGAGAAGTGCTGACCCACACTGTGGATGTTGTCTGGCAGTGGAAGGAACATTCTGAGGAGTTGGGGAGGTTTTATGGGCACAACCAGCTGTGAAGAGACCTCAAAGAAGACCTTGGCCTGGGAGAATTCTATCTCCCAAATGGCCTGAGAATGCCTTGGGACCACACATTATGAGTTGTCAAGTGTGACTGGAGAAAGGAATGTATGGGCCTCACTGCTAAGACTGTTGCCCAAGAAACCCAGGATCAGATTAGTGGTGGAAAATGAGTGAATAAATGATTGAATGAATATATACTGTATATACATAATATTCAGTCACTGAGCAAATTATTAGGATCCCCTGTTCACCTGCTTATCCATGCAATTATCTTATTAGCCAATTATGTGGCAGCAATACAATGGCTAAAATCATGTGGATATAAGGGAAAAAATGTGATCTCAGTGATTTAGACCATGTAATGATTGTTGGTACCAGACAGACTAGTATGCGTATTTCTGTAACTGCTGATATCCTGGGATTTACGCATAGCAGAGAGTTTACTAAGAAAGTTGTGAAAAACAAAAAACATTCAGTGATTGTTGATGAGAAGACTCAGATAACCACTGTGTACAACTGTGGTGAGCAGAAAAGTGTCTCAGAATGCAAAACACCTTGCATCTTGAGTCAGATGGATTACAACACCAAAATATCATGCAATCAACAAAGAACAGAAAGCTGAGGCTGCAGTGGGAACAGGCTCACCAAAACTGGAGAACTGAAGACTGGAAAAATGTAGTCTGGTCTGATGAATATTGATACTTGCTAAGGCACGCAGATGGCAGGCTCAGAATTTGGCAATCTCTGCATGAATCTAGGAACCCAACATGCCTTGTGTCAACAGTCCAAGCTGGTGCCTGTGGTGTAATGGTGTGGGGGATGTTTTCTTGGCATACTTTGGGCCCATTAATATCAACCATTCATCGCTTGAATCCCAAGGCATATTTGAGCATTGTTGCTGCCTACATGCCAACTTTCATGACCACAATTTACCCACCTTTTAGTTGTTACTTGTAGAATGATAAGATAGTGAGTTCAGTATTATTCAATGGCCTTTCCAGTCATTGGCTTTGAATCCACTAGAACACCTTTGGGATGTGGTAAAACAGGAGATTTGCAACAAGAATCTACAGCTGACAAATCTGCACAAATTGTGTGATTCAATCATTTGAACATGAACCTGAAAATAGTGTTTCCCACATCTTGTGGAATCCATGTTACTACAAATTGTGGTTGTTTTGAGAGAAAGAAGATTAATACCATTTTCCTAAAAATTTACTCACTGAGTTTATATTTGCAAGTATTTATGCATATGTTTGTTACAATATTTGTTGTTATGGTTGGCTGCTCATTAACCTTGCAATCTATGAACTGAAACTGCCCCTGAATCTACTATACCCTTTGCAAGATGGAAGGAGTGAGAAAAAACTTATTTGTAGTGTGGTTGACATCTTGTTATTTTATTTGCCTTTGCAAGGCAGTGAATGTTACATACGTGAATGTTCTGAACAGAAGGCAGCTGTATACCAGTAATATTCTAGGCTGATTTTAAAAGCCTCTGCAGATGAATCAATAGCGCCCAAAAGTGAAGATGGTCTCAAATGTACACCATTAGCTCAGTTAGACAAATGTGACTTTTCTTAAGAAAGTAGAGGCATTGGTGAATCTTCTTGACAAGAGCCAAAATGTGTTTTGTCCAACTCAGTTTATCAATAGTAGTCGCTCCAGGAAATTTAAGGGTGACTAATCCTTTCATGTTGACAGCAGGTTGGACTAATCCTTTAAGGGTGAGATTTTTTTGTTATTGTACCATTGAATCAGCAGGTAAACTTCTTCTCTATAAGCAGTCTGGTTATTGTTGATCAAGCCTTTTATGGTGATATTATGAGTACATTTAATGATGGAGATGGAGATGTGGCTGGCCACACAGTCATACGTAAGCAAGGAGTATAGAAGGGGGCTCATCACACTACCCTTTTGAATGTTTGTCTTGTGGGTCAGCATGGAGGATGTGATATACCAACAAGGTCCTTATAAATTATTTTTATTGTTCAGTGTGTTCTGTACATGGCTATTTGCTTCTGTGATAATCTACTCCTCACTTTAATGTACACCCTTTTCAGAAAAAATTTAACTTTTTGAATTCATTTTTGATTATCAGCAATGAGTTATACTCTTTACATTCTTTCCCAATTGCTGCCTTTTAATACCATACTGTATGTGCGGGTTGATCAGTGCAGGCTGATGTCACAGTTGCATCAGCTGTTTCCTCTGTAGATCTAAAGTGGGTGGAAGACATAAGCTGCCAAGCAGGCTCACCTGGCAAGTTGACAGCTCCTTAAATACAGTCTGCATACCTAGTGCTAACAGCATTCTCTGGTGTAACATTAACAGCGCCAAATATATTTCACAATCTAGGTTGTTTCTGGGTGTTCAATTTGACATTATTTTTTCTTGAAAGGCACAAAGAAAAGAAGCAATAATAATTGTCATACATGACTTTGGGCTTTTCCTGTGGACTAATAACACCAAATCTGGTATGTACATCTGCATGCTTCAGCCCTTTAAAATGTTTCAAATAGTGCATGTTACTTTATGATAAGGCCATCAGTGTCTCAACTAACATACTTTTAGAGATACTGAAATGAAAATTTATATTAGATTATTTATGAGACTGAACTATGAAGATTTTTTTTTCCTGAATACTTTAGGGTGTATATTTAAGATTTTTGGCCTGCTGGTCACAAATATCAGTTTTGAATTTTCCTATCATAAACCGTTTTATTGCAGTTGCTTATTTCTGTGATTTTCAGCTATGTTTTAAGTTTACTAATATGTTGCCCACAAGTAAGTTGTGTTGTTTAGTCCAGACGTGCCTGCGTTCCACTCAGCGCAGGTTGCACAACATGATATGGATATGCTAAGGCTTAGGTTTGCATGGGCATACTTAGGCAGGGAGGATACAGGCAGTACAGGCTATAACAGCAGCTTGCCTACACTGATGCTTTGCATAATGTTAATATCAGTTTGTATCAGTGATATTTTCATAACAAAAATGAGTACTAGAACTAAAAATATTGTTTTTCGTTTTACAAGAACGAGAACTGAAATCTAGGCAAACAGAGAAACTAAAACTAAATAAAAATAAGTGATTTGTGAACGAACTAAAATGAGAATGAAAATTGAGTAAAAACGAAAAAACAGCAATAGCATTTTCATTCAATCCGGTTCAGTCATGCAGAGGGGTTGTTTGTAGGTCGCCCTGAGCGCTCAGTTACTGGTACGTTGTGCTGTTCATTATGCAGTGATCCTGTAACTTTGGCTTACTATAGTCACGTGGCACAACTTCTGTAAAGGACCACTGTTTGTTTGTTGAGCACATTTGGCTTGTTGGGTTGAAGTAGGAAGCGCTTGTAGTTGACGATAGTGAGTTTTGCACAGATGTTTGCGGGTAGAAAGCAAGAAAGTAATGTGTGCAAATACTTTAATTACATCGCCAATGATAATAAAAGTAAATGTACCGTGCAAGAAGAAGAAAAGAGACTCTGAGGTTCAGTGCAGGGCCAGCAGGACCAGTGCTTAGGGGAAGTCCCGCACTTCTCTGGCACCATGACTGCACTTCATACAGAGACATGCGGTCTCACCTGTCATCATGAAAAGTAAAAAAAATAATACCATAAAATAAATTTGTCCACTGGTCTGTGCTATAAATTTGTTTTCTCTATGATTCCAATAATTTTTTATAACTTTTTATAGTCAAAATTGCTGAATTTGCTCATTTCCTGTTCAAATACAGAGGAGAAACCCGAGGTGCGACAAGACGAGCCCTCACCTCAGACTGCGCTGTCCCTCACGCACAGGGTTGATGCATACAATTGGAGCATGTATATTGCCAATAAAATGTTTGCACATGCGTTTATTATACGTACACCCTTACTTTCCACAGTCTGGCTAATATCTTTAAAAAATATGTGTGACATATCTAGTCTTGCTGATCGGACTTATAAGACCGCCGTACAAGGTTGTGAGCCCAACATGTGCTTATTGCTGCTGTTCTTCTACGCAGAGGCTCAAGGCGCCAATAAGTTAGTGATATCAGAAAGTCAAGTGCACTGCAGCGGTCTGTTTATTTTTATTATTTGTCCCGACTGACTGCCAAAAATGGAGATTAAGAGTTTTTAAACTAAAGGAATATAAGGAGGACTTTTACAAGAAAGTGACAAAGATTTTCTTGGAGAAAGACAGGCATATGGACTTCATTTACAAATAAATGTAAGACCGTAAACGGTTTTCAATTTTATAAAAATGGGATCAGACAAAGAAAGAAAATTCCAATATTTAAAAACTAAATTTTGACCCTAAATAAAATATCCTTTTGTTGAGCAGTCTGAATTAAAATTAATTAAAGCATCATGAATTAAAAGCGTTTAAAAACAACTAAATATTTCAGTTAAGGCCAAAACTGAAACCTTTTTTTTTTGTACACCACTCTATACTTTCATTTGTATTGAATGAGTATGAATTGTGAAATTGCAACGGCAAATTTAGAACATGTGGAGGGTGCAGTGCAAATGCGCCCTCTCCACTTTTTCATGCCACTTATAAATGTAACGTTCTTTCTTAGCCAAATATGTACCTTTATCTATCCGTGTGTAAAGAATGCTGATGAGATGTGAAATTGAATAGTGAATAAGCTACCCTTTTGGGTTCATATATTTGTAAATCTGAAAGTAAAGGAGTCAGTGCCTCACCAGCCATGAACCTCACCACACGTCACTGTTTCAGTACTGGCAGCAGAAATTGTCAACGTACAACGCAGAGGACCTTGTCTGTGCATCTGCATTACTGGTGCTTGTCAAGTGAATATTTTCACTGTGCGGCTATCTGTGCAATGGACATCTTTGCAACATAAACAAATCTCTCGAAATGCATGCTTGTTTAAAGCTTAACAGCAACGTGATGGCACAGACTGATTTCTTGAGTTGAAACATTTCGTCTTTCTGACTATACACATTAGGCCACTTAATCTGTTTCATAATTGATAGTCAAGCTGTGTTTAATGGCATTATGAACTGTGAGTGTATTTTGTTGACTGAAACATAACTTGCATTGAAATATGTGTAGGCCAGGATTTGTGGTATTGCAACAGAGAAAAGCTAAAATTGTACTAATAATTATGTGAAAACTAGATATTAAGGCTAGAACAGTAGTGCATAAACATTAGTAGGAACAGTCTATATTAAATGGCAAGGGACCTTGTGTGTGGCTGTAATATGCGTCCCTAAATTGTGTGCTTTTAATTTTCTCTAGCAGTAATACTGGTTTGTATTTCCGTAAAATGCCTGTAATTTTCTCTGACAGTAATAGAGTGGAACCTTGGTTCACGACCATAATTCATTCCAAAACTCTGGTTGTAACCCGATTTGGTTGTGAACCGAAGTAATTTCCCCCATAGGATTGTATGTAAATACAATTAATCCGTTCCAGACCGTACGAACTGTATGTAAATATATATTTTTTAAGTGTTTAAGCACAAATATAGTTAATTATACCATACAATGCACAGCGTAATAGTAAACTAAATGTGAAAACATTGAATAACACTGAGAAAACCTTGAACAACAGAGAAAAGTAACACTGCAAGAGTTTGCGCTATAGCGCTACAAAGCGCTCGCTAAAAACACTTTTTTTTAATGAGTTTTAAGCACAGGGAAAAAAATGAACATTTGAAAAATCCGTAATTTAATAAACAACCAAGAAAAGTAACATTGCAACAATGCATGTGCGCGCCTGTGTGTGTGTGTCTCTCTCTCGCGCTCCTGTGTGTGTCTCTCTCGCGCGCGCGCCTGTGTGTGTGTCTCTCTCTCTCTCTCTCGCGCGCCTGTGTGTGTGTGTGTCTCGCGCACCTGCATGTGTGTGTGTGTCCCTCTCACGCGGCTGTGTGTGTGTGTGTGTGTCTCTCTCTCTCTCACACGCGTCTGTGTGTGTGTGTCTCTCTCTCTCTCTCTGCACAGGGAATGCACAGGGAGAGACTGAACATGTGCGGCCCCGCGCATGCACACTTCACCAGAAAACACACACACATGGACACCTGGATGCACACAGGGGTTTTATTAAAGAGGATGCCAGAAATAAATAAAATAAAAAATAAAATTTTAAACACAAAACTAAATGAAAATAAACATTGTTGACTCCACTGAAAACTAGAACGAAATAAAAATTAATTTTATAAAATAAAATAAAAACTAAAACTACAATTAATATCAGAACTAAAATATCACTGGTTTGTATCTATGTAGATGCTCATATTCTACTGACATAGCATACTCTGTGTATTTATTAAAAGCTGATTTATACTTCTGCATCGAGCCTACGCCATAATCTACAGCATAGCCTGACGTGCACCTCCTCAAGGTGCAACGCAGACCCTACACAGACCATTACGACTCTAATTGGCCAGTTTGGTTACTACATATTTTCATATTTTTATCATCTTTCATTATTCTGAAGTAAACATGGAGCAAATCGACGAAAGACCTGTTGAAGAATTTAGAAAATATGCACGTTTACATGTCATCTCATCACAACAGTATAGAGACAATTCATGGCAAGAAATATCGACTAATATTGATTTGCAACTCAGTGGATGTATGAAAATGTGGAAATATGTGAGGGACTAATCCATTCACCTATGGAAGAAAATATATAGCAAGAGGAGTGGTGATTCTGGACTGCAAAAATAATCCTTGTATTTAATATTTTTCTCTCCTGCCAGGCAGCACTTGTGAAGCACACATTGATGGGGTCAAACACCACCAACTACCATTCAGGCATGTGTCTGTTGTGCGGCAAGACACAGAAGTGTAAACTGCCTTCAACGGTGTATTCTCCTTCATAGGCTCGTTTCAGACATATAAATCAGCCTTTATTTAGAGTACAAGTGCAATTTGTTATAGCAGAATGGTCTTGCCAATGTTGTGTTACATTCTGTTACATTTATGTTATGTATATGCTGCAGCCTGAAAGACATAGTATGGCTGGCACTTATTAAGAAACCATATGAGCTCTGCTTCAGTTGTTAAACATGTTATCTAGACAAACTGGGGGCTCCTCACATTTCTTGTGCAACATGCACTATTGATATGAAATCTTGCCTTAAAGGTCACAAGGATTCAATACCGTTTGCAGTCTTGATGACATGAAGAGAACAGAAGAATCACACGATGCTTCATTACTTCCGACTGATCCATTTGTCTGGCTTCTCCACTAAAAATAAGATATCTTTTAAATACCCCAATCTGCCTTCTTCTTGAGACTATTGTGCATGACAACAGTTTTCCACTACCGAAGCACACCAGAGACCTGGAGCCTAGATGAGACAGACAATGATGCCACAACACACATGAAAAATAATCCAGCTTTGAATTGTTTACATCTGGTGAGCCTCACCTGACAACACAGGCAAAATTGAATGACCTGGTCAAGGATTTAGACTTGTCTAAAGCAAAAGTAGAACTACTTGACTCAAGACTACAAGTGTGTGGTTTGATGTGTCCAGATATGACGATTTCTATCTTTCAGAGCCAGCAAGAGGACTTAACACATTTATTTGCAAAGGTTAACAACATCTGTTTCGGTACTAATAATAATGGGGCTGTGAATGGCTTTGGGTAGTAAGCATGACATACAACAATGTCCTTCTTTTATTGATTTTTCACTGTTAAGACCTAAAGCTGTCTTGTTACACAATAGCAATGCCCACCTTTCGATATCAATTGGATTTGCAGTACACATGAAAGAATGGAGCTGCTGTTGAAACATATACAGTGCAAAAACTACAACTGGAGCATCTGGGGTGATCTGAAAGTTGTGGCACTGCTCCTAGGAATGCAGCTTGAATATTCCAAGTACTGTTGTTTCATTTGAAAATGGGACAGCAACGCTAAAGAATCAAATTGTATCAAAAAGAACTGACCAATCTGTAAGCTGTTGGTTCTAGGGCAGAAATATGTGAAAAATAAACCACTTTTCAACCTAACAAAGACATTTCATGTAAACGCTGGACTGAAGAAAAATTTTGTGAAAGCAAAAAACAAGAAAGATGAAGGATTTTGATATCTGAGACAAATGTTTCCACAAATAACTGATGCCAATATTAAGGAAGGCATTTGTGTTGATCCACAAATCTGACAACTTTGTCAATGACAAGCAGTTTGAAGATCTGCTTGTATGGCCAGAGGAAATCACATTGAAGGCTTTTAAGGATGTATTTAGAATACATCAACTAGTGAACTAGTGACAACTAGTGAGTACCAAACTATGTTGAGTTGGTTGACAACATGCTTCAAGCAATACAAAGTCATGACATTCAAGAAAATGCTTAAGATTTAATTCCTGTATTGTCAATTGGACCTCTTCCTTGTTAATCTTGGTTTAGTCAGTGATGAACATACCGAAAGGTTTCGACAGAAAATTTCAAAGATGGAAAGGTGGTATCAGGGCAAGGGGAATTCATCAGTGCTGGCTGACTATTGTTGGACATTGATAGAAGCAGCATCAGATGCTGAGTAAAAATTAATATTAGCAGCAGAAAATTTTTAGGGATGGTGACGCAGTGGTTAGTGCTGCTGCCTCACAGTTAGGAGACCCGGGTTCGCTTCCCGGGTACTCCCTGCGTGGAGTTTGCATGTTCTCCCTGTGTCTGTGTGGGCTTCCTCCCACAGTCCAAAGACATGCAGGTTAGGTGCATTGCTGATCCTAAATTGTCCCTAGTGTGTGCTTGGTGTGTGTGTGCCCTGCAGTGGGCTTGCACCCTAACCGGGGTTTGTTTCCTGCCTTGCACCCTGTATTGGCTGGGATTAGCTCCAGCAGACCCCCGTGACCCTGTAGTTAGGATATAGTGGGTTGGATAATGGATGGACATTTTTAGATCAATTAAACTAATCCAATGTGTCAGCATTATTAAGAGATTAAGCATATTAAATCTCCACACAACATGTTCTCCAATATTTATTTAAGTGTTAATACTTTTAATTTTAAGCAGATTTGTGAGAATTGAACTATATATCATGTCTTTTTCCTCTTTCATCATTATTATCTTTTTCTGTATATTATTATTTTGAAATACTTAAAATATGGACACAAACTATTAAATCAGATATATAATATTACAATTTACACTCTTTTTTCATGAAATGGATAGAAGCTAAAAAAAATCAGTATTATTAATTTTGTAACCAAGAAACCAACCTTACCTTGCAGAGGCCCCTACTATTGTGCCAGTTTGTACAATAATAAAACATTTCTTTTTTTTCTTCCATCTGTATTTAATTTACAATTTATAATACAAACAGGATTTATTTAAATTTTCTGAAGAATTTATACAGGAAGTTTTATCAATAGAAAATCATCAGCTTTTCTTCATTTTAACCTATTAAGTTCCTTCAGTTCAGTTAATTCAGTTCAATCAGCATTAGAACGTTATGCAGATGCCATAGTTTCTCCCTGACAGGTCAGAGAGACATGACTTTTAATGTAAATTTTTACAGGAAAATGAATGCAAATATAAAGCAAGGTTCTCTTACGGCTGATGCCTTAATTTTTGTTTAAACAGAAACAGTGGATTGAAGATTATAAAGGTCAAATATATTGAATTAAATGAACAATCTCTGTATAAAATATAAATTAGTATAATAATATACAGAACTAGCCATGTGCGCCCAACTACGTTGCGAGTGTTAAAGTTGTCTGTGAAGGGCTCCCTGTTTAAACGTGGCTGCCAGTCGTGAACTGGGCCTTTCGTCGCACAGCATTATGATTTTTTATAAGGGAAACAAAATTACAAAAGAAAACCCTTGGATATCGATTCGATAGGAACGGCCTACTCGGAATCACTGTCCGAATCGTAATTATGTGGTGGTGTATGAGCATTTCTGCTTCTGTCCGTTCATAGTCTAAACGACGCTGTCGTTTCCTCTCATGATCTCTTCTAAACCTTTCTCTAATCTTGCAGCTTGCTTTGTTGCAATCCAAAGAGTAAGGCAATATACACGGAGCAATGGTTATAAAAGGGGGACACATAGGTATCTAGGCTCTTTAAAGCATAAATAGGGATCACTTCACTAACATGTGAGCAAGCCACAGTACAACTGTGAGACGTGCAGCACTCGCCGGCTACAATGTAACAATAATAATTTCCGGAACGTGCTGTTACGTTGTCATTAATTTAACCCACTGTCTTTCTTTAATTCATATGTTACGTAGGCACGTACCTTTTATCTTTGGCAAGCTCATTCTCTAACCAGGCCTCAGGAGCTAACCAGCATAACACTGTCCACCACCCCTTTCGTTATTCCAGCACATTGTTGACATCCGTGAGTAACAACAACGTACTAAACTGGAAGGTGGTCTACGCATGCGTGGAATTCGCGGACAAAGATCAAGATCTAAATGAAGATCTCTTTAGTTAATTTAAAGCACAACAATTTGTTTAGTTTGAATATCTGTGTTTTGAGGTGTGACTGGCGTACTACAGTCTTCAGTAGTATAAGCCTGGAGGAGATTCTTAATGCAATGCCTATGTTTTAGCTGTCTCTCTACTGCCATCTAGTGCTTCTTCTTCTAATTCATTCACGGACAAACAAAGATCAAGATCCAAATGAAGATTATATATAGAGATTTAAAATGAAATTCTTTATATTTATAATTTCTTGAGCACTGCAAGACAATAAAGAAAATGTCTTCTCTTCCGTTGACCTTTATTTAGCAGTAATACATTTTCTTTGTAATGGGTCTCTTTATTCTTTGGCAGACTGGCACATATAACTTTCTAAATAACACATTTGGTCTTTCTGTAGGAAAATGAATACAAAAGGTGATAGATAGATAGATAGATAGATAGATAGATAGATAGATAGATAGATAGATAGATAGATAGATAGATAGATAGATAGATGCCACTTGAATCTGCTTTTTTTACATTTTGTATGCAGCTGTAAGCTTTTAGAGAATACATGGAAGTTCTTTAGAACTCGAAATTACCTTTAAACGTTAAATTTACAAATACATTTGTACAGCCATCACATTTTTAAAAAGTCTGTTTGTGTCAGCATGGCAATACAGTAGTCCAAAACTGCCTGAATGGACACCAGTCCCTTAAATTTCTATGTTTAAATAAAATTATTGATTTAATTAAAGCTTGAGAGAAAGCACACAGGAGTGGTTCTATGTGTGTGTGTGTGTGTGATCATTTATTCTTTAAACCTATTTTTATCTCCAAACCTGTTCTCACATATCATTGTACAAGTTCTGTAAATGCTTGAAAACATTGATTTCTACAGCCAGTGTCTGCTCAAAGCCTGTCACAACAAGAGGACTGCATGCAGACAGAAAAATAGATTGACTGAAGGATATTATCTTCATTTCCCATATTATCTCCTTTACCAGTTCTTTACATAACTACATTGCTACAGTGGTCAGAAGAAGATTAAGAGAAATGTTAAAATTAAACCTGAAACATATTATTATTTTCTGCATAATCACACTTTGAATAGTTACATGCAGGCAAGCATGGGTATTTTGACAATATGTCTGTTCCATTTTGAATTATTCATTTTGTTTGTAGTTACCATTATGCATTCTCCCACATATTATTGGTTTTCTGTCCATTACCATATTAGTGGCTCCTAATTAGACAACTTCTTTATATAATTTGTAAGTAAGTGATGACAAAACAAGGTAATTTACAGTAGATGAGTCTAAAGTAAGCACTCACAGATTTTATCTATTACTACATGCCTCCTGCAAGATCTTCAGAACCATTACACCAAACTACTTCTGAATTATTAAAGAATTTTACAAAAAAAAACTCATATACAGTACACAAAAGCAGAACTGCCATGTATGAAACACATAGAGTGTTAATGGTCAAATTATAGCAGACTATAAAATATGCAAAAACTATAATTTGATACCACAGTACAGTGGAAAAAAAATCTGGTAAGTAAAATTATTAATTGCTAGATACATCTGCTATAAAAGAACAATTTAATGAGGTACCAATCAAATTACACATAATAGATTACATTTTTTCAACATTTTAGTTCACAGACCTTCAAAGTGAGGCATATTTTGCACAGTCATATATAAATGCAGCAATATTAATCCAATTATTAGTAAACTTCAAGTAGTACTAGGGTGTTGTACCATGTTAGCCATTATGAATGTAGAGAAGAGCCAAGCAAAATGACACCTTTTATTGGCTAACTAAAAGTTTACAATATGCAAGCTTTCAAGGCAACTCAGGCCCCTTCTTCAGGCAAGATGTAATACAGAAAATGAAGTTTCCCTTGTTTATATCCACACACTAGGACAAGAAACAACAATGGTAAATCTTTAAAGGAAAAATCTTAAATGTAAAAAATTAATAGGTTCACTCAGGCTAAGATTAATTTAACAAGAGAGAGAAGAACAATGTATGGTCAAGATCTTTGGATAAGATAACTGTCCAACAAAGTCCTTTAAAGTCTGTGATGAGTTTTTCAAAACAATATGGGTCTGTAGACAGGTTATCTGTGTCAGTCTGAGAGATACAAACAGTCGTCATACCTGGCAATAAAACTCTTGTCTCTATTCAAGCCATGCTGTAATGTATTAAATTTTAACATGAGCTTAACTTCCCATTCTTTTCTCTCTTGCTGTGTTTTGAAGTTGCCCATAAGCACTGTGACTTTAAAGTCCCTCTCACAGTGTCTATGGCTGTTGAAGTGGGCCGCTACAGGAACATCTGTGTTGCCATGTTTAATGTGGAATCTGTGCAAATTCATTCTCTGGCGGAGTGTTTGTCCAGTTTCTCCCACATAGAGTGCAGTGTCAGGACATTTCATGCAGAGAATTAGGTAGACAACATTGGATGATCTGCAGGAAAATGATCCCTTTATGTGATGTTCAAGTCGGCAGTGTGGTATAACTGTACGGTCTGTATTGTAGATGTGGGCACACGTTTTACATCTTTTCTGTAGGCAGGGAGATGTGCCATTTTCTGTCAGTTCATTTAGAGAGCTTCGGACAATAAGTTGCTGAAGGTTTGGTGGTTGTCTGTATGCCAGGAGGGGAGGTTCAGGAAATACATTTTTCAGTGTTTGGTCATTGTTTCGCATTGGCTGAAGTTCTTTTATAATTTTTCAAAGTGTTTTAAGATGTAGTTTGCAGGTGACAACAAGGAGGATGTGGTTCTTGTTGTCTTTTTTTTTATATTCCAGAAGGTTGTCTCTGAGTATGGCAGTAGCTCTTCTTATTTGTTTTGGGGGTATAACCTTGTTTGATGAAATCTTGTCTGAGCTCCTGCAGTTGTTGATCCCGGTCTGTCGGGTCTGAGCAAATACGATTGTATCGAATTGCTTGGCTAAAAATAATGGAGCGCCTTATATGCTTGGGGTGGAAGCTGTCACATCTTAGGTAGGTCCGTCTGTCTGTTGGTTTGTGAAATACAGAAGTTACAAGGGTGTTGTTATTCAGTTGAATGGTGGTGTCAAGGAAACTGACTTCTGTTTTTGAGTAATTCAGCTTCAGCTTTATGTTAGGGTGAAAAGAATTATATTCATTATGAAAATGGAGGAGATCCTTCTCACTGGCAGTCCAGATTATGAAGATGTCATCTATGTAATGGAGATATAACATTGGTTTTAAGATGCACATTGACATGAAATCTTCCTCCAATTTTGCCATAAATAGGTTTGCATAGTGAGGTGCAAACCAACAGCCCATTGCAGTCCCCATTTGTTGCAAATAGCAATCTTGTCCAAAAGAGAATAGATTATGTGTCAGAGTGAATTTTATCATTTCTGTTACTGACTTTGTGGGTAAATCATGTTGTCTGAGGTACGTTTCACATGCCAATATGCCATCATCGTTGCCATGATATGCCATCATCGTTTCTAGCAGTTTGTGATAATGCATAGTATTGGACAATTGTCTTTGTGCCTCCTGGGGATCAGCGGAGCGGAGCGGAGAGCCATACATTCACTAAGGGAAAATACAGAAATCATTATCAAACCAGCAGACAAAGGGGGTGCTTTAGTCATCATGAACACATCAGATTACATACATCCCCCTTGTTGTCACCTACATCCCACATCTTGAAACACTTCGAAAAATTATAAAAGAACTTCAGCCAATGCTAAATAGCGACCAAACACTGAAAAATGTATTTCCTGAACCTCCCCTTCTGGCATACAGACAACCACCAAACCTTCAGCAACTTATTGTCCGAAGCTCCCTAAATGAACTGACAGCAAATGGCACATCTCCCTGCCTACAGAAAAGATGTAAAACGTGTGCCCACATCTACAATACAGACCGTACAGTTATACCACACTGCCGACTTGAACATCACATAAAGGGATCATTTTCCTGCAGATCATCCAATGTTGTCTACCTAATTCTCTGCATGAAATGTCCTGACACTGCACTCTATGTGGGAGAAACTGGACAAACACTCCGCCAGAGAA
The DNA here is from genome assembly GCA_026402145.1 of Polypterus bichir lapradei. Classification (NCBI taxonomy): domain Eukaryota; kingdom Metazoa; phylum Chordata; class Cladistia; order Polypteriformes; family Polypteridae; genus Polypterus; species Polypterus bichir. The sequence goes on from JANRMT010049829.1 coordinate 52,105,305, forward strand.
TGAATTTGCACAGATTCCACATTAAACATGGCAACACAGATGTTCCTGTAGCGGCCCACTTCAACAGCCATAGACACTGTGAGAGGGACTTTAAAGTCACAGTGCTTATGGGCAACTTCAAAACACAGCAAGAGAGAAAAGAATGGGAAGTTAAGCTCATGTTAAAATTTAATACATTACAGCATGGCTTGAATAGAGACAAGAGTTTTATAGCCAGGTATGACGACTGTTTGCATCTCTCAGACTGACACAGATAACCTGTCTACAGACCCATATTGTTTTGAAAAACTCATCACAGACTTCAAATGACTTTGTTGGACAGTTATCTTATCCAAAGATCTTGACCATACATTGTTCTTCTCTCTCTTGTTAAATTAATCTTAGCCTGAGTTAACCTATTAATTTTTTACATCTAAGATTTTTCCTTTAAAGATTTACCATTGTTGTTTCTTGTCGTAGTGTGTGGATATAAACACAGGAAACTTCATTTTCTGTATTACATCTTGCCTGAAGAAGGGGCCTGAGTTGCCTCGAAAGCTTGCATATTGTAATCTTTTTAGTTAGCCAATAAAAGGTGTCATTTTGCTTGGCTCTTCTCTAGTAAACTTCAAAAAACACTGCAGTATCATATATTCTTTTGTATTAGTATGCAATAGGGGTGGCATAGTCAGAAGCACTGCCATCTCATGAATCTAGTGTCTTGGCTTTGAATCCTCAGCCTGAAGGTTGCCTGTGTAAAGTCTGCTTGTTTTCCCAGTGTTCTCCTCCAGCTGCTCTGGTTTTCCTGCCACTTCCCCAAACACCTCAAACCGTGTCTTTCCATTTGTATATTAAAGTTATTTCATTTAGCCTCCCTAAATTAGCCAATTGACATTGATTGAGTCAATGTTGATATATTTAAGAGGGTGCCCAGCAGTTAGTTCCAATGCTGCCAACATATGCCCTGGCTTTTTGTGAACCTGCAATTGGAGCACAGCACATCATGGTTAAAAGGTTAAAGCAGTTTTTGTGAAAAGGACAAAGATATACATTCACAAACAATATTGTAACATATGCATAATTAATAAAGTAAAGTATTAAAGTACATATTTGTGCTCTTTGTAATCTGTCTATTTCTGAAAACGGTGTATATTGCCCTAGGATAGATGTATTATGTACAGATTTAGGCATTCCAGAGCTGATGTATTTGAATGGATAAAAAATTAAATTAAGGCAAGAAAAATGCAATTGATATTCACCTTGGTTAGGAGGGCACAGTAATGCCAGTTACAGTTTATTATTGATAAAATACTGTACATGTCACATTGCTCAGAACATGCACACATTTTTTTTCCATACTCTGAATGAGATGCCATTTCCTTTGCATGCAGTAGTATGTTTTAAATTTCCTTCACAACCAAAAATAGCTGGCTTCCTGAATGCATTCTAATGAGCCAAATTAATGTATAATATATAGAAAGGAGCTCAGATTAAATTAAACCCACCATTGCCACCTTATGATTCTTGAGACATAATTCTGAATATAAGATAAACCTAGAGATCAACAAAAATATATTTTAATTGCTGTGTTTGGGGCTGACAATTTACAGCATTTACATTTTGGGTCTGTTTGATGTTTTGACAAAGCAGATGGGTGAGCATTTTCTGTTTTGATGTAAGCTGAGATAGTAAGTCCTCAATAGAATATTATGAGTTAGTAAAATTCTTGGTGCAGGTTCTTCACTCATTTCTCTTTGCAGTACTAAATATCTTACTACCAGTCTGCCAGAAGTTTTCTCATTTAATTTTTAAAACTGATTGCTTTTTAGCTAGCTGAAAAATTGCAGAGTTCTGTTTAATACAGGAGCAATCAGTCAGTTTCGAAGGTGCAATAAAAATGTTTCTCGATTCTATGTTTAAAATAAAACATCAGAGTGAGATGCAACTTTTTGTGCAATTGTAGTGTAACAAACCTGTGAAATTATATACTACTGGGGAACACTGCTGATATGCACAAATCCCTAAACATAGCTGTGTGATTGAATACAAACATTCAGCACTAGGTCAGTACTAAACCCTACAGTTATCCACTAAATACTTACAACATGATAAATAATAATTAGAAAAAAGGATAAAAATGACTGCGTCTGTATTGAAGCAAGCAACAAATGCAGCACACTAAAGAAGACACAAAACACCTCTGTGGTCACACCACAATAAGACACAAGTTATGCTCAAATTATTTAAACTATCAAACACAGTTTAGTATTTTATTATACAGGTTATGAATGAAAAAACACATTTAAAACCAGTTAGTAGAACATTAAAACAATCCAGAAGAGAACAGGCCACTCAGTTCAACAAAGCTTGCTTGAACTACTCTTAATTATTTGTGTAGGAAGTTGGTGCATGTGATATACGGAAATTACAGCTGTGTCAGCAATAATCTACTGTTTACTTATGAAAAGGAACCACAGTTTTCATCTGTCAGTAACACTAGCTGTTCCCATTCAAAAGGACAGACATATTGTTCTAAATCACCAAAGAGCATTGAAAGTACATTACAAATTATTATGACGTGTAACATTTTAATAAGCATGTGCCCATCTGGAGGGAGCAGTGACAAAAGCATAGGTTGGGGTTGGGTCCATCTCTCTGGCTGAGGCTGCAACAGTGATTCAAAAATAAGCCTGCAGGGGTGGATGCATTCGTATTGGAAATGTTTAACCACTGGTTGTTGCAGATGTAATTTGTTGAATACACTTTTCAGAATTTTCTGGAAGATGAGGACAGAGTTTGCTGTCTTCATTTGAAAAATGGGGATGTAATGTGTTTAAATTCCTGAAGGGTCATAACCCACATCTCTTTGGGAAGCCTATAGCAGGGTTTTGATATGGAGACTTTACTCAAAGGTAAACCTTAAATCTATGCAGAATAATGAAGATACTATTCTGGTCACAGCAATCTTTTGAACAAATACATTATTTAAATGTTCAATAGAATTTGCAAGTCATGTGTACATGTGCTTTGTGGATGTAGAAAAAGCTATTCACTGTATATCCTGTAGTACCTTGTGGAAGGTGGTTTAAGAGTACTGAATTGCCGTACTTCAGTTGTATGCGTCAGTCGTATATTTCTAGAGTGAGGGTGTTTTGTATAATTTGTGATAATTAAAGCTCGCTCATTATGGTTATTGAACTCTGCTAAGGGTGTGCCTTATCTTCTTTCATGTTTATTTGTCAAGGAGAGAATATCAAGTTGCAGCTGAGAATAGGGCTGTATGCTATTTGGGAACCCAAGAACTGCATTCCTGCTCCTCATAGAGGATATTACCTGCTTAGTTTCATCAGTTTATAATTTCCAGTGTGCACTGAAACATCCACAGCTGAGAATGATGTGCTTGGGGCCTCCAAATCTGAGTTAATGATTCTCACCTGGAAATGAGTGTCCGATTCTCTTCAGGGAAGAGGTGAGCACTACCTAATAGTGAATTAACCAATGGAACAGTGCAGCAGTAGTAGTTTTGCAGACACCGTATTAGACCATGCTGAAGTGTAAGCTGAGTCTTTATAAAAGTCTTTAATTGATCTTTTAGTCTCTGTTTCCACCCTTTCCCATAAGCTCTATTTATTGACTGAAATAACAAAACCTATAATGTAAGCGGCTGAAATGTGGTTCCTGCTCATTTTCCATGAGAGGGAAAGCCACAGCAATCCAGAAAGACCTCACTATTTATCTGCTATTTTTTCAGATTGAGTGAGGGCATTTACTGTGGTGTTGCAGGAAATCTCTGAGGACAGAATGGCCTGACAAGCCAAGGTCAGCGTGTAGTTGCCACAAGTGTCCCTCAGGATAAGCAGGGTGAAAAATAATGAAGATGATGATGTGCATGTGGTTTTCCAAACTAAATATGATACTTTGGTGTAAATAAAACCAGAACATATACTGTTGGACTCATTGCTTTACAAAAAATATATGTCCCTTTTGTTTGATTACTATATACATAAGTATGGAGTATTTCCTGAGAAAGACCCTTACCCTTGCAGTTGTATTCAATGGAAAGTTTAAATTGTCTTAGATACAAGCCATAAGTTTTAAATCTGTTCCATATTTCTTTCATGTGCTTGAGAAGTCAGTGAAATTTAACACTAGAATTACCAGAGCCTACAAAAAAACTCGTAGGTCCGTCCCACCTTAAATCGCTTCTTAAAACCGTTCTCACCTCTCCGCCAGCGTCTTTTGTTAATCTAAATGTGCTGATAAAAGAAAAGCTGCAAGTAGCTGGCTATTCCATCCCCCCAACGACTTAGAACGTGCACAAACTTCTCCCAGCTCATGCCTTGATTATCTGGGAGTGAAGTGGAGTTTTAGAGTGGAAATAATAGATCATTATTTGGAATACACGCATTTCACATGTGTTCTGTTTCTACTGTAATCCGTGTAAACACATTTTTAAAACAGAAATGTTTTTCATATTGTAGTAGTAAATGACAAAATGTAAGCATAAACTATATAATGTATGAAGCCTGAAGTCCAAATATCAAACACATTTACAAAAGGTACAAATATAACAGAACAAGTATGCTTTTATTAAAAAATATAACTGCAGAAAAAAGCCACCTTAGCATGCCACATTGACACATACTTACTACAACTGCCACGGTAGCATAATGGTGTCAGCCGCTGACTAGTAATCAAAAGGTCATGAGTTTGATCCCGCGCGATTCAGTTTTGAGACGTAAACTGCTGTTATTCTTACTATTTTATAATAAAAACATACATTTGATTTCAGTGTGTAACAGCCGGTGTAATTTATCATACTTGTAAAGATTATTTTTTTTTTATTCACTTTTCATTCTCTCAGTCGTGTTCAGGATCCTTCCCTACACCACCCCAAATTGAGAATAAAGATGCGCTATAGCTCTGCAGCGTATTTGTGACGGCATTCTCGTACCAATGCTTGCGAACTGAAGAGCCTGCGTACACTTTTCGTGGCATTACACGTCTATTTTTTTGAGCATGCCCGTGTCGCTCAAACACAGGAATATATGTTGGTGTACAAGAATAACAAAACAAGTGCACTTTTATTCTAGACTATAAGTGAAGAAAAAATAAAGCAAGTTACAGTAGGCGGTTGATACGACAGCTTGCATGGTGCAATGCTAAGAACTGCTGATTTCCGATCCGTGCTATATAAAATCATCACATTCAAATATTAACAATTCCCACACACCCTTCCTACATTCACGACATGTGTACTTGTTGCAGTGTACACATCTCTCTGTGCTATGGTTCCTATTACACTGAATGAGCACCTGACATTGTACTTTCTTCCCTATACAAATAACATTCGAGTATAGCGCGTCTCCAAATAAATCACATTCGAGCTATAGTGCGTCTCCAAATAAATCACATTTGAGTTATAGCGCGTCTTTATGTGAAAAAAAGCAGTGTCAGATGGGGGGGGGATCGTGGACGTGACTGAGAGAATGGAACTGAATTAAAAAAAAAGCTAACCTTTATAATTATCATGCATTTACACTGGCTCTTACAGACTGACTGAAATCAAATGTATGTTTTTATTCTAAAATAGTTCAATACATGCAATATTATTTGAAAAAGAAGAGCGTCAGATCGGGCTTGAATACACGCTGACGCTGTTACAGAATGAGTCTGCTTATTCAGTGCAGCAGTTTCAACGCACAGTACATGCAATATTATTTGAAAACGAACAGCGTCAGATCGGGCGCATATTCAAACCCGATCTGACGCTGTTTGTTTTCAAATAATATTGCATTAGTGCGATGATGTTTTTACATATATTGTCTCTTTCATTCATCTTGCGGTTTGTAATCAGTGACTGCGTGTTTTTTTCCCCGATCTTGCCAGTTCGCACATGTTGCTGTATGGTGGTGTTTCTTTTGTACTCCAGGACATGCAGAGGACAGAATAGTACAGAGCAGTAAGTTCAGCGCTATATGCAATCAGACAGACAGACAGACAGGCAGAGAAGGCACTAGATATATAAATAAACAGGGAAGGCATTGTATAATAGATATATAAAAAACAGCTAAGGGGATAGATATATAGATAGGTAGGAAGGAAAGGCACTATATGATAGGCAGACAGGGAAGCTCCTATATAATAATAAAATTACTGTTATTACTATATAGATAGACAGGGAGTTCAGGCAGGCAGAACGGCGAAGGTTAAAAATAAACAAAATTTTCTCCTTAGCGGAGCTTCGAACTCGGATGTCTTGAGGTACAGCAAGTCTGCTGCGCTCTAAGTGATGAAATCTTACCAGTACACCACGGAAGCTGTTGTAAAAGTCCTGAACCTTTTATGAAAGTGTATTTGCTCTTTGGCTGTCAGGCTTCACACATTTTATAGTTTAGGTCTACATTTTGTGACATTTATTACTAAAATATGAAAAAGTTTCTGTTTTAACATTGTGTTTACACAGATTACTGTAGAAACGGAACACACATGAAATGCGTGTGTTCCAAATAACAATCTATTATTTCCACTCTAAAACTCCACTTCACTCCCAGATAATCGAGGCATGAGCTCGAAGAAGTTCGTGCACGTTCTGAGTCGGTGGTTGGATGGAATAGCCGGCTGCTTGCAGTTTGTTTTTATCGGCACATTTACAGGACAAAGGAGGCTGGCGGAGAGGTGAGAGCGGTTTTAAGAAGCGATTTAAGGTGGGACGGATCTACGAGTTTTTTCGTAGGCTCTGGTAATTCTAGTGTTAAGGGAAGTGCATTATTTATGTAAATCAGAATGCAGTCACACAAAGAACACAAGTTATGTAGATCAAATTATGAAGTAACGTAGTTTGATATGGAGAACATTAAGCCATTGTACAGTACATCTGGAGTGTTTTTCAAGTTAAAGGCCTTTCTCAAGGGCCAAACAGAGTAGGATCCCTTCTGACAGTAACAGGATTTGAACCGGCAATCTTCTAGATACTAGCGCAGACCCTAAGCCTTAGAGTGATCACTATGCCCTAATTAGGTTAAAACTGAAATTAGATATTCTTCTGTTTTAATTTAATAAACTTGTTAGTTATTTGTGTTTTATTTTCAAATGATATGAAGTATTTTAAATTATATCACACTATACATCAATAATTATAATACTTTTTACAGGCTGATCACAATTTGATATATTAATAAAAATTGAAAAAAAAGTTGCAAAGGAAAAAACTGCTTTATAAGACATTTAACACTAGAATAACCAGAGCCTATGAAACAACTCGTAGATCTGTCCCACCTTAAATCGCTTCTTAAATCCGTTCGCACCTCTCCGCCAGCATCTTTTGTCCTCTAAATGTGCTGATAAAGACAAGCTGCAAGCAGCTGGCTATTCCATCCCCCCACCAACTTAGAACATGCAAGGACTTCTCCCAGCTCATGCCTTGATTGATTATCTGGGAGTGAAGTGGAGTTTTACAGTGGAAATAATAGATCGTTATTTGGAACATGCACATTTCATGTGTGTTCCATTTCTGCAGTAATCTGTGTAAACACATTTTTAAAACAGAAACGTTTATCATATTCTAGTAGTATATGACAAAATGTAGGCATAAACTATATAATGTATGAAGTCTGAAGTCCAAATATCAAAGAAACACTTTCAAGAAAGGTACAAATATAACAGAACAAGTGTGCTTTTATTCAAAAATATAACTGCAGGAAAAAAAAGCCGACTTAGCATGCAACATTGACACACTTTTACTATGACTGCCTCTGTAGCGCAACAGTATCAGCTGCTGACTAGGAATCAAAAGGTCATGAGTTCAATCCCACGTGACTCTGTTTTGAGAAGTGAACTGCTCTTATTCTTACTATTTTACAATAAAAAAAACAAAAAAAAAAAAAAAGAATAAAAACATACATTTGATTTCAGTCTGTAACAGCCGGTGTAACTTATGATACTTGTAAAGGTTAGCTTTGTTTTTTTTTATTATTCAGTTTTATTATCTCAGCTGCGTTCACGAGCCCAAACACCCCCCACAATTGACACTGCTGTTTTCACATAGACACACTATAACAGAGGTAAACTCAGATCATGACGACCCTTCTACAGGAACATAAGCTCCTGTTCTGACTCAAAGTAATAGCTCCAGCATAAATTCAAACCCGATTGGGCGCTGTTCGTTTTCAAATAATATTGCATTACTGCGACAATATTTTCTGATTGGTACTATTCACGTCAGAAAATGATTTCTTCAAAACGTCACATATATTTGTCTCAAATTCAGTGCGCTTATTCAGTGCGCGCAAGAACATGCAGGTGGCCAGTTGCTGTGTGCTACAACATGCTAGTGGTGATCAACCCACATTTTAAAAAAAGAAAGAGACAAATATATGTGACGTTTTGAAGAAATTATTTTATGACGCGATTTACCTTTATTTATTTACTTACTTCCTACAGCCTAAAGTCACAAGTAGTGTGCAGAGGGCATGCTCAAAAAATATGTGTAATGCCACGAAAAGTGCCTGCTGACACTTTAGTACGCAAGCAATGGTACAAGAATGCAGTTAGACTTTTTTTGGGGGCACATACACCGTCCAGATCTAAATACTAGATGGTGGAGAGTCACTTGTGTTCTACATCGGAGCATTGCTTTCGAATGTTATTTACCTATTTACCTTTATTTATTTACTTACTTCCTACAGCGTAAAGTCACAAGTAAAATGCAGAGCTTCCCATATACATATGCAAAGTACAGTGATGGCAAAAGTGCAATGTGCATTCTTGCTCCGATGTAGAAGAGTTGTCATGATCTGAGTTTACCTCTGTTATAGCACATCTACGTGAAAACAGCAGTGTCAAATGCGGCGGTAGTGGGTCTTGTTTGGGCTCGTGAACGCAGCTGAGATAATAAAACTGAATAATAAAAAAAAAAACAAAGCTAACCTTTACAAGTATCATAGATTACACCGGCTGTTACAGACTAAAATTAAATGTATGTTTTTATTCTAAAATAGTAAGAATAAGAGCAATTCACTTCTCAAAACAGAGTCATGCGGGATCGAAATCGTGACCTTTTGATTCCCAGTCAGCAGTTGTGCCACGGAGGCAGTCGTAGTAAATGTGTGTCAATGTCGCATGCTAAGTCGGCTTTTTTTCTGCAGTTATATTTTTGAATAAAAGCGCACTTGTTCTTTATATTTGTACATTTTGTGAAAGTGTTTCTTTGATATTTGGACTTCAGGCTTCACACATTATATACTTTGTAGTTTATGCCTACATTTTGTCATTTACTACTAGAATATTAAAAAGTTTCTGTTTTAAAAATGTGTTTACACAGATTACTGTAGAAATGGAACACACATGAAATGCGTGTGTTCCAAATAACGATGTATTATTTCCACTCTAAAACTCCACTTCACTCCCAGATAATCAATCAATGCATGAGCTGGTAAGGCGAAAGAAGACCCTAAGAGATTCTTTCAGTATTTTAGTAGTACAAGAACAGTCAAGGTGGAGGTCAAGTGCATCAGAAATAGTAAAGGGAAATTAAAAGATACAAACAATGAAATAGCGGATGCCCTAAACTTAAATTTTTTTGAGGTGTTTACAAGTGAGCAAATTGATAACCTCCCAAAGGTAACGCGACTACTAAGGAGGTACTGAGACATTTGGAAATTGTAGAGGGAGAAGTGCTGCTCGGATTAAATAAGCTGAAATCAAACAAATCACCAGAACCAGATAATATTTACCCTTGAGTTCTTAAGGAGGCTAGTGAGTACATATATAAACCCTTGACATATATTTTTAGGAGTTCACTGCGCACTGGAGAGATTCCGAAGGACTGGAAAATGGCAAATATCATCCCATTATATAAAAAGGGTGACAGGGCAGATCCAAGCAACTATAGGCTAGTAAGCTTAACATGCATCACAGGAAAATTAATGGAAGGCCTTATTAAGGATAAGACTGAACAACACCTGGCAAGGAAAAGAGTTATCCTGAACAGTCAACATGGGTTCAGAACAGGGCGGTTGTGTTTTACTAACATGCTAGAATTCTATGAGGAGGCAACAAAAGGATACGTTTAAAGTGGAGCATATGATATTATTTATCTGGACTTTCAGAAAGCATTTGATAAGGTGCCACATGAGAGGTTGGATATCAAATTAAAAGAAGTGGGAATTCAGGGTGATGTTTTTAGATGGATGCAAAATTGGCTCAGACACAGGAAGCAGAGGGTGATGGTGCGAGGAACCTCATCAGAATTAGCCGATGTTAAGAGTGGTGTTCCACAGGGGTCAGTGCTAGGGCCGCTGCTATTTTTAATATATATAAATGATTTAGATAGGAATTTAAGTAAGAAGCTGGTTAAGTTTGCAGATGATACCAAGATAGGTGGATTACCAGAGAATTTGGAATCCGTATATCATTACAGAAGGACTTGGATAGCATACAGGCTTGGGCAGATTTGTGGCGGATGAAATTTAATGTTGGTAAATGTAAAGTATTACACATAGGAAGTAAAAATGTTAGGTTTGAATACACAATGTGCAGTCGGGAAATTGAGAGTACAGTGGAACCTTGGTTCACGAATGTCTCGGTACACGTACAAATCGGTTTACGACCAAAAAGTTCGCCAAACTTTTGCCTCGGTTCATGACCACACACTCGGTATACAAACAAGCCAGTTTCCCTTTCAGTTTGTGTGCGCCGATGATTTCTGCACGTGTTGCATTGTTCTCGGTCAGACATGCGTGCTTGCACATGCGTGCGTGCTTTCGCTGTAAACTCTTTGTGCTCTATTTCATGTCCCTTCCGGTTCGTACGTGCTGATTACTGTATTTAAGCACGTGTTGAGCCCCTCCCTGTTCATTGTTCTCAGTCAGACGTGCGTGCTTTACCTGTGAACTCTTTGTGCTCTACAGTATTTTGTGTACTTTTGCAGTTAACCATGGCTTCTAAGCAAGTGAAGAGTGGTGAGAAGAAAGTTTTGCAGAAAATTGAAATCGAAGTAAAGAAAGAAATTATTCAAAAGTATGAGTGTGGCGTTCGTGTTACTGATCTTGCCGCCGAGTACAAGTAATCAAATTCTACGATTTCGGCTATTCTAAAGCAGAAAGAATCTATTAAAGCAGCTGATGTTGCAAAAGGAGTTACAGCGTTAATCAGGCAGAGGTCTCAAGTGCTGGAAGAGGTGGAAAAACTGTTGCTAGTGTGGCTGAATGAGAAGCAACTTGCAGGGGATAGCATAAGCGAGGCAATGTTATGCGAGAAAGCCAGGAAGATTCATGGCGATTTGCTGCAAAACTATCCTTCTACAAGTGCCGAAAGTGAGGAATTAAGCCAGTAGAGGATGGTTTGAAAAGTTTCGCAAGAGAAGTGGCATTCATAGTGTGTAAGGCATGGAGAGGCTGCTAGTTCCGACGCTGAAGCTGCAAAAGAATTCGTGAAAAATTTCACAAAATTAGTGGAGGACGAAGGCTGCATCCCACAAAAAGTCCTTAGCTGTGACGAGACCGGATTGGTCTGGAAGAGGATGCCGAAGAGGACCTACATTACCCAGGAAGAGAAGGCTATGCCCAGCCATAAACCAATGAAGGACAGGGTAACCGTTTTGCTGTGTGCTAACACTAGTGGCGACGTAAAAATCAAGCTGCTACTTGTTTACCAATTTGAGAACCCTCGTGCTTTCAAGCAGCACAATGTAAGCAAAGCCAGACTGCCTGTGATGTGGAGGGCAAACACGAAGTGGTGGGTCACAAGGACCTTGTTTTTGGAATGGTTGCACGAGGATTTTGCTTCCGCCGTGAAGCGATATCTCGAAGAGAATAACCTGCCTAAAAAATGCCTTCTTCTGATGGACAATGCACCGGCACACCCTCCAAATTTGGTTGACGATATGGTCCGAAAAGTTTTAATGCGTTGGAAAAGGCAAGTCACATTAGACCGCTATTTCGTGAAGTCTGATCCACCAGCTAAACAGCTAAAAACACCAGAAACCCAAGAAATCACAAAGAAAACACCTGAAGGAGAACATACCTCCATCGTGGAGCCAGACTCTCCCTCAAAACTGTAACCTCCTCTCCACTCAGGTCCTCCTCACTTCCTTCATGTCAGAACTCGACTCATGCAAGGTGAGTTTTCTTGGTAGTTTATACTTTTTGTATTACGGATTTTTCAAATGTTCATTTTTCAGTTCGTAGCGTGAATTGTTGCAATGTTGCTTTTCTTGCTGGTTTATTAAATTTCAAATGTTAATTTTTTTCTCTGTGCTTAAAACTCATTAAAAAAAAAAAGTTTACACAGCGATCGGGTTGTAAGGCTATTAGCGTGAACTCCTGCAATGTTACTTTCTTGGTGGTTTATGGTTGGTTTTTAAATCAAGTTCGGATTTGTTCAAATGTTCTTTTTTTCCCCGTGTTTAAAACTCATTTAAAATGAGTGTTTACAGCAATCGGGTTGTAAGGCTATTAGAGTAAACTCCTGCAATATTACTTTCTTGGTTGCTTATGGTTGACTTTTAAATAAAGTTTGGATTTGTTTAAATGTTCCTTTTTTTTCCCCGTGCTTAAAACTCATTTAAAAAGAGTGTTTACAGCGGTTGGGTCATAAGGCTACAGTATATCGCGAACTCTCGCAATGTTAGTTTTCTGTGTTGTTCAAGGTTTTCTCGGTGTTATTCAATGTTTTTACATTTAGTTTACTATTATGCTGTGCATTCTCTGGTTTAATTAACTATATTTGTGCTTAAAAATATATATATTTATATACAGTTTGTATGGTCTGGAACGGATTAATTGTATTTACATACAATTCTATGGGGAAAATGGCTTCGGTTCACGACCAAATCGGTTTACTACCAGAGTTTTGGAACGAATTATGGTCGTGAACCGAGTTTCCACTGTACACCTTATGAGAAGGATTTAGGAGTCATAGTGAACTCCAAGCTTTTGACTTCCCGACATTGTTCAGAAGCCATTAAGAAGGCTAACAGAATGTCAGGTTATATAACACGATGTGTGGAGTACAAGTCCAAGGAGGTTATGCTCAAGCTTAATAATGCACTGGTGAGGCCTCATCAGGAGTACTGTGTGCAGTTTTGGTCTCCAGGCTACAAAAAGGACATAGCAGCACTAGAAAAGATCCAGAGAAGAGCGAAGAGAGTTCCAGGGATACAGGGGTTGAATTATGAGGAAAGATTAAAAGAGCTGAGCCTATACAGTTTAAGGAAAAGAAGATTAAGAGGTGACATGATTGAAATGTTTAAAATTATGAAGGGAATTAGTACAGTTGATCGAGACTGTTATTTTAAAATGAGTTCATCAAGAACAGGGACACAGTTGGAAACTTGTTAAGGGTAAATTTCGCACAAACATTAGGTAGACTTTTTTTACACAAAGAACGATAGACACTTGGAATAAGCTACCAAGTAGTGTGGTAGACAGTAAGACCTTAGGGACTTTCAAAACTCGACTTGATGATTTTTTGTAAGAAATAAGTGGATATGACTGGCACACTTTGTTGGGCTGAATGGCATGTTCTCGTCTAGAGTGTTCTAATGTTCTATTAGAAAAGAATTGATCTTTGTGTAGGACATAATGGAGCTCATGTCTTTAGAGCATTAGGTTGGTAAACTCAAGTACAGGCATAGCAACTGTTGTATTGTCACAGCAGACAGATTCAGCAACTAAACAATTTTTAGTAAATATGACATTATATGGATGTGGGAGTTTTTTATGATTGGAACAAAGGCAAAACATTAAAGTTACCAATATGGATTAGGTTTAATTAATGAAAACTATTTACAGTATAATCCTTTCAAATTTATATTAGTGCAAAGTGAAGTTAATTCAAGAAATCCATCCATCCCATCCATTATCCAACCCGCTGAATCCAAACAGGGTCACGGGGGTCTGCTGGAGCCAATCCCAGCCAACACAGGGCACAAGGCAGGAACCAATCCTGGGCAGGGTGCCAACCCACCGCAGGACACACACAAACACACCCACACACCAAGCACACACTACGGCCAATTTAGAAGTGCCAATCCACCTAACCTGCATGTCTTTGGACTGTGGGAGGAAACCGGAGCGCCCGGAGGAAACCCACGCAGACACGGGGAGAACATGCAAACTCCACACAGGGAGGACCCGGGAAGCGAACCCAGGTCTCCTAACTGCGAGGCAGCAGCGCTACCACTGCGCCACCGTGCCGCCCCTAATTCAAGAAATGCAAAGCGTATTTTCAGATTTCACATTCAAGCAGCCAGTTCTTATGTCACCTTATCCAATTTGTGCATCTTTATATCTAATTGTTGTTGCACTGCATAAGTAATAACTTTAACATTTCTGTCCAAAGACAACAAAGTTTACCAAAATATTTTGTACATATCATCCATAGGATTCTATCTTAGCACTAAGCCCACTACCATGTGAGTGGCGCATATGGTTCACACAAGATTAGTTACTTAGTTCAAATGCTGGTTGCTGGTTTAGATAGTTGACAAACTCTGGCTCACATTCTAGTACAGTTTTATGTCCTTATTCTGTGAGAGTAATAAACTAAAACTATTCTAAATGTATTTGTAGAATAAAACTAAATAAATATGATCATTGGTTAATAATACTTATCAAAATTTTATTCAAGTAGAAATAAAATTATATCTGTACAGAAAACCTGTAAGCATTTATCTTCTGATGACTTACTTATCTTAGCGTTGATATGAAATGGCAGTTTTCTCTTCTCAGTGTAGATTTTTGTCACACAGTACAGCCAGCTGGCAGACTAAATATGCCATTACACAATTAAAAAATAAAATGGCAAAAGAAAGCTTCCATTCTTGTCAGTTTATATGAACAGCAACTAAAATCTGCCTATGCCATCTGGGCTGAAACAGCACAAGAATTCTGCACTTTTACACATGTAAATAGAATTACATTTGATACATTGATATTTATCAAAGAAACTTAATTGTTTAAATATTTTTTCTAGTGTATTTTATTATTTGGAGTTAATACTGGAGGAATACACAGAGCGAATCAGCGAGCAGGAGCACAGAGCAGCGGTGTCTCCCACAGGCACGTAGCCCTTGGCAAGCACCCGAGCAAGTTCACCTGAGGTAAAGCCGGCAGCTGACCAGTAGAAATAACCGGCAGTGAGAAATTAAAGTCGATCGCTCAGCGGGTGGTGGAAACTTAAAGCCGACAGTCTCTTAGTGATTCAGCTGAACACGGAAAGCGCCGAAGCACCTATAAAAACGGCAAAGATGACTTCAACACTTAACGTAAGTTCTATCTGCTCTCTGCCGGTTGAGGGCACGTTTATATGTTGTGTGTCCTGCAGCATGTACAGTTCAGGTTTTCCAGCCGACAGTGTAGATAGCTTCACCTGCCAAAAGTGTTTAGTTAATTTAGAGTTGGTCGGGAAAATACGCGAATTGGAGGACCACGTTAGGAATCTGATAGCGATTAGGCAAACCGAAAATTGGATCGACTCGGTTTGTTTAGACAATTCGGCTACTTCTGATTTGGCTTCAGTCTCTCCAGGTCCCACTGTAGTCAGTGTGCTGATTTTTGGGAAAGGCCTGGATTTTTCAGAAGAGATGGTCTTCATCCTAACTGGAGGGGATCTTATGTATTATCCCAAAATATGGCAGCAAAACTGCCTGGTTGACTGATTAGAGCACCATCCAGGCTGCAGTCATGTGATCTTAAATCACAGGCTGTTGTTTATCCCACCTGTTATTTTCCTGAAGCTGTTACCCAAAATCCTTGTCGTGGGTCATCCAGTAAATTTAGTCTTGATACAAATCTTAAATTAATTGATAACTAAAAAATAAGGTGTATAATTAGACCAAGGGATAAAACCAGACCCTCCACCAGGGGCATCTGTAATAGAAATTTACTTCAAATTAAAACAAAAAATATATCACCAGTTCAGAAAGAACCATGCAGTTTTAAATGCTGTTTATTGAACATTCGCTCTCTTGGCACTAAAGCTGTTTTGGTAAATGATATTATATTAAGTACAAAATCTGATCTGTGTCTTCTCACTGAAACCTGGCTTAGCAAATGTGACACTGTTCCCCTAGCTGAGGCGTCACCAGATGGATACTCGTTCCTTCATAAGTCTAGAGATTCTGGTCGAGGAGGAGGCCTTGGAATAATTCATTGTAACAAAATGCAAATCACTTCTAAAAATTTAGGCAACTTTACATCCTTTGAGGCATTCATTTTAAATATTAAAACAGATTCCAACACAATTATAGTGCTTGTCTACAGACCACCAGGGCCATATTCATTGTTCATGACTGAATTTAGCAACCTTCTATCTGATTTGGCTATAAATTATGATCACATAGTACTGATGGGGGATTTTAATGTACACATTGATGTGGAAACTGACACTTTTAGCAAATGTTTTACTTATTTGTTAAATTCAGTAGGATTTTTTCAGATTGTCAAAGGTCCAACTCATAATCATAACCACACATTAGATTTAATTATAACTTACAAAGTTGAAATTCTAAATTTAAATATGACTCCATTAAATGAAGTTATTTCCGATCACTTCTTAATTGCATTTGATTTAGTCCTGCCCTTGCCAACGCACTCACAGATTAAAACAAAGACAGTGCGACATCTAGATTGTAATTCTGCTTCAAAATTTATAGATACCTTGAGTAAGTCGAGTGTAATTGTGGAAAACCATTTAGATCAGTTAACATCAAATGTAAACGTGGAATACAATTTAGACCAGCTAACATCACATTATAATGTGACCTTGAGAGATGCTCTGGACACAGTGGCTCCCCTTAAAACAAAAGTGATCAAAGCACATAGAAACTCTCCCTGGTTTAATGAAAACACTCGCACTCTTAAATTAGAGTGTTGAAAACTGGAGCGCAGATGGAGAACAGCAAAGCTACATGTCTTTCAAATTGCATGGACAAAGAGTGTTAATAAATATAAAAAAGCCCTCTTTAAAGCTTGCTCAGAATACTATTCTACATCAATAGATAGCAATAATAAAAATCCTTGGGTACTGTTTAGAACAGTGGCTAAATTAACAAATGGGAATTCAGATCAACAGTGCAAAATACCAACAGATATTAGCAGTACAGACTTTATGAACTTCTTCAATGAGAAAATTAAAAATATAAGATCCCAGATCTCTGCATCACAGTACAAACCAAATACTAGCTTAGTAGACCCTGTCTCACCTGTAACTGAGCAGGAAGTCTTAACTTTAATTACTAAAATGAAGCCCACTACTTGTTCCCTAGATCCAGTGCCAACAAAACTAGTAAAAAGTGCAATGGATGTTCTTGCAGCGCCTATTCTAACCATTATCAATAGTTCATTACTGCATGGCACCGTACCTGATGCACTAAAAGTGTCAGTCATTAAACCTTTACTTAAAAAGTCAGACCTAGACCCACACATACTAAATAATTATAGGCCTATTTCAAATTTACCGTTTCTCTCTAAAATACTAGAAAAAGTAGTCGCCAGTCAGCTTCAGTCACACCTTACGCATTACAATTTATTTGAGAAATTCCAGTCTGGTTTTCGCACTGGTCATAGTACAGAAACTGCACTAACACGGGTTGTAAATGACATTCTGATATCCTCTGATGAAGGAAACTCCACTGTAATTATGTTGTTAGACTTAAGTGCAGCATTTGACACCATTGACCATTCTATTTCACTGCACAGGCTAGAAAATGATGTTTGGCTTACAGGCCCCGTGCTCGCTTGGTTTAGTTCTTATTTATCAATTCGATTCCAATATGTACAGAAATGTGCTGACAGTACTCCATCATTATACAATATAAGTTCAATATGGTGTCCCACAGGGCTCAGTACTGGGACCTTTACTGTTTTCACTTTACATGCTTCCACTGGAATCTCTCATTAGGAAACATAATGTTAATTTTCACTCGTATGCAGATGACACCCAGTTATACCTTTCATTTAAAATCAAATGAAGTTTCTCCGATGTTGTCTTTAATTAGTTGTGTTAGCGAATTAAAGGAGTGGATGAATGATAACTACTTGTCTTTAAATACAGATAAAACAGAGATGTTAATTGTTGGAGGAAATGACGCTGATCACAGCAATATTTTGTCATCATTTAACTCAGTTGGAATCCCAATTAATTTTACTGAATCAGCCCGCAATCTATGAGTTATCTTTGATTCTAGCATGTCATTTGCACATATTACAAAGTTGTCCAAAACATGTTTCTTCCATCTTAAAAATGTTAGGAAATTAAGGCGCTTTCTAAATAAACAGGATTCTGAGAAATTAATTCATGCATTTATCTCTATTAGGATTGACTACTGCAATGTGGTGTTCATTGGCTGTCCAAACTGTTCTCAGCCTCCAGTTAATCCAAAATGCAGCTGCAAGAATTATTACAAGAACAAGAAAATATGAACACATAACTCCAGTTCTTTAATCCTTACACTGGCTCCCGGTTAAGTTTAGGGCAGATTTCAAAATCCTCCTTTTAACATATAAAGCATTAAATGGCCAAAGTCCGACTTACTTGTCTGAACTTATCATGACTTACAAACCTGAGCGCACATTAAGATCTCAAGATGTCGGTCTGCTTATGATTCCAAGGATTAATAAAATAACAGTGGGAAGTCGAGCTTTTAGTTACAGGGCCCCTAAACTGTGGAATGGTCTTCCTGCTTCTATAAGAGATGCCCCTTCAGCCTCAGCCTTTAAATCCCGGCTGAAGACTCACTACTTCAGTTTAGCATATCCTGACTAGAGCTGCTGATTAACTGTACATACTGCATCTCTGTTGTTAGTCATTAGCACTAAAACATAAGTAACATGATTGTTATAATTTGTTACTAACCCTCACCTATTCTGTTTCTGTTCTCGGTACTCAAATGTGGCAATTGGTGCCACGGCCTACCTGCCAAGTTGTTTGCCTGCCTATGGTAAAGTCATCCCTGATGGAGGATCGCAGGAATCATAGGAAAGAGGGGTTCTTTCATCGGATTGGCTGGCCCAGCACAGTTTCAGCCGTGGAATGGCCAAATGGGGGAGGCAGTTTGATGGATGAGGTCTCCAGGACTCTAAAAATATCCAAATCTTATTATATGACTAGCAGAATACCCGCGCTTCGCAGCGGAGAAGTAGTGTGTTAAAGAAGTTATGAAAAAGAAAAGGAAATATTTTAAAAATAATGTAACATGATTGTTAATGTAATTGTTTTGTCATTGTCATGAGTGTTGCTGGCTTATATATGTATATATATACACTCACACATATATAAACATATATATATACACATCATATATATATATATATATATATATATATATATGTATATATATATATATATATACATATAAATATATATACATATATACACATATATATATATACACACACATACATATATATACATATATACACATATATATATACACACACACACACATATATATACATATATACACATATATACACACAAACACATATATACATATATACACATATACATATCTATATATATACTGTATATACACTGTGAAGGACAGCCGGGTCCCATGCCCGGCAGGGACGCCCCTACTGCTTATGTTCCGGGGCAGCCTCCATGGACAATCCAGTACCTTCCCCGGGACGCTTGGTGGCAGCCTCCCTGGCCGACGGGGTTTTCCCAACCACCCGCAGAGCTCCATGGGAGATGGAGTCCTCCACAGCTTGGTTGGGGCCCGGCGTGGCCGCTAGGGGGAGCTGCCTGCTTCCCACAGCCCGGCTGGACGAGCCTGCAGCCCCACCCGGAAGTCCAATTAGGACCAGGTGGTTAATCACCTTGAACGCTTCCGGGTGGGCTATAAAAGGGCCCAGCCACCACCACTCGGTGAGCCTGAGTTGGGAGGAAGAAGGAGACGAAGCTTGTCTGGGAGGAGTGGTGGAGAATTGTGGTTTGTGTGCTTTGGGACTGTGTTTAGGCTGTGTGGCACGGGGAAGACGTGTCACACAGCTGAAGAAAAGAAAATAAAGCCTGTGTGTTTTATACACGTGCCTCTGCGTGGTCTGTGCCGGGTCGGGCGCTATATAGCGCCTTTTACAACACATATATATATATATATATATATACAAATCTACATATATATATTAGGGGTGGGACTTGATAAAAAAAATTAATCCAATTAATTAGAGGCTGTGTAATAATTAATCTTGATTAATCGTATGTAATCGCACATGTAAATTTGCCCCAAATCGCAAATGTGTTTTTTTAATTTAAAAGGGTTTTAGTGGGCGACAGAATCAAATAATAGACATGGACATGAATATTGTAAACTCAAGCTCTTTTAATTTCTGAAAAAAAAAATGCTTTTAAACTGCATTTGAATTCAAAACAGAAACAAAAATATCATCCCTGGTTAAAATTGGGCAGACTTAAAAATAAAGTGGTAGTTTAAGTACTTTAAGTATATTTTCAGAATGGTATTGTCTTTAAATAATAATAGCAAAATACCCGCGCTTCGCAGCGGAGAAGTAGTGTGTTAAAGAAGCAATGAAAAAGAAAAGGAAACATTTTGAAAATAACGTAACATGATTGTCAATGTAATTGTTTTGTCACTGTTGTGAGTGATGAGTGTTGCTGTCATATATATATATATATATATATATATATATAAATATATATATATATATTTACACACACACACATAAACATATATATATACATATCTATACATATACACATATATATGCACACACACATATATACATACATATATATATATCTACATATATACACATACATATACATACACACATACATACATACACACACATATATACACACAAATACATATATATATACATACACACACACATATATAAACATATATATACATATACATACATATCTACATATATACACACACAGCTATTTCGTATCAGTGCAAGACGCTGCTTGTTAAAACGGATAACTCCCGCTCTTACGTGCAAGTCTGCGTGGATATTATGAACTATCGTATTTGTTCAAGTTCTATTTAAATTTTAAATAGAAGGAATTTTTATTTAGTCGACAGAAATATCTTTGGTAGGAATGGTAAAAACAGACAGGAATATTATTCCTGAATAAATCAACTCAAACCTTAAACAACTTATAATATTTTGCTCTCCATAAAAATATATCCTGTCTAAATTATACAAGTTAGAAATAAAGTAAACGTTAAAAGAACAAACATTCAAATTTCTTTACTCTTATGTAATTTTATATAAAAAATAAACTTAGATTTTAAATATCCCAAAAGATTTTGCTCTCCATAAAAATATATCCTGTCAAAATTATACAAATTCAAATCTGAACATGCTGCATAATAAAACCTGGAAATATAAATAAAATGTGTTCCTTTCAGCAATAACAAATCAAATCATTCAGTTGTCTTTGCTCATATGTCATTTTAGAGCTGGACGCCTGGCATCTTTTTTTGGCAACAAGTTCGTTTATGTTTGGTGTGAGGTTCTGTGTTGTGGAGATTCTCAGGATGGACTGCAGGTGCTCATTAGTGAGGCGACTCCTGTGTGCTGTTTTGTTAGTCTTCATCACTGAGAAGAGCTTCTCACACAGATATGTGTTACCAAACATGCACAAGGTTCGAGCCGCATGTAGACGGACTTTTTTTGTTCTTCAAAGTCACTAAAGCGCCGTGCGCTCAGTTTATCAGCAAAGTGCGTATTTGGGAACACCGTAGTGACGACTTGGTTCAACATTACTTGGCAACAGGGAAAGTGGGGCAAGTTGCACTGGTGCATTTGTGTCTCCCATAAAAGCAGCTTCACTTGAAATCACTTTGTGATTGTGCACGGGTAAAAACGTCCGCTGAAGTGTCAGATTCTTATTTAATTCTTCTGCTTTCTGTATCTTCTGCATTGCATTCAGGTCTTTCAGGTTA
>JANRMT010049829.1:52133109-52147489 GCA_026402145.1 Polypterus bichir lapradei
TATATATATATATATATATATATATATATATATATATTTAAATACATGAATTAGTTTCCTTAATTATTTTAAGGATTTATATTAATTTAAATGGTCTTAAAAATATTTCACACTACAATGTGCCAAGATTTTGTTTATTATGGATGCTACAAAATGTGGTCATGTTACCATGTGTAGTGACCTGTTCATAAGGTACGAGGTCTGGAAGGACATGTCCTACAAGATCATTACCACAACAATCTATAGGTCTGCATCATAGACATTTCATTGTCCATGATTCTGAATAAATGCAAAAACTGCTGTGTGTGTTTAGCAGTAAATTGTGTGTGATTTTTTTTATCTTGACTCTTCCTTTGTCTAGTATATTGGGGTTTGTTCTTTTTGGTAATATTTTCTGTGGTAATGATCCCTATCCTGTTTAGACCCTTATGTTTGGATCATCCATCTCCTGTTTGTGTTTCCTTTTTGTCTCAGTCTTGCTTATCATTAGTAGA
Source organism: Polypterus bichir lapradei (assembly GCA_026402145.1). Taxonomy (NCBI): domain Eukaryota; kingdom Metazoa; phylum Chordata; class Cladistia; order Polypteriformes; family Polypteridae; genus Polypterus; species Polypterus bichir. Next base: position 52,133,604 of record JANRMT010049829.1, read on the forward strand.
ACAATTCATTCTTGCTAATAATTCAGCTCCCTAGACGGCTATTGAAATTAGTATAGTAGTCATCAGATCTCTCTCAACACTACCCTTTACTTCCCTAACATAACTTACTCTCTGAAAATGTGGTGCAAAGTTGAGATGCAACAATTCTTTTGCCTCTCTTAGCATTTGCATGCCCCAATCTTTCATAGTCTGCCCATGCATATTGGTTACAATTTCATATCCTTTCCACTATGGTCATCTTGTGTTATCAAGGCCATAGGGAATATTTTTGTTGAAATAGGCCTCTGTTTAATACTGTCATAGGTGTCTGAGTTTTCTATACATTTTTCCTCCATTTCTTCTTTCTCCAGCTCTGATCTGTTATTACAGGATCTGGTTGTCTCGTTAAACTCTCTGCAACTCTCTTGCTCTCTGTATAATTTCTTGCTTTCTCTACCTGCATTATCAGCTGTCTCCCTTTAATTTCTATACAGTAACAAGGTCTCTTAAATGTAATCTCTGTTTTGTGAAATTTCTGAGCTAATTCTAGCATGGGTTCTGTGAATGGCTACTAGTCACTTTAGATACTTTTCTTTCTTCTGTTCTTTCTGTTAAAATTTCTTTTCTCTCTCAAATTTTTCTCCTCTTGGACCGTTCCACTCTTTCAGTATCTTCCACCCAGCAGTGGCTATTTATTCAGGGTTACATTCACCATTAAGAAAGCTCTAGCCTCTAGTCAAAAATCTACTGAGTCTCTTTTCTTTTTCTACTGGAAATATTTTTTCTTTAATCTAACTTCTGTTGAGCTCTCAGCAGCAAGAAACAATGGGTCATCTAGTTCCAGTTCTGTGAAATGGCAAATGCTTGTAAATCCGGTACAGAGCCAGCTGGCTGGTGACCCTCACTGTAATTTAATCTCTTAATTCAATCTCGCTCATCTCTGTCTGTCCCCTAGATCGTTTAGGCACCTTCCAATGTGTATAGTTTCATATTAATATCATAGGGCAGGTTCATATCATGGACTGCCTTTTGGGAGTTACTGTTCTGTTCTTTCCTTTTATTATTACTACAAAACTTGTTAGTTATGTCCCTTTAGAATTTACTTAATAAAACTTTGATCACAGAAATGAAAAAACTCAAATAACAAACTATAATATATTTCTATTCCACATGTTGAGAACAGAACAGAAGAGTTGTTTTAAACATGTGGGTTTATTTAAAGCAGTACAAAGGTCCCTCAGAGTCAGGAATGAGACGTGCAGCTCTTCACCATGACTACATTGCAGTTCAAAATTAGCCAATATATCTATTCTAAAAGTCATAAAACAACTTTAAATTTTAAAATTCACAGTATTGAAGAATTAAAGAATATGCTGTATGGTACTACTCAAGATGATAAGCTTATGTTTCTTAAGTTTGAAACAGCAATTCAATTCAGTTATTTTTTATAGCACACTTCACTTAATGCAGTCTCAGAGTGCTATAAAAACTTCACAGGAAAGTACAATTACAACTTTATAAAATACTGATGACATAATGAATACACACAAAGACACAAATTGTGCAAGATCTAAGCTGAGTAACATAAATGGAACCTAACAATATCCATTAATATAATTGTTGAACTATGGTAAGTTGACAAAGGAGAAGAGGAAAACAAAAACTCCAATTAGCAGCATTCCTTTAAATCGTGGTGCCCAATACGTCGATTACGATTGACCGGTAAATCGGAAAGGTAGTGCAGATAGATAGGCGTTGTATTCAAAAAAAAATTTTTTTTTTAAATGTTAGTCTATAATATATACTCCCTATGGCATTTGCCACTTGATTGACATACAGGGCGGCCAGTCTGAGATCTCTTTTCTTCTAACACACTGGTCATCCCGCACGCACGATCAAACACTTGAGCTACTGCAAAACTCTGTGATCTAGTTAGCATTCCAATTTATATCGACTAAAGAAGGGATTTAAAAAAAAAATTGTTGGTTATGGGCTGGATGTGGAATTGGAAGAGGATTTTTTTCTCTCACAATGTCACAATCAAAGTGTGTTTGTCTGATCTGTCAATCTATAATTGCTATTCCAAAGAAGGAAAATGTAGAAAGGCACTTTCGAACTGTTCATAAAAACTACAAAACTGACTTCCTTCCGAAAAGTGATCTGAGAAACAGAAAGGAGAGGGACCTAAAATTGCAGTTAATCAGACAGCCATCATTTTTCACTCGGCTGAATTCAAAAGCAAAGATAGACACACGGAAGCATCGTTCCAGGGGAGTCACTCGATCATTAAGCATAAGAAGTCCTTCCAAGATGGAGAGATGATAAAAGATGCCTTCGTTGAGGCAGATGTCTAGGGAGAAATTCATGCTGAGATTTCAAGACCCCTGGCCTTAGAAAAAGGAGTTTCTCCTTGTCATTAAACATGCAAAATACAAGCAACTTAATAACTATTAATGGCCGCTAGACTTGGCATTTTTTTTTGATCTGACCAACATGTTGAATGAGCTTAATTTACAGCTGCAAGGAAAAAAGAAAACCATGGTCAATATGATTAGCTCAGTTAATGCTTTCAAACAAAAAATGCAACATCTGTCCTCAGCTGCAGCGCCTTGATTTGGGGAACATCCAAAACCTCGCGTCAGAGCTGGAGATGCAATGGAAGGCGTGTGCGCAACTTGACAGCATATGCTACACAGAGCAGATTGAAAATTGTCTGTCAGACTTTATCTAATGGAAAAAAGTAACGATTCGAGAGTTGCTCAATGTAGAGGAGTAAGAGTAGCATTTCTTCTTCACAAATGTACTCAAGTAAAAGTAAAAAGTATGGTGCAGTAAAACTACTCTTAGAAGAACAATTTTTTAAAAAAGTTACTCAAGTAAATGTAACGGAGTAAATGTAACTTATTACTACCCACCTCTGGTACTCAGTATACTGTATACAGTATTATCTTCTTTATGATATTAACAGACAGTCCTAATGTAAAGACCTACATTCCAAAGATGCTGATATATTTTAAATACAGTGCAATTTTAAATAAATCCCTCATCGAAAATGCAATTATACATTGTCACACATGCGCAGGGGACAGTCAAAAGGCTCGATCGTGCATAATAGAACAAAGAACAGGGGGCTGGAACAAGGCCGTAATACTGTTCATTCTGCAGAAAAATAACAGAATAAGACAATCCTACCGATCATCACATCCCATCCATACAAAAGACTCCTTGCCCGGCTCTGTGAAGTCACCACACTTCCGGACTTCCCCGATGACTTCAGTTCCTCAGCGCCACTCCTGACGTAATCTCTGGCCACTGCGATCAACGTTAGCTCCACTATCCACTGCATTTCCTCCCCGCTAATTGCACTTCCTTTTTGTTTCATATTAAAGAGTCAAGAACGAACCTTATGTTGTCTAATGTTTTGCTTTAATTTTGACCTGAATTTTGTACTAGACGCTACAACCAGTATATGGGGAGGATCCCTAACACTTAACCTGTGTGTGTGCTTATTTCTTCACAGATTGGCATAGTCAGCAGGATAGAGTGTTCGAACAATGTCTGAAGAACAGGATCTCAATACTGTACCAAACTGATGGAACTGCAGACGCTAAAACTGCAGCTCGGAGAGACCCATACACAGTTGGTGGAAACAGGAGCCCGGGTCGTCACTGCAGAAGTGGTAAAGCCAGAGGCCGCTTGACCTCTACTCCCTCCAGTGGTTGCTTAAGCGTAGGGAAACGACATTGAATCTTGTTTGCTTATTTTTGAGCGCACTGCTGTGCGTAATCTTTGGCTGAGGTCGGAGTGGGCAAACATACTTGCGCCGTACCTGAAAGGCGCAGTGGGCTTATCATGACCTACCCGAAAAGGATTCGCTATATACAGTATGGTAGAGATATTGAGACGCTATGGCATCACCTTGAACCAGCAGGCAAGGGAATGGAGGCAGTGGAGGTTTGATTCAGACTGACCCGCCAGAGGCCAGGCCTTTTGAAATCTGGGGCAAGATGGGAAGGTGGCTACATCTTGATAGTAATAGTACCCGGCAGGTCATAGAGCAGATCTCTTGCGAGGCCTTGGTGCATGCGCTGCCTGACCATCTCCCCCAGCAGGTTTGAAGAGAGTCCTATACAAACATGCACACCCTTATAGAAGTCATCGAGCGCCATCTGGCGGCGTTCTGGATGGAGAGGTCTGATCGATCTACTCGCTTAGCCAGACAGGCGTGTGTCACTAACACAGAGCCCATCCGACACTCTTCCAAGCCTCTGGCTAGACCAAACGAGAGAGTCCCAGTCTTCCCCGCTGTTTCAAGTGTGGGGAGCTGGGACACATTATAACCATCTGCCCACTTTCCATGGAGCCGATGGACTGCCCCTGGGTGAAGGGAAAAGAGGTACTGTGCTTTGTCTAACCCCCTGTCTCTTTCTAACACAGGAGTGGTATTAATGAATGGGCACCGGGTGATCACTATGTTTGATACTGGGAGTAACATGTCTGTTGTTGCTCGCCGTTTTATCCTACAGCGACAGTTCAAAAAGTCATTGACTAGTTTAACCTACATACATGGGGAGACCAGGCACTATAGGTCCACTTACTGTGTCATCACTTGGGAAGGCACACCAAAAACATTATTGGTCGCGGTGTTGCCTAACCCTCCTTTTCCGGTGATTCTCCAGCAGGACTGGTCTCACAGTAAACATATACACTTCTAAACTCAATACAGTACATCCCCTGCCAAAAGTACAGTACAGATTTTATGTGTGTCATTTATTAATGGCATTTTGGCAAAAACATTCTGGTTTGACCACATGGAACTGGATGAGAGATGCTGTCAGAAGAGATTGCTGCCTCACAGTTAGAAGACCCGTGTTTGCTTCCCGGGTCCTCCCTGCGTGGAGTTTGCATGTTCTCCCCGTGTCTGAGTGGGTTTCCTCCGGGTACTCCGGTTTCCTCCCACAGTCCAAATGCAGGTTAGGTGCACTGGCAATTCTAAATTGTCCCTAGTGTGTGCTTGGTGTGTGGGTGTGTGTGTGCGCGCCCTGTTATATGTGGCTCAAGGGGTGATATGTAATGGTAACTACTGTTTCACAGTGTATTTTATATGTAACACATTGTCTTTATTTTAGGAATCGGATTTTGTCTGTGGCCTGGGGGTGGCATCAGATATTCTGAGATTTTAGAAGTATTTCATGCTTCAGAGTTTGTAGTAACACAGTATGTTCTAGCACTGCTTCTATACAGGGCGATTGTATTTAAGTAATCAACAAAAGAAGTAGTAACATCCTTCACATCTTCTATAACTCTGTGATGACCACTGTGGTGTACTGGGCTGGTACGATCACTTCAAGAGAGGCCCACCAAATCAACAAGCTAATTAAAAGGGTAGGCTTAGTTATAGGATGCACTCTGTACCCCCTGGAGGTAGTAGTAAAGGAGAAAATTAAAACAAAACTGAGTGTCATTATGAAAAACATTGCACATCCTCTCTCTGACACACTAACACTGAGTACTTTCAGCCAACAAATCATTCAGCAGGAACGCTACTGGGGCTCCTTTATACCAACAGCAATATTCCTCCATAATGCTTCACTGTAACTATAACTGTCAAGTCAGAGGTTTGCTTTCTTCTTAGTCATTCTGGTGTGTGTTCAGACAATATTGTGTGTGTATACTGTATATATTTATTTCTGTATCTTTTATGTATGTATTTATTTTAAGAGCTACTGTAAAAGGCCAGATTTCCTCGTGGGTCAAATAAAGTTCCTTCTACTTGGGACACCTGTAGGAGTTGTTTGTATGAACTTCCAAAGCTTAATTAACTTCCATTTCTACATAAAAGCTGCAAGTTGAGTCCAGACTCACAAAAAATTAATGCCTCAACTCATGCAACATAACAATAAAAAAAAAATTCAATTGCTGCCACACAATCCAGCAAAGCAGGGAAATATAGAATCAAGACACAATCTGTGATGTGACAGCTATGCTTGGAATATGCACATTTGTAACATTAGTGTAAACATAAGCTATATGTTTTACTTCCAGCATAACTTGCTCTAAATGTGTTGAAAGTAAATTTGCAAAGACAACATATTTAACATTTTTATGTTTGCTATATATTATTTTCTTAGTATTTTCTAGGTTACTTACTGATTTACTTTGTCGAACTGAAATAATATACAGTACAGTAATACTCCATTAAGACTGAGCATGAGTAATGTGTGAATTCTTTTTGGACCTCCAAATGAAATGGTTAAATTTGGGCTGAACATTATGGTCAACTGTGGGCATACTGTGGAATAGCCCCATGGTGTTTAGCCCACACTGCCCCGCACATATGGGAACTGAAGAGGGCCTGCAAGGATTTCTTTTTGGGCATTGGTCCACAGGGGCATGTTTGTTAACCCATTACATGTTCTTTAAAAAAAGCAAAAAGAAGCCTTTTTGTTAAACGCTGAAAATGTGATTATTTTTCAGTTTTCGGTAACAAACGTTTTTAACCTATGAGAGTTTACTACTTACCTTTGTGCCATTCCAGGGTAGTCACTGAACTTGAACTGCTTGTGATATAGTGGGTCCACGATTTAGAAACAGTGGCCATATTTTAATGGGTAACTAATCGGATAAGCTTGTGCTGTGGAGGGGAGCAGGTGTGAGAAATTGTCTGCTAAGGTGGTCGGCCACCCTTGTGTAGCCTTGCCGGCACGTGCAGATGGTCTGATTGTCTCAATATAAGCCTGGAGTGGCACTCAGGTGATTGCACTTGCAACTGCTCCCCAGCATATAAAAGGAGAGTGCATTTTCAAGAATTGGGAGAGAATCAAAAGGAAAGGAGAAAAGAAGAATAAGAAAGGAGGTTAAAGGATGGAGAGAGAAGGCAGGAGTGAGCGAGTGAGCCATTGCTGGGGTGAACGAACAAGTGAGCAAGTAAACTCAAGAGAGAGAAGGCAGGCAGCCTGGATGAAAGCCCCAGGAACTGAGTGTATGGTCGGTGTTCAGGGGTTGGTGAAGTGGGTCACTCTGGCTGAGTGATTTCCTGGAGATGGAGGGCCAGTGGTAGTAGTGACTCACCAGGAGGCAACAGGAGTTCAAGGTTCAGATGGGGAGCCTCTCTGGAGCCATGGACCAGTTGGGACCTAGACTTGTAGTGGACGTTTGGCTGCACTTGCCAGTAGGACTTTTCTGTTGCGAGATCCCTTCCAGGATAAACAGAGGAGGAGTTGGTTTAAGAAGAGGCACCGGCATTTAGAGGTCAGCATCCTGTCAGTTGTTTTAACCTCATTTTATAGCATTCTTTAATAATTTAATTGTTTTAACCTCCACATCTCACCTGTGTTTATGGATTATTTATTTATTATGGACACTTGTTTTGTTTGTTTTTTTTTTTTTTAATAAAAGCACTGAGCACTTTGCATCTTCCCCTTGCTTTGTGTGATGTCCTCATTTGCCGGCTCAACCCTCGGAAATGTTATCGGTGGTGGTGTGTTGAAGAGGCTGGTAGTGTTGAGCTGACCCGCACCATCACACTGCTTACATTTCAAGAAAACCTGGAAAATAGGGTTGCTTTTGACCAGTAGTGCATCTCCTGTGTGCGTGTGTGTGTGGTGTGTTTATGTTCATAAAATATCTTACATTATGTATATGGAATTACATTTCTGCTGACAGCAGGATGATTTGTATTTCTAGGGCACAAAAGGTTCATCTGCTAAATTTTTATTTTATTAAGGTTTATAGCACTGCTAAGGTCTGAGCACTGTGGTCAGAATATTACTTGAAATGAACTGAAATTAACATTCTATGTCCATAAAAGACAGCACTTTAAAGATGAATATTTTTGTTTTGGTGGCACATTGGTAAAATACATTATATAATTAAAGAAACTTCAATTTCAGATAAGGTACTTTTATCATTTAGCAATTTAATAGTTTGTCTGACAGTGCTTATGAAATTAAAAAAAAGTGCAGATCAAGACATTGCAATATTGTCTCATGACATTCAGAATCCAACAATTAACCTATTGGAAAGATAGCATTAAAATATTATCTTGTGAAAGAATGAATTTTAGATTTGTTAGAGTTCAAGCCCAACAAAAGATAAAAGTGCTTAGGGTGGCTGCAGAAATCATAGGGAAATGATACATTTTCGTGTAACAGAAGGCCTAATGAACATTTCCACATGTTTCTCCGTAGTTTAATCATGCTGGTGCAGCTGGTATAGTAAAACTATCCCTGTAAAAAACCTTTTAATACGTTTGTCTAAAATCAGAACATGCTTTTTGTGATTCTGTATTTGTATAGGTTTCACTTGTCATCTCTTAGAGTCCAGAGCCATGAGTTTTAGCTAAATGGTTGCTTGTGTTTGCGGATATATCTAATAAAGGACTGGTGTCCACAACCCTTTGCAAGGGGAAGCAAATTTCTAAAATACTTTGCTATATTTTGCCAGTATCTTTTATTATGTTTATTTTAGTTTTAGTCCATCAAAGAAATTACATTACAGTATTAAATTAATAAAATAAAAACCTAACATTAAATAAATCCTGTTATTAGGCAAAATAAATACTGAGGAACTTGGAGGAGAAAGAGAATAAAACAAAAAGTATACCATCAAATCATGCAATTTGTCTCTTTTTTGATTAAGAGGTATTCAGATTATTAAGTTATATTTTGCTCTCTTCTTTTATGCACAATTGTCCTCTAGCATTTGGCAGGAGGAAACAACAAAATGCATGGTGAAGATAAGTACTTTAGTCTGAAATAACTTTGGCAGTTTTGAATAGAATTTTGCCTTTATTTTATGCTTCTATATCTACTTTCCTGACCCCAGAGCTTTACTGATAACCCTAACTATTCTCCTTAACTTATTTATCATTATTATGGTGCAGATGTAAGTACTGTTGCCTCACAGCTATAAGAGCCTGGGGCTGAAATCCAGTCCAGTCACTAGCTTTGTTTGATTTAGTTGATCTTACATGGCTTCTCAATGTCTGTGTGAGTTTTTCTGTCACATCTTTTGTAAAGTGGCCTGTTATGAGCGTGTGTCATCCATCTTTGGTTCCTATCTTGTTTTTGACGCTGCCTGGCTTGGCTCAAGCTACCTTTTGAGTTATGTTGTCATTTTATACAGAAATGGAGGGCTCAACTATGGATTTAACTATGGCCAATACCAAGGGGGCCCAAAATTGTGAACTCTGTGACATGTTTTTAATCATCAGTGTGGAAGACTTTATGGAAAATTTCATCCGCATCAAATGAGATAAAATTGAGTAAATTCAGAAGAAACTGATTGATTTGCATATGAACTCTGTCAAATGACAGAGCAAATTTCAGGACACTTTTAACTCCATGGTTTTAATTGGAGCAAGTGGCATGAGAGAACAAAACTCTGGGTTCCCTGCATCAACTCTTCCAGTTCATGATCAATGTATGAAAACAGTAGCCAAGGAGCATTTTCCACCACTGACCTCAGCTCCAGCTGAGTGATGCTCAATAGACTCCTGCTCCACAGCAGTGGAAATGGGTGGGTAACAGATGTAGACGGAGAAGAGAGAGGAAAATCCTCTGCAACCTACCATCTCAGGAGCTGATGATGGAAAACCAGTTTACGTTGTTGAGCTTGGAATTGTCTCCCAATTGCCATTCTTCAGCTCCGCCCACCCCTTTATTATCGCTTGCCGGGCTGTAGTGATCAGTGATTCCAATATTCGGGGGCTGTCACTCCCTTCCCATAAAACTGTTGCTGTGCTCCACTGTTTCCCTGGAGCCCATGTGCTGGATCTGAATATACAGTTTCTGGCTGTGCATGGAAAACACACTAACAAAAGTACTGTGGAGGCACACATTGGCATCAATGACATTTCTCATCATTTGTGTGAAACTTTTAAGAAACATTTTAAAACTTTTTTTTGCTAATCTTAAAAAATACTGGAAAAATATTGCACCCAAATCACAGGGGATGTTGAATATTTTGCACAATATTTTTCACAATGCCTATCTACCCCACCTATCATGATTTATTTAATAAAGCCCATCGTTTCAGCTTGACACAGCACTGCCAATAGAGCTACAAAGGGACAAAACATAAATAACTTGGTTAAAGGGCATTTACACAGAAAATCAGCTAGAAGTCAAAATGTCTCTTATTAACAAGCAAATCTTTCTGTATCAATGACCTAACCAATGGTCATAATCTGGATTTTGTTTTTCATACTGAGACCAGGCTGGGCACAGATACACCTGCCACATTGACGCCTGTCCAGCCAGCTACACCTTTTATTATTAATCCATAGTTGGACAAAAGGGGGAAGGAACAGGTGCATAAGCTGTCAGTTGCATGGGAAGAATCCACACTCCAGTCAACACAGTGCAACTAGTGGCCTGGATCTTTTGCATGGCCCTAATACTTCACTAAAACCATAAAACAATCAAAGCACTACAACAAAAAACACACTAAAAGAACAATACCTTTAAAAGACAATAAAAACCAGCAATACATAAATAGTCCATTAAAGTTAGTCCATTTTTAATAATCACTGTTCATAAAGTTCATTTAAATGTGTCATATAATTAAAGTTTGATGGATTGATTGATTGATTGATTCACTGATTGATTATAACTGGAATAAAATATTTAGAAAATGGAATGGTTAATGATATGATAATCAAACCAACGATACCCAAGGATTTTCCAGAGAGAAACAGTACCAAAGCCATCCAGTCATCATCTCAGGTCACTGGATAGTGCCCATGTCTCACAACCATACAGCAAGACATGTACTAGGGGCCTCATTTATAACGCCATGCGTAGAATTCGAACTATAACATGGCGTAAGCACAAAAGCCGAAATGTGCTTACGCACAGAAAAATCCAGATGCAGGAATCTGTGCGTACTCCAACTTCCATGTTCTTCTGCTACATAAATCCCGGTCAGCGTGAAAAATAACGCTCGTGCATGCGCTTTATGTAACGCCCCAGCTCCTCCCAGAATTACGCCTCTTTGAATATGCAAATCAATATAAATCGCCCTTAAGCTCAGCCTTCTGAGAAAAGACAATGGGAAAAGCACGGGGGAAAATATAAGAATTTCAGCGAATACCAAGTGGAGGCAAAGGAAAAACATACTATTCGTTTAATTAAACTGTGGTATAATCAACAAAAGGAAGTTGATCGAGTGACATAGCGTGTTGGAGAAACTTAGAAGCTCACGTTCACAGAGTCGCACAGTGCCGGAAATAAAAAAGAAGTCACATATCAAAGTCACCGTGAAAAGGCGAGTTGTAGCCCACTGTCTGAGTGTCATATGAAAGCTTATTAGGGTACAGAGAAAAAAAAGGCACACAGTGTGGAAAAAGCACGAGATGTCAACTTCAATCTCGAAATTTCCACTTTAATCATGTAGTTTATTTTGTCATTAAAGTAGAACATCATAAACTTCATTTTAAAATTGTTTAATTAACCAGTTTCTCAAATCACATCGTAATTAAAGTAGCACGTTAAATGCTTTGTTTTGTATGTGATCTTCTATGTGCTCTATGTGTGTGAATCACTACTTGCTTCTTAAACTGGCTCTCTTCCTCTGACTGGACACAGAATCCATTACATTTGTGATATTACAGCTCTCTGAATAACTAAAATACTGAGATGTATACGTGATATCATTTTCATGATGATAGGAGTTAAAGCACGTTATTAAACATGGGTTTCACGGTGCAGTGATTGTGCGCAACCTTCAATGAAATTATTTATTGCAGCAGTACTCATGGGCGGCTCTAGGCTTGTGGCGACCATGGGCAGAGAAAGAATCGGTGGCTCCTTCGCCCGTCAATATCAATATGGTATCTTATGCACGGTGGATGGCCACGTCCGCTGCAGACACTGCATAGCCGCCTCGTGTTCATGACACAAGCCTTTAACTTTTGTTGAAATTTGCCGCTGCATTTTTAGCTGCGTCGTTATTTTCTCTTTTTGTTTTATATTCAATAAATATTGGCGTGGCCGCCCCTGCAGTCCTTGCTTTTCTTTCTCCAAGTAACCGATCGCCACACAATCAGCTCTGTAATAGACGTTAAGCCATCTGTAAGCTTAGAGCGCCGATTCTTCAAAACGTTTAAGGAACATTGAAATATCTTCGTAGTACATGTTTAATTATTCTATCCTTCACGCCAATCCCAGTGAAGAATATAGGTTATTTAAATGAAGTTAAAGTTTTATCTGTATAATATAATAAACATATTTTGCTGCATTTCATTTTAAAAATGATATCGTCATCATATGTAAATATGCGCTTTATAAAGTGGCAAAGGTTGTGTAATATTATAACTGCAGTGCAAGTTTACAGTGGGGTAATTGTACTTATAAGTACAAACAGTTCTACAAGGAGCAATTGATTGAGTGCGTTTAAAGTTCTTGGGATGAAACTGTTTCTGAACCGCGAGGTCCGTACAGGAAAGGCTTTGAAACGTTTTGCCGTGGCTGAGGTAGCGTGTGCTTGAAGCTGTATACTGATAATTCTCTTTCCGATCAGCTGCTGCTGTAATTCACACTCAGATACAGTGATATAAATACTCCGAGTGGTGCAGTGAGAGTAATATGGAAAAAGATGATCCGCTGCGGCAACTCCTAACGGGAGCAGCTGAAAGAAGAAGAAGAAGAAGAAGAAAGTGCAGTGAGAGTAACAACGCTAAAGCAGTTATGGTATTTGGAATACTATGGCTATTCCCTGGACCATTATATTGTTACAAGTTAATTACAATCAGATGTATTACACTAATAAACAATATGCGGTTAGTTTCAGTGTATTTATAAAGCCGCTTCAGGAAAATAAGGTGTAACCACACAGGAACAGTAGCATTGCTTTGACGCTGGGTGCCACCAGTCTGCAAAACCGAGCGGAGAACTTGCGTACGACAAGGTATAAGGTACTGTGGAAAAGTGCATGGCTTTACGCCAAGTGTAGGTTTTATACATCGCGATTTGAACGTGGAAAAGTTCTTACGCAACATTTCTGTGCGTACACACCGTTTATACATGAGGCCCTAGGACTCTAAAGACTTGGACCTTCGTCCTTTTGCATAGATTTCGGGAGCGCCACACACCCCTTTCCAGCGGCCTCATGACCCCCCATGCTCTCCCAATCCTTCAACTGACTTCATAGGAAGAGTAACTAGAGACATGAATGTCACTGCCAAGGTAAGTAAACCTCTCGACAAGGTCAACACTCTCTCCACAAACAGACACACTGCTGACAGCTGTGCCCAAGAGGTCATTAAATGGTCCACTATAGATTGAGAAGAACTAACACGATTCTCCACAATCATTATTTTTTGATCACAATAGTTTGGTGAGACGCCAATCCTTTTCTAAAATCAAAATATAATTGTATAATAAGAGCTGCAAATAATTGTGCATAGTATATACACATGTAAATAAGAAGTATCACATTATGTAACAATGTCAGCATGTATAGTTATTGAGAAAGAAACATTTTTTTTTTATTTTTAAAAAGACCTTTATTGTGAACATAAAATTTGAAAATATTAACAATATACACAGTCAAATAGCAAACAAGCCCAATTTTCAGAATATAACAAAAAGAGCCAAATATATCAGACCACCACTACTCCCCCTTTACACTCCTCCTACTCAGCACATTAATAAGAAAATCAAAAAAATTAACAGTTCATTATAACACAAAACCACCACTACTCCCCCTTTACACTCCTCCTACTCCGCACATTAATAAGAAATTCAAAAAGTTAATATTTCATTATAACACAAAGACCACCACTACTCCCCCTTTACACTCCTCCTATTCCGCACATTAACAAGAAAATCAAAAAAATTGACATTTCATTATAAGACAAAGACCACCACTACTCCCCCTTTACACTCCTCCTACTCCGCACATTA
>JANRMT010049829.1:52147499-52171230 GCA_026402145.1 Polypterus bichir lapradei
AAGACCACCACTACTCCCCCTTTACACTCCTCCTACTCCGCACATTAATAAAAGCATGTTGTTGATGCCCACCACTTTCTTTTCATTCCCAGTTGAGCACCAGTTTGCCCCCCTCCACAGCACACAGTACCTGATAGATAGTAACATCATCCTAAGAAAACAAAATACAAATACAGAAAACTTAACTAATGTCTCATACATTCATTTTTAGTTCTCCATCGTCAATTGAGCAAAGCACCCCTTTAATTCCCCACACATTTTTAAATAACTCTAATGTATTCATCAATTTATGATATGTATATTCCATTATTATTCTAGATCGTACATTTATCTTGAAAATCAAGACAGCATCAGTAGCCCCCGTCCCAGATTGTTTATTATTTCGACTCTTTAAAATTGCTAGTTTTGCTTCACCCAATAGATAATTTAATAACTGAGCTTTTTGCCAATTTTTTTTGTTGTATTTTGTACCATAAATGAACATGATATTATTAAATTTCCCCATTAACTTTTAACATAATTCACTAAAAAATCTGAAAAAAAACTGAGTCTCATACATTGCAAGAATAAATGGAATATAGTTTCTTTTTGTCCACAAAATATACAATTATCATCCCCTTTTTGATTTTGCACATGCTCAAATTTAAACAGACGTGTTACTCTGCCAGTCATGTTACTTTGGTAGCCGCCCTAAAACTGGTGCATTATGAGTCCCAGATTCTTGTTGATCATGCAGTGATTTAAATCTGCAGAGACAGCTGGCTACTTTGATGTCCCCAGTAACAATGAGAACTTACCTGCAACTGTCTGCTTGTTTTCCACTTCTGGAACTTTCCTGATCATAACAACCATCCACCATATCAATGCTGAAGAGCTACTAAAAATGTACATTTAATTCATGGCTCTATTGTTTTTTATACTATAAAGTTGTTGTGATGTGTATTTTGTACAGGTTATTCTAAGTATGTTGTGCTTACTGGCTTTACTGTATGTCAAGTTTCCGTTAAGAATTCTGTTGTCCCGCTAATAAGCAGCAAATAAAACCACTAACATCCAAAACTGATCCATGCTCCATTACGGTCACTCTATAATAAACTTACCATAACCCCATTACCTGCAGATATGATCAGATATCTGCCTGAGGGAGAACTCACACAGTTATTAGTACAATAGTTATACACTAGGCTAGACAAATAGCCTTGGTGGAAATGTTTCACAAAATCATATGCCAGTTTTGACTTGTTGTGACCTCCTACTCGAGAATCCATCAAGTCTGACTTTCATCCAGTGAAAAATAGTTTATCAATCGTTAAATCAAAATACCTGGCTGAAATGTACTGAAAACTGATAAAAATCATGAAATGGCATTTAGCACCATCTAAGTGGTTATAAAAGAATTTAATAACGTTATAACAGCATCCTCAATCGCTGCCCTGCATCCTAAGCAAACTGATGTCAGCCTACAGTTAAGTATAGCTGGGTGCACTTTAAAATATTATTTCTATTAATATTTCAAAAGCCTACCATTACTAAGGATGTAAGTGCAATAAGCCCATAATCGTTAAGCACAACTGGATTGGCCACTTTAGAAAAAGATTTTAGTGGTAGATTTTCAAATTACAGGCACATATTTCCAATTTCGAGAAGACTGAAAGACAAAAGAAATCTTCAACATACTGTACAGTGCAATATTTTAAAACTAAAATGCTAATAATATCTGATTATTCACTTTTATAAAGTTTACAGTCTTTATATACTCTTAACATACCAGACTGGTTAATCACAGTGCTTTCAGTGGAAGTCAATACAGTGCTGTCTTGCTGCACATTAGGAATCAGAGCACCTGTCTAAAACCTTGAAAAAAATGCATTTAATATGTTTTTTAATGAAAGGTTATCAGCACTCCTAATAATGCTGTTTTTTTCTTTTACTTTTATGAAAGACATTAACCACTTCTTTCTTAATTTTCTGTCAGACAATTCTTGTATTTCTCCTTTACGTTCTTAATGCTTCCTTATTTATCTCTAGTTGCCTTTTGACCTCTGTTTGTTTTTCTTTGTACATTTTCTTTTGACATAAACCTTCCCCTTAGTTTCAATCTGCTAGAAACCAAGGGCTTATTATTTGGGAGAATTGTATTACTTTAGCCAGACACAGCAAGTCCCTCACAAAACTTACAAACAAAGATTTGAAATCACCTGAAAAATATGGCAGTCATAGCTCCCTTTGTAAATGAGTACTGTTGTTCCTGTTTGAAACATGCATCATCTAAACGTCAGAGGAATTTCACTTTCCAGGAGTTGATATCAGAATTTAAGGACACAAATCTATGCTTAGGGTATCCCAAAAGTGATTATTGAAGGCACAATATAATATTCTGTATATCTCTGGCCTTTTTCCCATGTGGAATAATGAACACACTGATAGCATGGTCATAAAAATAGCCTAATGTAGAATTTTTGAATATGACCAGAATGAATCTGTAGATGTCAAGTCCATTATTTTAAACCATTAAAGATTTTCACGTGTTTATGGCATTTAATTGAGAGTTTATATATCGATATCTGGAAAAAAAATGCATCTTTTTATACATGATGCCACACAACTTTATATTTAAAAGATTCTCTGAACTTTCATTTAGTCATTCCTAATGTTCTAAATGTTTAAGACTAAAGTCAGTTTTGTAATGATTACATTTTATAAAGTCTGGAATGAAATCAGCCATAATGCTTTCCACACATGAATGTTGTTCAGGAACATTAAATCCCTTCCACACAGGATATTGCAGTCCTCCCAGATAGCTTCACTTATACAGGAAAAAACATACATATTCAATTCATGAGAATATAATAAAACATGGCATTTAAATAGCTGTAGTCTAATTAATAGACCATCATTAGAAAGTACAAATATATGCAAAAAATTTGACCGAGAGCTTCATTAGGCTTTGTGCCCTATGGCCCAAGTTACCCAAACTATTCTAGAACATTTCAGTAATTATTTACTGCTCTGATGCTAATCTTTCTGATCATAAAATACATCATTACAATAGAAATTGATGAAAATAATTCATAATTAATTACAGAATTATAGTATTTGAGGGTTTCTCTAGAGTGGGTCTTTTTCTTGCAAGATTTGGCTCAAAAACTAATCAGCACATTGTCATCTCATAACAGGCTTAAGTTTTGAGTTTGGTATTTTTCTGTCCAGCTATTTTAGCTCTACACCATCCTTAAGAAACTGTGACACACAGACAGACACACACACCCATCATTGAGATATTAATGTTTTCGGTATCAGGGGACCCTAAAACACTGAGATCCATTGAAAGATCGAGATCGAAATTTTTGACGAATCTAAAGCTTTTGCTCCTTCCCCATAGACAATAGGTTCTGGTAGGGGAGGGCACAAAGCAAAAAAAAGGTTGCTGCGTTTCTTTAAGATTGTAGCCCAATGACCTGCCAAAGGCACTGATGGAATTCTGACAGACCAAACCATAACATCCAGAGATTGATGGAAGTTAATTTCCTCCACTAGATGGAGTAAACCTCTTTATGCCTATGCATTCATTACAGTATATGTCCAGTAATACTCCCAAATGTTTTATAGAAATCCTTTATTTCTTCATTTGTAAGACAAGGAATTGATTTTACAAATTTCAAAATAAGACTGCTTTTAACACAACTACATTCATTGACATGAGCACAAAAACTGTTTATTTTTTATGTGCTTTAATTTTTTTATTACACTATTTAAACATAAATTGTTTATTCTGGATAAAGCACATAACATTACAAGGTCTCCACAGCACAGAGTACAAAGCAAGAAACCCTGGACTGGGCGCAGGTCCATTACAGAGCACTCTTGATAACTCTTTTCTACCCATGTGACATAAACATCTTTTGGAAATAAATTATTTTTTATTTCAATCATAAAGGCCACAGTCAAATGCCAAACAGAAAAGGAAAGTGTTTACTTCTGACTATACACAGTATATGTATTTTTAAAAATTTATATAGAATGATGCACATTTCATTTAATTTGGTATTGCTTTGTTTTATTTAAACCTTGGACTTGGTGACAAGTTTGTAATTGACCTACTATGATTTTTGTTTTATGGTTAATATGCACCAAACTAATACAATGTTTGTTGATTCCTCTACAATTATCTCTTTTCATTTCTATTGCTAAAGATAATCCAGTATAATAAAGATGTAAAATAATATTGGTCAGCATGTCATTCAATTGATAAATACACAATACTTGAACTAAAAGACACATGTAAACCATACAATAAGTAATCAATAAAAAATTTAAAAAGTCAACACAATAGATGAATAATTCAAACTCTGTACAAGATGTATAAACAAAAATTTCTTTGTTTTCTGATATACAACTCTGTTTGTGATAGTGGAAGTGGGTGACATGGTGGAACAGTACTTAGCGATGCTGCCTCACAGGCACAGCATACCATCTCTGATTTTTGAGTACAGAGTAATGGGGTTTGTGGAAGAGAGGTGAAAAAGAGAGTGCAGGCAGGATGGAATGGGTGGAGAAGAGTGTCAGGAAAAATTTGTGACATACGGGTATCAGAAAGAGTGAAAGGGAAGGTCTACAGGACGGTAGTGAGACGAGCTATGTTATATGGGTTGGAGACGGTGGCACTGACCAGTAAGCAGGAGACAGAGCTGGAGGTGGCAGAGCTAAAGATGCTAGGATTTGCACTGGGTGTGATGAGCATGGATAGGATTAGAAATGAGGACATTAGAGGGTCAGCTCAAGTTGGACAGTTGGGAGACAAAGTCAGAGAGGCAAGATTGTGTTGGTTTGGACAAGTGCAGAGGAGAGATGCTGGGTATATTGGGAGAAGGATGCTAAGGATACAGCTGCCAGGGAAGAGGAAAAGAGGAAGGCCTAAGTGAAGGTTTACGGATGTGGTGAGAGAGGACATACAGGTGATGGGTGTAACAGAACAAGATGCAGAGGACAGAAAGATGCGGAAGAAGTTGATCCGCTGTGGCAACCCCTAACAGGAGCAGTCAAAAGAAGAAGAAGAGTCTTAATGTTCTTCCAGTTTCTGCATTAGTGTTCCACCAGTTGCTCCAATTTTCAGCCCACATCCACAAAGGTTTGCTGATTAGATAAACTGGAAATTTTAAAATAAACAGACGTAAGTGGATGTGCTCTGAAATGGCATTTTACCCTCTCTGGCTGCTGGGATAGGTTATGGCACTTCATGATATTGTATTAGATTAAACTAGTTTCAGAATTTATGTGTGGATACATTTATGAGATTATGCTTGTGAGTTTTGGTGGCATGTAACAATTATTTCCAAGGAAAGGAGTATTTGGTTTTATCTCAGCTAAGCTGGGTAGCCATCCTTCTCTCATTTGTTGCTTCCTCGCAGTGTTGTGTTAGCTCCTGCTTAAATCTGATTTACTGTTTACTAATCATTCTTTATCTTCTATATCATATCTATATTCCGATCAGTTACAGTATTGCAATGGAAATGATAATCCCTTTACTTTATTTTCGCAGCTTTTAATAAGCATCTTGATATGTGAGTTCCCAATCTGGCTAAGCTATGCTGCCAAAATATCTTAAAACACTCAAAATATGCAGAGACAACTACTGAACAGTACTGTACAATCACTCTTGAAATTCAGCCGTTTACATGATATTTTCATCACATCATCAAATAAAGGCTGCGTAGTGATTTAACTCTCTACATTGTATGTGCTTTTAATCAGCTGCCTAATATTTCTGTCTATCTCTCTGATTGGACAAAATGATAACCAGAAGGCAGTTATGTCTACCATTGTACTTTTGATTAAGAACAAATGAATGCTAACTTCCCAAAGTTCACACAGTAGACCATTTTGAATGACATACTTGGCACGTCCTGATTTTATTATTTTTTTCTATTGAAACTTCTGCCTACTGTGCTAATATTTTTCTTTTTTATACTACCATATCTGGGCTGAATCAACATTCTAATATCCCATAAAGGGCTTGCGGTCTTTGCAAAACCTTATTTATTGTATTTCTTTAAAAAGACGTCTACAATATCTACAGGTAAATCAAATGAATGGCTTCAAGACCATTTTAGGTACCATTTCTAAGCCATAAGGATCAGACCTAGTCCATTGCAAAATATATTCCTTCCCTTAATCACAGCCACACTATTCATGTATATTCTTGTTATTTTCCATCTTTCATAGGAAAACAGATGCAGCTACTGTATATTATTCTAAAACTCAGATTATTTAATCCACCAGGTTTGAAGATCTTACTAAACTTTGAAGTCTGTTAATCTCCTATTATTATTTTATAAAATAATCTTTACCTGTTTTTTTTTTTCCTTTCACAAATTTGACTTAGTGCAACCTTTATTTAATTTCCACATAACAAGAATTTTTGCGTTTGATAATCTTGTTAAACATTGTCACAGGAAGCTGGGGGTCAGACCCAGCCGGGATGCCTGGAAGGACCAGAAGGTGGTCCGGGCCACGAGGAGGCAACTGCCCTGGATGTTGAGGGGACCACGGGGAAGAAGCAAGGAGGCTCAAGCCCAATGGAGCCTGTGGCCACCACCAGGGGGCACCCCGAGCGTCGTGGAGCCCGGGAGATTGCCACTTCCGCCACACCTGGGAAGGTGGGGGAAGATCCTTCCAGTGACACCTGGAGTGCTTCCGGGTGCAAGAGCAGCACTTCCACCACACCAGGAAGTGCTGCTGGAAGAGTGTCATCAGGCACCTGGAGCACATCCGGGTGGGAATAAAAGGGGCCGCCTCACTCCAATCAGGGAGCTAGAGTTGGGAGCGGGAGCAGGATGAAGCTCCTGTGAGGAGGAGGAAAGGTGGCCCACAGACATTGAGAGGGAGGCTCGTGAAGAGGGTGATTGGTGCTGGGGGCACTGTGTGTTGTGTGGGACTTTATTTTGTATTTAATAAACGTGTGTTTGGACAAAGTGCTGGTGTTAGCCTGATGGTGTTCGGACCCGAGCTCACAATATGAACCACTGAATTAACAAAGAATTGGCCAATTAAGCAAAACTTTTAGTACAATAGCAAGTGCCTACATTGACATTATAAAGAAACTCTTCCAATGATTGAATACTAAAATCAATCAACTGTGTGACAGTAGAAATGCCAAGCTCTTAAAAATGATAATGGATCTCATCAGGAGGCAATGTTGTTTTATCTTTTAGAAATCCACAATGTCTCTCTCCTTCTGAGAAATTGTAAGTAAAATCTTGAAAACTATAAACCTCAAAATGGTTATCCTATAATTTTTATTAACACAAAATGGCATCAACTAGTTATTTTCTGGACTAGTTTCAAATACAATTTCCATATTCTGAAATACTGCTTCATATTAACTGACCAGTCTTATTTATAGAAAGTATCAAGCAAGCAAGTTAAAGTAGTTTAACAAGAAAATCAAATCAGGCAGCCATGATATTGTTTATTGTCAATCTGCAGTTAATGACTATGTTTCACAGTTTTTAATAGTTATTTTTTAGCTTTTACATTTACTCAAATCACATAGCATTTCTAAAACCTAGTGACCCACAAAGGCTATATAATAAATGCATTCACTTATACTTTACATTTAACTCTAGGGTACTCCATATTACAACTTTTATTTTTCTTGTAAGAACTCACATTTTTTTCCAAAGTATATGTTTTTAACAATGACATGTGTTTTTCAAACATTCCTCTCCAAAAACACTGTGGCAGCATAGTTACGTACTGGTTGAAATTTTATAATGCAGTGGCTCCAGAGTATGAATTGTATGTATTTTCACATTCTCCTTGTATCTTCATTATTTTCACCAGGCATACCTGTTTTCCTTCCCAAAGAACAAGAAGGCCTTTGTCTAGATACCCTTGTTTTACTTTTACATCACAAGCACTCACCCAGGCTCAATTCTTCTCTTGAACTCAAAGCTTCTGCATCGACCACCATAAGCAAAAGATAGCAATATAAGAAAAATACAGTAGATGAATGAAATAATACAAAGGGGCTGTCAAACCCCATGAAGTGGGAATTGGCACCAAGCTGTACTTTGGGCCCTTGTAGTTCATGTACTGAATGTATCAATTGTGAGATCAGAGAAACACAGATACAAAATTATAAAAGTGAAGACAAACAAGTGCTTTTTTATTTACAAGTGCTGCAAACAAAAGTGGTGAAAAAATCCAAATCAAAATGATATTGTGTCATTAAATAAAAACCCAAACCTAACAACACACACAAAGCAAAAATGATGAAAATCAACAAAATCAAATCTCTACAAAAATACTGTCCTTTTCTCTTATGCCACTCAAAAATCAGGAAAGGAAAAGAAAAACAAGTTTAAGCTCTTATTCAAAAATAAAAAGAAATATAACTTCTTCCTCCTACCAACACACAATAATCAAGAAGAAATAAAAACTATACAAAAACAAACGTCCTTCCTTCTCTGAACAATTAGGAAAAACAAATCATACACTATTTATGTTAAAGGACAGAAAAAGAAATAAACACTGTTAGTTTTCCTATTTGTTGGCTTTAACTTGCTCACCACTCTACCTTCACTCTGTGATTTGGTCTGAAGGATTTTCAAACACACAACCCTATCAAAAGATGATCTCTAATGGACATTCTTCAGTTTTATAGGTTCACGGGGGATTGTGGCACCCAGTCCCCACCAATGTCCTCTTGTTCCCCAATCAGGGAACACGCAGTGACGATTCTCACACTGTGCTGACCCTTCCTCCAGGAACTCTCCTAATTACTGAAGCAATTGCTGGCGCTCATTCGATAAGGAGCTACCTCTCTCTTCCACTCTGTTGTATGCCATTGCAACCTCTCCGGTAAGTACTACTGGCCTTCATTTTAAACATTTGCCCAGGACTTTGCTAAACTTCCATGAATGGATACTTTTTAACAAGGCAATGCAATGCATTGCTTCCTTTCCCCTTTCCAGCAGTGGCAGAGTGTGACAGGCAGCAGACCTTGCCCAATCAGATGCCGTCCAGTTAATGCCTCCAACGCTGCATAAATCAGGCTTGCATGCTCCATACACGCAAGACCTTAACCACCGAGAAGCACGTCTCCTCCAAAGATACAACACACCTCGCCCTCCCTCAAGGTAAGTATGCCCATGATTTCAATAGCTATTTAACACTGGAATCCTTGAAGCCTACGAAAAAAGTTGTAATCCAGGGCCACCTTAAATTCCTTTGCACCTCTCCTCATCAGTGTCTTTTGATTTGCAAATGTGTCAATAAGCACAAGCAGCAAGCAGCCTGCTATCCTATCCCCCCACTGATGCAGCTGAATTTCTCCTAACTCAAATCTCATTATCAGAGTTTGAGGTGCCTGGAGTTGTATAGGGTAAATAATATATCGTTATTTGGAATACATGCATTTCATGTGTGTTCCGTGCCTACAACGATCACAGGAAATACGAGGCAAGAAATACTGAACACATAACTAAAACAGGAACTTGTAATAATGATGAGAAGTATATAATGTGTGAAGACGTTAGTCCAAATATCAAAAAAACAAGTGTGCTTTTATTCATATAACCTAAGAAAAAAAAGTATTCAATTTACAAGTTGCTGTCAATGAAATAAAAACCGGAGCTCAAATATCAGTCAACAGAAAGTTAATATGCATTCCTGGATGAAGAACTGCTGACTTATTACCAAAAAGTTGTGGGTTTAAGTCCAAATGCTCCGCATTTTGAGTAGTGAACTGCTATTATTATTACTATAATATAATAAAAACTTACATTTGATTTGAGTCTGTAACACCTGGTGTCAGTTTTGGCTACTTGTAAAAGTTAGCGCTTTTTTATTATTTAGTTTGATTCTGTCGGTGACATTCACATGGTACAACAACCTTGCCTATCTCTCACTGAGTTGATGGTGTTTATCTCCATTCTTTTCAGATGAACAGCGGTGACCGCCAATCAAAGACATGATGTCCCATGACCGACATGGCAAGACACCCGTGCAGAACGTGTGAAAAATTATAGATTTGCTGCAATTTCGGACATCTGGCAAAGTCTTGTTGAGATCTGTGTTTTGAGTTACAACCCAGGGCAAAGACTTTCCGAATCTGTGGTCATGAAGCTTATGAAGCCATTTCTAGACAAAGGCAGAACCGTAACAACAAACAGCTTCCTCACTGCGCTTTCTCTGGCATATGCACCCAAAAAGAAGAAGCCTTTGATTTGGGTTTGTAACACTAGGTGCAAATTTTTGCAACTTGTAAAAGATATCGCTGAAGGGATATAAGTTCACAAACGCTGGTGAATCATCTTGGTGTTTTGTTGTCACTTGAATTTTTTTATTTAGTTTTATTCTTGAATAAAAGCACACTTGTTTCGTTATACATTTGTGAAGGTGTTTATTTTATATTCCAGTAAGTACTTGAATGAGATCAAATCTGTCTCTGCCTCTCTTTCACATGCACACACATCCATGCATGAAAATGTCATTATTTGAAAGTGCTATGCCATTTCAATATGAGTTGTCATTTGAACATGTTTTTTTTTTTCAATCTTGCCTGTACTCTGCATTATGGAGCATGATACTGAGAATGCAGACAGACTTCTTCTTTTTGGGTGCATACACCATCAGTATGGCACTGCCAGATCTAAACACTAGCGTGACAAATTTCTTGTGTACTAAAGTGACTATAGCTGCAGGTGGAAGTGCCATTTTATTGACGGTGCCAAGTTGTGTTGCGGTGCAGCAGTCTATTAGCCAGCGAAGTGAAGAAGCTGTCTGTTGTCACAGTTCTGCCTTTTTCCAGAAACGGCTCCATAACCTTTATGATCAAGTCTTTGCCCTGGGCTGTAACTCAAAACACAGTCTTCAACAAAACTTTTCCAGATGTCCAAAATCACAGCAAATCTGTTGTTTTTCACGTTCTACACGGGTCTTTGTTATCAAAGCACAAATGCCACAATGCCACATATATATATATATCTGATAGCAAACACGGGACATCACATCTTTGATTGCCAGTACAAGAAGTAGTTCTGAGCAGGCATCAACCACAGCACCAACTGTGGTCATCCCTGTTCTTGTGAAAAGAATGGAGATAAACACAATCAACTTAGAAAGGAAGAGGCATGTTCTTTGTGCCACATGAATGTCACTGACAGAATAAAACTGAATAATAAAAAAGCGCTAAATTTTACAAGTAGCCAAAATTAACACCAGATGTTACAGACTCAAATCAAATGTATGTTTTTATTAAATTGTAGTAATTATAACAGCAGTTCACTACTTAAAGAACAGAGCACCCAGACTCGAACCTGGAACGTTTTGGTTATAAGGCAGCAATTCTCACCACTGCACCATCCAAGAATACACATCAACTTTCTGTTGATTGACATTTGTGCTTGGGTTTTTAACTCATTGACAGCAACATGTAAATTGAATGGTTGTTTTTCTTTGGTTATATTTGAACATTTGATATTTGGAGTAAAGTCTTCACACAATATACACTTCATGTCATTATTAGTATAATATCCTACATTTACACAGATTGTTGTAGACACGGAACACACATGAAATGTGTGTATTCCAAATAACGATAAATTATTTACCCTATACAACTCCAGACACCTCACACCCAGATAAACACGCTCTGAGAATTTTGCGATGGACTCAGCTCTGTCAGTAGGGATGGGATAGCAGGCTGCTTGCTGATTGTGCTGATTGACACATTTGCAAAACAAAAGACGCTGATGGAGAGGTGTGAAGGAATTTAAGGTGGCCCAGGATTACAACTTTTTCGCAGGCTTCAGTGACTCTAATATTAAAAAACACAGATAGAGCAATAAATAGCTATACTGCTCTAGGCGTGACAAGCACAGTTTTCACTTTCAGTGACGCACTGCACCACAGAGATATTTTTTGTTTTCATGCTTAGCAAAATTAAGTACCATCATTTCATAATCTTTTTACTAAAATGCAATGTATCCCATGATCAATTTTTTGTCTATTTATTGCAAGATATCTGCCTCCAGATATTTAAAATAATAATTTTTACAGCACATTCTTAGTAACAACATAAAATGACATCTAGCATAATGCATTAATAAGACTACTTTAACAGAGGCCTGCAGGTTATTACACATTATAATAATACCCCAGATATCAGAAAATATTAAAAGTTTATACAGCTTGTTTATGAGATTAATAATATTATAAGATTTGAAACGTGGGTAACCAACAAAATATGAGAAGACTATAACCAACCAAATACTTAATAAAGAAAAATTAATTGATTTATTTAGCAATAAACATCAAACATGATTAAAGAAACTGAATATCTAACAAAAACAAATCTAAAAATGGAAGAAAAAGTTAGGGAAAAAATTTAAAAAAAGTAAAAATGAAATAAAATGAGGTATGAACAGATTGTTACTAACAAGATCTTAACTACAGTCAAAAACTAAATTTTAAATCTAAGTCCAAAGGCATAAAAACAAATCTGATATTTCTTAATAAATCTAGTGTAATGATCATTTTTAGTTACAAAAACAAACCATTAAGCCAGTACCTACAATCTAACCATGAAATACAAAGAAACCATAAATGTAATTAGAACCACAAGTCAAACACATAACTAATGAAATGAATTAATAACAAGGCTCAAAAAGAAATAGAAATATGAGCCAAAAAAACAGTCCTGGACTGACTTTTTAAATGGAGGAATATTTGGCAAGCGAGCTAAACACCCAGAGCACAGACAAAGGCAGTATTCAGCCTTTAATGTAATTTGAATTTTTCTGTTGACTGAAATATAATTAGATACATTTATAAGCACCTTAAGGGTAATTGCAAATAAAGGCCACACCTCATAGGCAAGTGGCATAAACTGGCTAAACAACAAGACATAATTTAAAAAAAAAAAAGAAAGAAAAAGCAGAGATAAAATAGAAAATGGAAAAACATATTATCTTCTGATGAGTAAAGTGTCATATAATACTTTTTGAACATATACCTTATCCTTCTATGTTAAATAACTGTGACCACGGTGACATTATGTATTTTCGAGTTAGCGTTCTGAACTTAATTCTGATGTACATAATGGGATTACCTAAGTAATATTTTTTAAATTTCTCTTGTAATCAAAAAATTTAATTCTGTTTGATGAGCCAGTCTTCTTTTAGAGCACAGTGGTAGAAGGTCTTATACGTTCATCATTGATTTTAGAGATGTAACTATAGTAATTTAGTGAAAAAATAGTGAAAAATACTGTACAGTATTACCCATCTACTCAGAGATCTACAAAGAGATCTGGTATATTTTTTTCTCCAAGATAGATTAGTTTCAACAAATATATGAAGTTGTGTAGAAATACATTTAAACCTTTCGTCTTCTAATACTAGTGATTTAAATCACCAATTTTGAGTTAAATTACTAGTGCTTTATATTCTATGTTTCTAGATACCCTTATGGCCAAAAGTATGCTTCTAGTGAGTTCAGGTGATTCAGCTTCACTCGTTATTAACAATTGAGTACAGTCAAGCATGTAGCCATGTAGACGTCTTTGACAGAAATTGCCAGTGGTATGGGTCATACTGAATCGTAGTGACTTTATACTTGGCACTGTCTTACAGTGCCACCTTCCCCACAAGTCAGTATCTGAGATTTCTGCTCTTCTAGATTTACCCCACTCATCTGTAAATTATATTATTGTGAAGTGGAAGCTTCTAGGAGGAACAGTAGCTCAATCACAAAGTGGCAGACCACATAAATGTGTGGGGACACCAAGTGCTGAAGTGCATAGTGCGTAAAAATAACCTATCTTCTGGTTCGCCACTCACAACAGAGTTCCAAACTACCTTTGGGGGCACAAGAACTGTGCATTAAGGTCTTCATGAAGTGAGTTTCCATATCCTAGCAGCTGCACAAAAGCCTAAGATTACTATGTGCAATGCCAAGCATCAGTTGAAGTGGTGTAAAACACACCATCATTGAACTCTGGAGCAGTGGAATTGTTGTCTCTGGAGTAATGAATCACACTTTACTATCTTCCAATTGCAATACGTACAGAAATGTGCTGACAGTACTTCATCATTATACACAGAACTGATATGGTGCTCTGATATGGTGGCTCAGTACTGAGACCTTTACTGTTTTTACTTTACATGGCTCCACTGGGATCTATCATTAGAAAACCTAATGTTAATTTTCACTCGTACACAGATGACACTCAGTTATACCAGAATGTTTATCAAGATCTCAAGATGTCAATCTGCTTATGATTCCAAAGATTAATTAAATAACAGTAGGAGGTCGAGGTTTTAGTTACAGGGCCCCTAAACTGTGGAATGCTCTGCCTGCCACTATAAGAGATGACCCTTCGGTCTCAGCTTTCAAATCCTGGCTGAAGACTCACTACTACAGTATAGCATATCCTGACTAGAGCTGCTGATTAACTGTACATACTGCATCTCTGTTGTTAGTCATTAGCATTAAAACACAAGTAATATGATAGTTATAATTTGTTACTAACACTCTCCTATTCTGTTTCTGTTCTCGGTACTCAAATGTGGCATTTGGTGCCACTGCCCTACTGCCAAGTTGTTTGTCTGCCTAAGGTGAAGTCTTCTGTGATGAAGGATTGCAGAAATTGTCGGGTATGGGGGCCCTTTCATTGGATTGACTGGCCAAGCACTGCCTCAGCTGTGGAATGGCCAATAGGGAGAGGCAGCTTGATGGCTGAGGTCTCCAGGACTCTGAACAAATCCAAATCGTATTATGTGATGTCATCTACTGTTGAATTCTGCTCTGTACTTGTAATATTTCTATTGCTATTGTGTTGTGTTCTGTTCTGTGTATTGTATTGTATTTGATCAATTTTTTGACACCCACTGTATGCGCAACCTACCTGGAAAGGGGCCTCTCTTTGAACTGCATTTCCCAAGGTTTCTTCCATTTTTTCCCTACAAGGGTTTTTTTGGGAGTTTTTCCTTGTCTTCTTAGATAGTCAATTCTGGAGGGCTGTGAAAAGGCAGGGCCTGTTAAAGACCATTGCGGCACTTCTTGTGTGATTTTGGGCTATATAAAAATAAATTATATTACATTGTATTGTATCTGGCAGTTTGACGGACAAATATGAATTTGGGGGATGTCATGAGTACAATACCTATAAAGTTATTTAGTGGAGGATTGATAATGATCTTGGGCTATTTGTCAGGGTCTGGGCTAGGCCCCTTGGCCCCAGTGAACAATAAAGTTATTGGTATAGCATATAAAGATATTTTAGACAACTTTTTGGCTACAGTTTGGAGAAGGCCCTTTTTTGTTCCAGCATGACTGCACCACTGTACACAAAGCCAGATCTGTAAAGACCTGGTTGGATGAGTTTGGTATAGATGAACTTGAGTGTTCTGTGCAGAGTACTGCCCTAAACCCTATTGAACACCTTTGGGATAAATTGGAATGCCAACTACAAGCCAGGTCTTCTTCTCCAGCATCAGTCTCTGACCTCACATATGCTCTTTTGACTAAATGGTCACAGTTTCCCACAGACAAACTCCAAAATCTTTTGGAAACCCTTCCTAGAAGTGTGGAACCTGCTACAGCTGCAAAGCAAAGGCCAACTTCATATATGATTTTAGAATGGGATGTGCAACAAGTTCATATAGGTGTCCTGGTCAGGCATCTGGAAACCTTTGGCCATATAGTGCGTGTTGAGCACAGATAAAGGTAACATGGTGTCAAAAGTGCAACATTAGACTGGATATCAAATTATTATTGATAAAGAAGTAACCTGTATATTGATAACTATTGAGCACTGAGAAGGCAAATATCATCTTTAATATGAGATTAGAAATGTCCATGGCCACAAAAAGTGTATAATGCTTAAAGAATCCTAAATTGTTGAGTCAGTTTAAAATGTGGTTCGAAGGCAAGTGACTGGTTGAAGGTGACTATTCTAAAGCAGGGTTTAATACAGTGTTCACATCTGTTGTCATTATAAACTTGTGATACATCTGGACCTAAAGAAAAGACAGTAACCATAAATTCCAAATTTCTTAGTAAAATAGTTTGGTGTGTACATGTCACCCAGAATAAGTCTAGTGTTTTTTCTAATACTACAATTTTGTGCCCTTTTGAGTAAGAATTCCCCTGATGGTCACTAAAGGAATTGCATTATTAATCAAAACTACTCTACTAGATTTAGTTCAGATAAGTGGAATGAAATTTTTGTCCAAACAATCCTTTATTAAATAAGGGTTAATCTGTAATATATAAATAGGTCTCCTGCAAGAAATCTATAACTGAGTTAAATTAACTTTCGCAAACAAGGTTACATTTTTAGACATTAATTTGATTCAAAACTTCATTTGCCACATACATAATATACAGGTATAACATTCAATGAAATGTAAAACTAGTGTACTGCTATAACACCTGTAGCTGTGCTAAATAAAGAAAATGTCTAAGAGTAAAAGGAGAAAGAATCTAATAGGGACTAAGTAAATTAAGTAATAAGTACTTAAAATAGAAAAGAACTTGAAATATATGGAATACTAAATGCTATATCAGTACTAACTGATGTCGTTCAATATTCAGTGAATGTGGCAGCAATCATTTTCAACCTGCTTAATCCAGTCTAGGGGTGCATGGGTGAGGGTTGGGGCTGGAGCCTATCCCAGCAATCAAAGTTTGCAAGGTACCGTAGATCCCAGAATACAAGCCGAGAATTCCGTCCTAGATTTTTGGCTTGGAGTTTGGGGTTCGGTTTATACGAGTATCATTTCAGATTGCAGATTTCCAGCGCAATGCCGGTTTTGCCGATGAATACGGAAGTAAATAATGACGAAACCACAGAGCCATCTTTCAGATGAAGAAGTAACTTTGCATGCTGGTACTTTAAATTAAATAAAGAATTTATTCAAAAAAGTGTTTTAGTTGTTGATTTTATTAATAAAATTTATAATAAATTATCAGGAAGTTTAAAATAAAATTTATTTTGATTCACGATCCACATCTTGCGTTATGAAACGGATGCGGTCACGTGTATCCGCTTGCGCGATTGTAAACAAACAACCGAGAGCGTTAGTAGCGTCAGTCGGAGCCCAGATACATGTGTTTGTGGATGTAATTTCGAAACGAAGATGGACATTGTGTGGAAATATCTCCTCCTCCTCCTCCCTTCCTGCAGCCCAAAGATGTCAAATTAAATGGTGAGTACAGTATGAAATTGTTTCTAGAATAGAATGCCTTTTACTGTCACTATACGCATCTACAATGAGATTAAAAGCAGCTCCTTTAGTGCAGAAAAAAGTTCTGTATAGGGCTTGTATGGTTGTTTTTTAGCCTTAGCATAACTCCGTATCTGCGGCCCCGCTTCTGCTTTCTTTCCCTCCTCCGTCTGTGTCGTCTCCTAGATCCGACAACAAACCACGGAGAGCCTGCTGGTCTCGCTGTGTTGTCTGGGATGTTGTGCGTGTGATGAAAAACACTCAAAACAGATGTCTGGCTCTGGACACCGATGTCTATAAGGTTCTGAATGGTGTAGCGGATGTTCGCCGAACCGATCGTGCACAAACAAGGACAAAAAAAAGTACAAAAACAACAAAAAAGTGCACTGAAAAGGAGAGCCCTGAGCTGCTGCGCGCCGCCATGCTCCTAGCCTAATCGAAGTAGGCTAGGCACTTTTTATAACTTTTTGGTTAGTACATTAGAAAAAATATTGGTGTTTTTTATTATGAAAAGGTTAAGTAAGTGTTGTAGTGGGAGGTTTGGAACGCATTATGGGTTAGCCTTTGCGAACGAATTAAGTTCGTAAGTCAAGGGTCCACTGTATTGCGTATTTAAGTTAATCAAATTTATAACAAGTCTCCGGAAATCCACCCGCCGATGTACCGTATTTGCGTATATAGTTTCAACACAAAGGTTCCAATTTACCAAACTTCTCCGCAATCACTTCCTAGTTTCCATCAAAAATGCTGGCAGTCTCAAATTCTCGCCGATAAACATTATAAATATACCTGAAGAGACACTTTTAAGGAAATGTAGAAAATTTTGCTTGGAGAAGGGGGTCGGCTTAAATACCGGTCATCGGCAAATACATGTAATTTAGTCAGTAGAGAAGGGGATCGGCTAATATACCGGGTCGGCTTGTATTCCAGGATCTACGGTAAGAACAATCCCAGGAGAGGCACCACTCCATCACAGGCGAACACACACACACACACACACCCAATAGGGCCAATTTAGTGGCACCAGTTCACTTGAAAGTCTTTGCACACTGGGGTAAAACCAGAGCACCTGGAGGAAACCATCACAGACAAGTGGAGAACATGCAAACTCTACACAGGGAGTACCAAGATGTGAAATATGGTCTCCTTACTGCAAGGCAGCAGCGCTGCCACTGTACCATCTTGCCTCCCCATAGCAGTAAGAGCAGTGCAGTAATGTAGAAAATATTTGTAGAGATATAAAGATAGAGTATAAGATACAGTATAAATAAAATTCAAATATACTGGTTGTAAATACATTGGCAGTTGTGATGAAGAGATATGAGTTATAGTGTACTAAGTGGATAATAATTTGTTTTAAGAACAACTAAATTAGAAAATGTTCGCAGACGTACTGTATAAATGTTCTTCTTTTATCTGTCGGTCTTGGCCACAAGGTTGCAAAAATGCTTGCCTGATTTCAAAAAGAAGAACATAGCATTGCTGGAGTGGATAGAGTCTTAAATGGTTTTGACTGCATCACCTAGAGCAAATGTCCTAAAGGGAGGTAAGAACTGACCTGATAGTGCATTTTGCCAATCTTGTTCCTCTCTGTGAGGCTTTTTGGATCACTGGGGAGATTGTAAATTTCATCAGCTGCCTAAAGTAGTAAAACTCTCAGCCTAGCTTTAGTGTTTTTGGAATTTTCATGCTGAGATTTTTCACTCCAAGACACCTGAAAGTGTTTATTGTCTCAACTTGAGATCCACCATTGCTGAGGGTGGAGTAGGTATGATAGTGCTTTCTCCTGAATTCCACAACCTTCTGTTTGGTTTTGCTGACATTCAGTGAGAGACATGGCAATAATAACACCAGATTCTTTACCTGAGATACCTTCTCATCAGTATTAGAGATGAGACCCAATACCACTGTTTTGTCCACAAGTTTAATGATCTGGCCATACAGTCAAATGTGTAGAGGGAGTACAGCATGGGACTCAGTTCACAATCTTGTGGGGCTTGTGTACTGAGAGTGATGGATTTGGACATGTGGTGGCTGTGACTCTCGTCAGTGTGAAAGTGACAAAGTGTAACACTCAGTCAGAAAAGTGGATGTTCTGTCCCAGGTCCCTAAGCTTCCAGGTCTTTGTGGAAATATGGTATTGAAAGCAGAGTTGTACTTCATGAATAGCATTCTTAACATACCTTTCCTCTAGTGTTGTCAAGATGGGAGACAGTGGTATGCAAAATAAAGAAAATGGTGTCCTCAGTAGAACTGTTTGAGTGTCAGGCAAATTGGAATGAGTCAATAGTGTAGGTAATAGAGGAGCAGACATAGTCTTTAATAAGTCTTTCTAAGACATTCATGATTAAACATGTCAGGGGTTTAGGCTAATATTCATTCAGGCAAGCAGGCTGGCACAGGAACAATATTTGATCTTTTGAAGCATTTTGGAACAACAGACTAAGCCGGGGATTTAGTGAAAATACAAGTAAACACTTCAGCTAACTGATCTGCACAAGACCTCATCACAAGTCCAAAAATATCATCTGGAAGAGCTGCTTTTCTGATATTCACATGTCTTACATGTCCACCAATCATCATACTCAACAATGGTCATCACACATTAGGACAAGTATATACAGTAAATGTGTGATATCCAAAATAAATATAATCAAATAAAAGGAAGGTTATTAGGGAAATATTGCCACAGGTATCCATGCATGACATCCAGATGACATTAACCCCAAAATTGTTTATATAGTGGTCAGTCTTTATCATACTACTCCTATTCTGTTGGATTTTTAGTGTTACTTGAAAATAAAAGATAATGAATAAAATAACAGAAATCCGGGCAGGATAGCTGGACCAAGGTTCTAATATGCTGATTGAAATCATAGAATATTGAATTACAGCTGCTGCAAACAAATTGAAAGGAGCCAGTAGATGTGTTTTAGGCCTCTCAAAAAGTTGTAACCTGAACCTGGAGTTGTAAGATTTGTAGCCAAGTGGGTGGAGACCCAACAAAATGTTGGAGTGATTACATCTCATTTTACCTGTGAATACTTGTAAGTTCCCAGGAGCACCTGCAGCAAATAGTCTAGTCATTTCTATCTACTTTATTTCTACTTCAGTTCTCAATGGAAGAAACCATGCAGAAACTGATTAATGGGTGGATTGTTATAGTACATAACCTGTGATATGATGTACTTTGGCATATCTATGCCCATTACATAAATGTTTGAATATCTGTGAAGTGTTTTCTGTATTTGCTGTTTATATTTCACCATTTCACCATAATTCATAGAAACAGAGAAACAACAAAACTGCTTATAAATCAGGTTCAACTGACAAGTTTAAACCTCAACTGTACAATTTACTGATAATTTATTAAATTGTTTTTGACATGTTACATTTCCTATACACAAAGGTACAAGTAAAAAAATATAACAAAGTTTTACTATTAAAACATTGTTTTCTTGATTTGTTTCAATCTGATTTATTTTATTTCAAACTGACTAGTGCTTTTCCTGGTATCTTACTTTGTTAGCAATATAATTCCTGGTTTCTGTGCACTTGATGCTTTTAAAAATGGAAATCAATATAACAATTATATGATAATATTTTATGTAATTGTGCTCTGTTATCTATGTAAGAATATAAAAATAATAAGAGTATTAAATATTTTTACCTTGCTGGAAATTGCTGGAAAACTAATAGAATAGAAACAGCTTTGAGATTTAAATCAGGTTACAAGTGATGCAATGCAACAAAACCACATTTCCAAAAAACCTTAATACACATCTGCAGCATATTGTACTAAATTGTATATTCCTAAAAATTGCCATATCATTTCAGTGCAATGAATGCCCTTGATTGAGGTATGAGTTTGGTGTGAAAGATAGGTTTGCATGCTTGAGGGAACATAGGTGCTATAATTTAGCAGTGAACCAGGTTGTGTGGCCAAATAATGCTAGTTGACTGGTCACATTTATTTAAAAGAAACCCTGTCAAGCCAACATGATAAACATAAGCTGGGCAGATCTGGGTGGACTATGCCATGCAACAGAATAGCTAGTCTACTGTGGAGTTGTCCTAATGAGAAGTCCCCAGAGTGGAATGGGTAAAAAACAAACCCTAGATTTAGTTTAGTTTTTTAGTTGTGGCAAGTGAGTGCACCTGGAAAAACACATTTGGTCACTTAATTTAAGTCCGCACCTGGAAAAACACATTTGGTCACTTAATTTAAGTCCAATCACTTAATTACTATTAGAATTCCATGTTCCTCATGTACAGTCTATAAAACATCCATCCATCCATCCATCCATTATCCAACCCGCTATATCCTAACTACATGGTCACGGGTCTTAACATTAGAATTATCAGAGTCTACGAAAAAACTCGTAGTTTCGGCCCACCTTAAAACCGTTCTCACCTCTCCACCAGCGTCCTTTGTATTCTAAATGTGCCGATTAAGACGAGCAGCAAGCAGCTGGCTATTCCATCCCGCACCATCACAGAACGATCTGATTAACTGACAGTGCATACTAGTTTATAAATTTTATGTCCGTTTTTGGTTAAAAAGAAAAAAAAAAATAACACTTTTTCCTCGGGGGGGCATCAAACACGGGTCTCTGAGGCACGGCAAGCCCGCTGTATTTGAGATTAGCTATTCTTACCACTACGCTACAGAAGCTGTTCTATTGTCCTTGAGCCTTTTGTGAAAGTGTTTATTTGATCTTTGGAAATCAGGCTTCACACATTCTATAGTTTATGCCTACATTTTGTAACATTTATTAATAAAATAAGACAACGTTTCTGTTTTAATAATGTGTTTACACAGATTACTGTAGAAACGGAACACACATGAAATGCATGTTTTCCAAATAACAATCTATTATTTCCACTCTAAAACTCCAGCAGTTGAGTCACTCCCAGATAATCAAACAAGGCATGAGCTGGGAGAACTTAGTGAACATTCTGTGACGGTGGGGGATGGAATAGCCAGCTGCTCATCTTAATCAGCACATTTAGAAGACAAAGGACACTGGCGGAGAGGTGAGAACGGTTTTAAGGTGGGCCGGTCTACAAGTTTTTTCGTAGACTCTGGTAATTCTAGTGTTAAAGAGCCAATCCCAGCCAACATAGGGCACAAGGCAGGAAACAAACCCCGAGCTTGGCACCAGCCCACCGCAGTCTATAAAACATTTAAACATAAAGGTTTCTTACGTTCATTTAACACCAGTAAACTTTGAATTAAGAGTCAAAGATGATTTTGTAATTGTGCCAACCTATCTGTGGCTGCATAGTTTAGTATTTGGGTAAAGCAAAGTGTGCAGTTCTCTACTAAATTAAAACAAGGCATTAGTTAGTCAGACCTGGAAAATTGAAATGAGTAATAAAGTTGTTCTCAGTATGGCTAATAGATACTTCTGTTCAGGATGAGTTCAGCTGTTAGCTCTGAAACCATTTTTCTTACATTTTAAGAAGATTGGGTGCATGATGTTTAAAAGGGACTTGTTAAAGAGATTTGGCAGCAAAACGCAATGGTTGAAATGTCTCTGGTGCCCAAACTTGCAGTTAACTTCAAGTTAATGAAAGAAACCCCTGATGAAGCTGTGAATTTGTTTATTCGAAAAATGGCAGAGTTCCAAAACGTAGTTACAGAAAAACCTGATAAATAATTTGAATCTGGTGATTTAATCTGAAATGACATTTTTGTTACATGACACATATAAGACAGAAGCTTAAAGCTGTGGACACTGGAAAATACTGGCCTTGATTTACATTATTATTGGTAACTGCGTGGAGTATAGTGTAAGGCTTTTTGAGGACTGGAGAAAATCACTTCTTATTGCAGTGTCCATGAGGACGCTTTCTGCAGCTGATGTTGTAACACTCCCTGCTTTTAACTTTATTCAAAGCCTAAGTAGCACACGTAATGGTATTCCTCTATGCATATACTGGGCAGTGGAGAAAAAGGTCTATGCAGACGTGTGACACCAAACTCTATTCAACCTCACTAACACAGTAATTCAACCATTTCGTAAATATAATTGGATTAGTCATGTAAAAAAAATGAGAATGTTCAAACCTGTATTAAATTAACATCTGTACTGGCAACACTGACAATCTGGGCAGTCAGGGTTAAACAATGGACCATGAGATGAACTGTAAACCTTAAGCAAAGCAAGTTTGAAAATCTGGAATTTTATAAGTCTGTTTCTAAGCCAACTCATTGTCAAAAGGAAGATTGCTAATATTTGTAAATCAGAAAGCACACCAAAAGCACACTCAAACTTTTGTTTTTATCTGCATAATTAGATACTATTAGCTGCATTACGCACCAGATGCATCCTGAAACCATGCCCCAGAAACTAAGTAATGTGTCATGATAAGAGTAGCACAAAATGGCAGCACAAATGTGGCAATATTCACTGAAATTCCCAACCTAGATAGATAGATAGATAGATAGATAGATAGATAGATAGATAGATAGATAGATAGATAGATAGATA